>CM021110.1:359841578-359859594 GCA_007115665.2 Sequoiadendron giganteum | reverse complement strand
TATTCTAGGCAACTTTCACAAAATGGATATCCTTCAATCTTATGTTTTTAACCAAAAGAGGTCAATTGTGGAGATGAAAATAATAATAAATAACAATAATAAATGTGTAATTTGGTGTTGACAAAAATAGATGAAATTCATTATGTCAAATGATTGAAGCCTAAATTATGATTTTGGAATTATGATGGGCATATAGATATGTGTGAAAAATGTATTTGTTTGTGTTTGGAGGTGGATTGTACATCGTAGAAGTGATTTTTACACTTGCAAATCTAAACCTAATGCACAAATGTGAGCCCTCTACCTAGAAGTCCTTATTTTTGCACATCATCACATGGGTCAAATTTTGGAGTTCAATGATCACTAACACCACTCAAAATTTCATTATGACATAAAATGACTACCAATTGTGATGTTTGGGCATTCCCCTTAGTTTGCTCAACCCATTCACATGTATGCTTTAGTCTTTTGTTTTTCCACTTCTTCCTTAGTCATTTTGCCCTTTTAAATGCTTGTTTCACTTACTCTAGAGAAATTATTAACCCTCCACAATAATGGTAACAAAGCCAACATGATAATATTGTCATTCACTATGGAAATTTCTCTACTAAAAACAATGGTTTCACAATCACCAAGCTCTATTAAAACCAACAATTTTGCCACTACTTCTCCTTTAAAATTGGCATTTTTTCTTGAAAAAATAAAAGGAACGATTTAATTTTGGGAAGTTATCCAAGTGGGTGTATTGAGTTTCCCATTCCCATCTATTTGACCAATTGGCCATCCATCAGATCTAATTCTATTTTTGGATTGGAAGTTAAAGATGTCGGATTCCCCTTTCTCTTTGGAAAAAGTTTGACTAGAATCGATCTTTTTCTCGTAGAAAAACTTGCCCTAAAAGGAAGCAATTGTATATAGCATGCTTCCTACACTATATTTTAAGGGAAATTATGTGCAAAAATAATTAGTCTTCTAGTTACAAGAAATAATTAAAACAGGAGAATTATCCCATAACAAACAAAAATTTACTCAGGAACAACATTTTAAGAAAGAAAAAATCCACACTTCAAAGCATGAACCAATTATATTATCAACAAGAAAGGTTACAAAATAATAACCAAGGACATACCTTTACAAGAGTATCAACAAGTAAAAGTAGAGTAATTCTAGTAGCATAATAGTACATGCAAATCAACCTTATATAGTTCCAACCAAAGCACCCAACTTCTAGAAGATACAATATAAGAAACCATCAAATGAAAATCCAATACCATGAGAAAATACCACCCATAAATGTAGCAATTGAAATTGATCAAATTACAATGTCGCATTCTCATGGAGTCCACCATGCCAAAAATAGTAGATTCCTTACACCCATCATAAGCTATCATAACTCACAATTAACTCCTTAAATAGGGTGCTCAATTTTTGGCTCCATAATCTTTGCTCAAAAATTATATTTTGACTTATCTTGTTATTCAAGATTCTAATGTAACTCCAAGATAATCATACTCTTACACATCATGAGAATCTACGACAAGTAACTCTCATCTTAATGACATAATGGCATAGATACTCTTATAACCTTCCTAAGATATGTAACATGTGGCACATCATACCAACTCTTATTGGGATAAACCTTTCCCATATGAGACCAAAGTAATAAATAAATATAAAGATTAGGATGCATGATTGAGACACCTTTCCCAACATCCTGTCACTTGCCAAATATCTTGTAAAAGTGAAAAAGGGAACTCGAATGCTAAAATATAATTGTTATAGGTTGTGAGGCCCATAAAGTCACTACACCACTAAAATATCATAAGCTTTGTTAATGCATCTATAATATTCTACAAAGTGTTAACCTTCTTCAACATCACCCTCCCATACTGTTAACCTTCTTCAACATCGCCCTCTCATACTCTACCATATCTCTAACAAAGATGGTACTAGAAATCTACATGATTTTTCCTTGCATGAAAGGTTAGGTTATTTGCCAAACACATGGCACTCTAATTATCACATAAAACTTTAACAAATCCCTAATTTAACCCCACATCTTAACACAATTTCTTAGACTAGATGGCTTTCTTACAAACATGAGTAGATATCATGTACTTAGCCTCTATAGTGGACAAAGTGAGCACAACTTGTCACTTGCTCATTAGACTAATAACACCATCAAATAAATCAAAAACATAACCACTAGTGGATCTTATATTGTCAACATCACTTACCCGATTGAAATCTAAAAATTCACAAATATCCATTGAGTATTGATCCCTTTATAAAATCATCATGATAATAAATAAAGTACTTAGAAGTACCCCACAAATATTTGAAGACCCTCTTAACTACAACCAAATGATCTCATCGAAGATTATCTATAAATAGCTAAGGACTCCCTTTTCGTAGGTAATGTATTATTGTAAAAACTATAACATACATCAAAATCCCAACAACACTATCGTAAGGCACTTGAGTCATATCCTCCATATTACTAGGTGCAAATGGACACTACTCTACATACAAAATTTTCCCCATCAAAGTATGAACACTCAAAATCCTACAAGTTGACATGTTGAATCTCTCCAAAATTGAGTTTGCATATTGTACTTACTCTAGCCCAACCAAAGCTTTCAATTTACTTTCTCTTTCAATTTCTATTCCTAGAAAGTACTTGGTTATTTCCTAGTCCTTTTATGCCAGATTATGCTAAAATTTGAGACTTCAAATTGTAAATCACTTCCTTAATGTTGTCAAAGAATAACATATCATCCACATAAAATGAGATAATAGGGAAATGACAACCATCTATCTTGTAATAAAATAGTTTGATATGATTTGGATCTTAGAAATTTCAATTCCATAAAAAAAAGAGTCAAGTTGTTGGACTATATAGTGGGGGATGTCATATCCCCTTTTTTAATACTCCATTATGAACTAAATTTTCTATTCACTATTTCCTCCATCTCCCTAAGACCCAATTTTGTGTATGTGTTTTTAATTTCCATCACATATGTGTCTAGCTAAGGTCCATTAAGCTTTTAATTAGGGGAGTGTGCAAGGGGGAAATCGAGTGTGTAATAAGATCAAAATGAATGAATTGAAACTAATCTCATTCAAAAAAAGATCATGATTCATGCCCATTACTCACGAAATGAAGCTACGAAGAACAAACTCAAATGATGCAATCAAAAGAAAGAACATGAAATGAATTCATAAAAACGTAGTGTTACCATCCCATGTCAAAGTGTGTTCACAAAGATGTTGGATCATTGTCATATCAATGTGAAGCCTCCATTTGTGCATAGAAAAAGCTTAAAAGTTCTTGTGTGTTGATTGAAGATGTGTGTAAAGCTTGTCAAGAAATCAACTAAAATCTCATCATTACTTCATTGTGTAAAATATGTTGATTTTCCAATCAATTTTTAGGAAGAAGATGATTGCTATATTGAATTTGTGTTTTGAAATGAACGCTCAAGATCGCATAGTAGAATATTTTGATCAACAGTTGAAAGATGTTGAGAGGAAATAGATAGGAAGAATTAGTGGATTTTGATTACGTAATCAGTGTGTTTAAAGAAATCAATTTGAGTGTTTAGTGGAATTGAGGAAATAGATTGAATAGTTTGTGGGATTGAAGAAATCATGTTGAGCCTTCAGTGGGATTAAAGAATAATGAATTAGTCAGAAATAGATGGATCAGTTAGCCAATCAAAGTGAGCAATCGGAGGATCGTAATTTGCTCAATCATGAAAGTGGGTGAGGATAATTAATTAATTAATCTTTTGAGTTGAACATGAAAATCATGTTTGACTTTTACAAACAAAGTTGTATTTATTTGTTTTGACCTTTTTGAAAGATGTTTGAATAATTTATTTAATTATTCAAGTTTAGGGGAAAGTGATTTAATTAAACTATTAAGTATTAATAATTTAATTGATTTGGGGGAATAGGGTAAATTAATGACATAATTAATTAATTTATGTTATTTAATTAATTAGGAGGAATAAAGTGAGATTAGGACTTTATTAAATAAATAAAATTTATTTAATTAGTCAAAAATGATAAAAAAAGAAGTGAATTAATTAAATAATGTATTATTATTCAATTAATAGAGGAAATTAGGGTTTTTGATGTGATTGATGTGAAATGCAATGATATTAAGGATGAATTAATTAAATAATATAAATTCATTTAATCAAAAGTGGAAATAAAATTTGATAATAATTAAATAATAATGTATTATTTAATCATTTAGGGAAGAAGGGTGAAAGTTAGTGTTGTTCACCAGTCAGGACAAGTTTAGGTGTCTACAATTTCCCCCTCTTTGATACAATGTGATTTTGAGCGTTGTGTCAAAGAAAATTAAAAAAATCCCGCTCAAGAGTTGCCCCAGCATGCCCTAGTGACAACGAGATAGCCTGGTGCCCCCACGAGAAATTTGGTGAAAATTTTGGATAATGAGCCAAATTTTTCGACAAGCTGATGTGATGTGTTTAAGTGCAAGGACTGATAGAAGAAACAACAACAAGAAGAAAATGTTCATAATAAGTGAAGAATAGTTGATGTTGTTAGTAATTGATGAATTTGCTTTTTCTTTCATGGAGGCTTCGTATTTTTAAGAATCCTTATTTATGTGGCAAATAGATATGATGCACTAGGGTATTAATGAACAAGACAACTTTGTATTTATTGCATGGAATTTGACTTGACATATGCAAAGAATATTTTTGCTCATACCAGACATACGGAAACCCTGTTAGAGCATATGGGTGGGAAGCTTTAAAATATTTCAGACCAATTACACAAAGAGGTATGGAGTACCTAACATGCAATTGTTGCACAAATTACCCCAAAACGACTTCCACACATGGGAAAAAGCAAGTATTCACCATGGTAGTATCATAAAAATATCCAACAAACAAACTAAATAAATGATGATAATTTTCCCCCATTCCTTCCTCTCTAAATCCTTATGGACATCCTCAAGAGATCTTGGGAATGAGTCAATAATGTAAATAAAAAAGATAAGATCACAAAAAGATAAAACAATGATGTATCACTTGTCATATCTATTTTGGGGCTATTAGCCGGTGTTGATGATGTCTATTGTAGGAATGGACCCGTTAAGACATATCTCAGGATATTGTTGGTGAATTGTCAATAGATAGCTAGTATATTCTTGCTCTTTTGCCCAAAATAACCTTTAATAGATAGCCTTTTTATATCCAAGAGTTAGTCAAAGTGGTCTTGGGTCTTATTTTGAGGCTTTCTATTGAGTTTCAGTTAACAAGCATATTGTATGTTTTTAATGATGCATTTAGTGCTAAGAGTTTGGATTTCTCAAAGTAAAATGTCAAAAGAAAGCTTTAGAAGGAGTCAAAATCACATTGCATAATGGAAGGAAAATATTTTCATTAAAATGATTGAGTTTTTGTTTTGATTAAGTCAATTGGTTTAGAGTTTCATGAGCTTCTACAGGCTACTTTAATGGCTAGAATTTTTTTTTGGTAGCATGGGGGTTGGGGGATTTAAATGATCTATTGGTTCCACCACATTGCAACCTTATCATGATTGTTCCATCATCTTGACAACTTTTTAGGGCTTGGATTTATTGAAAGGGTTCTTTTTAGTTGTGGAAAAATGAGAACACACAATAGTGTTGATGGTGTTTTTATGCACTTTACAACACAGGTAATACGTAGGTGCATTACCTCTCTTGAAATACAATCTTCCATAATCAAATTGTAGAACACTATCCCAAGGTCTCTCGGATGTCAGGTCGTGACGATGCTTGGAATATTTCAGTTGATTTATGTGATTTTGCTGGAATCAAAAGGTGGTCTTACGGATGAGTTACAAAGCAGGGAAGCTAGATCTGCAAATGGAGTTCTAAGATGGGAAAGTTGTTGTGCATTTGCTGTAGGTTCAAACAGCAGTCTGGAACTCCATTTCAACATCATATTTAGCTTTACAATGTGCAATGAACCTTGTCTAAGGTTACTTATTAAAAAAAGGAAAAAGGGGTAGGGAAGAGAAAAGGTTCCTGGATCTGAAACTACGAATGAACAGTGATCATGGAGGCTGCTACAGTAGGCAAACTCCCTAAACTAGGTTTTGTTTGGTCAAGAGGATCCTACAGTTACACAAAACCAGTGCAATCTTCTAAGGACTGTAGATTTTCAGTTTGCATGCACACATCATGAACATGCAAGTGAACTAGGTTGCAGCAATCAAATAAATAAGCCCAGGCTAACTTTACACAACAACTTATCATCAACAAGTGCCAAAAGTATGGGCTGAAAATTCATCAAATACTAAAACAACAATCACCATTACCACTTTCATTCAAGAAATTACAACTAAAACTAATTTGGAAGGTAGAACCATGCACACATAATGAGCAAACTCAAAAAGTAACACCCATAGATCATGCAATGCTACTTTCTATTACTGCAGAATGTTTTTACAACAGCTCTCCAACAACTACAAATGAGGGGGAGACCCCTATTTATAGTTTACCAAAGACAAAATGAATGGCCAGGATTGAACTATATTGTGTGGCCCAGATTCAATTACATTAGAGCTTCACCTACCCCACAATATTCAACAATTTAAAAACATTTGTTGTCTTTTCCCTATTCTGTCTTGTAGTGGCCGGTCACTGTAGCAGTTTTGCCTTCTAGCTAATTTCCCTTTTACTATAGCTAAAACTGACTGAAAGCTACCTTCTCCCAATGAAATTTTAGTATTCCTCATTGGATCAAATGGTTCTATCGACAGACCCATGGTAGGCTTCTTGAAACCAAAAATGAGAGGCCGAAATGCTGTTTTGGGAATGCTGATTTGAAACGACCGACGAAGCACGAAACTCCGGATGGTATTTTCCGGCTGCAATTTTGGAATTTGAAAGGTTAGGGGAGGATAAGACCCCATTTTATCATCTGGTTCGAAGTCTGTTTTCAAATCGGAGGTGCACTTGGACGTTCAGGAGATTGGATCCTAGAATGCCGTTCTGGAAATTTTGTTTTGAAAAGGGCCGCAAGAGCATGGATCTTCGGATGGTATCTCCCTAATGAAAATTTGAAATTTGAAAGGTCAAGGGAGGATAAGATCCATTTTTACCATCTGGGTCAAAGTCCGTTTTGAAATCGGAGGTGCGCTTGGACATTTCGGAGATTGGATCCCGGAATGTCGTTCTGGAAATTCTGTTTTGAAAACGGCCGCGAGAGCATGGATCTCCAGATGGTATCTCCCGGCTATAAATTTGAAATTTGAAAGGTCAAGGGAGGATAAGATCCATTTTTTCCATCTGGGTCGAAGTCCGTTTTCAAATTGGAGGTGTGCTTGGATGTTCTAGAGAGTTGATCCTGGAATGCCGTTTTGGAAATTCTGTTTTAAAAACGGCCGCGAGAGCATGGATCTCCAGATGGTGTCTCCCTACTGCAAATTTGAAATTTGTAAGGTCAAGGGAGGATAAGATCCATTTTTACCATCTGGGTTGAAGTCTGTTTTCAAATCGGAGATGCGCTTGGATGTTCCGGAGATTGGAGCCCAGAATGTCGTTCTGGAAATTCTGTTTTGAAAACGGCCACGAGAGCACGGAACTCCAGATGGTATCTCTTGGCTACAAATTTGAAATTTGAAAGGTCGGGGAAGGATAAGATCCATTTCTACCATCTGGGTCGAAGTTCATTTTCAAATTGGAGGTGCGCTTGGACATTTCGGAGATTGGATCCTGGAATGCCGTTCTAGAAATTCTGTTTTGAAAATGACCACGAGAGCACGAAACTCTGGATGGTACCTCCCGGCTGCAAATTTGAAATTTGAAAGGTCAGGGGAGGATAAGATCCATTTCTACCATCTGGGTCGAAGTCTGTTTTTAAATCAGAGGTGCGCTTATATGTTCCAAAAACATGAGCCCGAAATGTCGCTGTAGGAATGCTATTTTGAAACAACCGACAGAGCACAAAACTCCGGATGGTACTTCCCACATGTAAATTTGGAATTTGAAAATCCAAGGGAGGATAAAACCCCATTTTAGCATCTGGGTCGAAGTCTGTTTCTAATTTGGAGGTGCGCTTGTACATTTTAGAAACATGAACCCAGAATGCCGTTGTAGGAATGCTATTGCAGGAAAGCCGCTGTAGGGAAGCTGCTGTAGGGAAGCCACTATAGGGAAGCTGTTGCAGGGAAGGCATTGTAGGAAAGCTGCTGTAGGGAAGCCGCTGCAAGAAATTCGTTGCAAGAATGCTGCTGCAGAAACATAGTTTTGGAATTTTCAAAACTTCCTATAACATAACGAAACCTTTTCAGTTCACTTAGGCACCACAAAAACATCCAAAATCCATAGGAAATCTATCCCCAAAGTCAAAGAATGAAGGAAAAATTGAATCAAGTGAGCGGGGGCTAAGCTCGAAAAACCCAAGACTTAGCCACTTTTTATTTAGGGGGGCAAAATATGGTCAATAAAAAATGAGACTTTGAAGGGCACATTGACCAACTAGGACAGCAAAATGAGGGGCATGCAAAATAAGACGGGAGCAAATTATCCCGTCGGGAGCAAAAAAGGAGGGTCCCTGCCTATGGCAATGCGTGTGTGCAAAATATGCACAACAAATAGTTTCTCATAAGGGCACATAGCAGAGAGTTTCAAGGGTTTGTTGTTTGTTACATTAAAGGAGAGCTTCACACACGGTGCAAGATTAACAACCTATTTCTTGATCACATCTATGTTGCAAAAAAATAGGGAAAATAGTGAACATGTTCCCTAAAAGTAGCAGATTCATGATAGTTGGAGGAATGATAACCCTAGCATGAAAGTTGGTGTAAAGAGACCTTGAATAGTGATAGAGAAAATGTTTTGAACAGGTCTGAGAAGGGATAAAAAGTATTTGAGAGGTCTAAGAGAACTCATAATAGGCTGGCACAATGAAAAGAGAAGAGAAAATCTAGTAGTCTCTTCTACAACAAAAAGGAGAGTGAAATGTGATGGATGAGAATGCTTGAAGATGGTGGTTTTGTGTGGTATACGGTCCTTTATGATAATATCTTATAGATGACGGTAAGTGGTTATATGCCAAGAGGGGGACCACAATCATAGATGTAGTATGGCAATGATATAAAGTTTGAAATGGAAGCGACTTGAAGGACAACACCATTATTGATTGACATCAATAAACCCATGAAAAGGTAGTTTATAATGCATGTGAAGAGCCATGAGCAACAACTGGTCTTATTTATGAAAGAAAAGAAAGCTCATTTTCCATAAAGCATTTGACCTTCCATTTTTTTTGAAAGGGTGGTTATGAGTGAATCTTTGATCTTCATGCATTGTAGACCTTTTTAATAGAATGTCTCAAGGACTGTAATCATGCATTGAGGGTTAAACTGATCGAAATCATGCATGAAGATATTCAAAGGTACAAAAGAGCATTGTGTAGAGATGTTTCATGCACCAGCTAATAGAGGAGAATTCTATTTACAGGGTTTTTGAAGGGGAAAGAAAATAAGCTAGGTTTGAAGATTGGAAGTACTAGAAGATCAACTCAACAGGACCTTTCATCAGTGAAGATGAAAATAACATGGAAATGCTAGGAAATTTTATGTGCCAATATTGGAAATGACTATTGATGTAATCCAGGGCAAGCATACTTCAAATACTTGAAAATATCCTAATGACAATATTCAAATTGGACACTTTAGTGCCTATTCTTTGATTAAATATCATGGAGTGGTTTGATGTAATAGATGGGAATACCTGTGACAAACCTCTTAGAAAGCCAGTGATTATATTGAGAATAAGTAGAGATGATGACTTGACAGTGAAAAAGGCCCCAAGAGGATAGGGTAATATTTTTATTGAAAAAGATAGTCTTCAAGGTCTAATGGGAAAACATCATGATATTTATCATAAAGATGGTAATTTGATGGTCACTGATGATAGGGTAGACCATTGTACAAAACAATCATTACACACCAGGGATGAACAATGATATGAGGACAGTCATTTGAGGAATGGAAAGATTATAGATGCAACATTTTCAAAACATGAAGATCAGACCTATACATAAGAGAGGGCAGTCACAAGCTAGGATTGATAGGATTGTATCAAGGGAAAAACATGCAATGAAAGGATTAAAATTTGTCATGTAAAACTATGGAGATGTTGATCGAGAAGCTTTATTGAAGAGATTTGATGAGCTTGCAATTAATGGCCTGCTTTCATGTGTAGCTTTTGGTATATGTATTGGGATGAAATTCAAGGGATTTTGCAATTTAAAGTTTGTTGATTTTTTCACAACATCTAATTTCACTGGAAAATTTCTCAAGAGTCTCACTCATACTTGAAATGAACTGCCACTAGAAATACTCATTTTGTGAGATTTCATGTGTTTGAAAGAAGTGAAAAGTTGATAAATTTCTATGTCTAGCCTCAATGATAGTGATAAGAGTGAAGTCTTGACTGCAATGGAACATAGTTTTGGTGAAGAGGAATAGACCCCTACATTACAAACAAGAATGAAGAAAAGATCATAGACATGAAGCATGAAAAAGTGCAGAAATCAATATGAGGAAAGATGGAGTACATTCCTCTAAAGTGTAGTAATATGGGGTCAGTAGAAGAATTCAAAGAATAGTGAGAAAAAGCATTAGATCACAGTCTACATAGACATGGGGGTTAAGGAATGAAGTACATGTTGCAGACCACTCAGGGCAGTGAAAATTAAATATTACAGTCCTATGAAATAGAAATGATAGTCATAATTGTTTTATCAATAATTTTGAGTTCTTTGTAGTGGAAGTAGTGCACATATTATGACCATGAATGATGTCAATATTTGTGTTCACATGACAGTATTTGAGGATTTTATTGTTATGATAATGGGCACTTGCAAGTGATAGTAAAAATAAATTAGAAGGTAGTAGCCAGCAAGGTAGTGGGTTTATGACTAAGAAATGACAGTCCAAACACCTTTAAGACTGTGTGTAGGTATGGTTATGGTTCTTTTGACCATAATAGAGACTCTAATGGACAATAAGACATTGATAAAGTTGGTGATGCAAGAGGTCAAAGTTGATACATTTTTGTGGGATTCAAATCCATGTCAGTGATGTGTCAATGAACAACTTGATATTAGATAGCCTACTGGAAACGAAAGATAGTTGTGTTAAGGAAAATATTACGATAACTCACTCAGTTACTAAATGGGGAGATGTTTATAGGGAACAACCAATGGTGATAAAGTATCCAAGAATTCAATACACAGTCTTAAAGGAAGGTTATTTTGATAACTTGAAGGTAGCTTATAGTCTTTAAAGTTCAGAGGATAGCTGACTATCTGCAATAGTTAAAAGTATCAAGATAGAGGCACCATTAATGACATATGTGTGTCAAATTCCACCCTTGAATATTTCCCTTGCGTTAAGGTATTTTTTCACTTTTAAATCTCTTTTTCACATGTTCCTAAAGGTACGTAGATCTATTTATGAGCGGTTTGAGGAGTCATGAAGCAGTTGACAAGAATGTAGGAGGCAGTTTGATTAAGTTTTGAAGCATTTACAAGAATATAGGGGTTGTTTTAAGTGCTTTAATGCTAGACAAGTTCAAGGCATAAAATTTTCAGCCTTCAAACAACCTTTTGGAGCTGAAAAGTAGGCATTATTTTTTTGGACGACAAAAGGAGCTTGACTTAGCAAGATGGAGTGAAGACTTCCTCAACACATGTTACTATCTTCTTGTAAGTTGTTGAACAACAAAAAGGAAATCCTTAGGTAGTCTTTTCACTAGTTATTTTCTCTCTAGGCATTGTATTGTATCTCTCTTGAGTTTCTTTCATTGCTGGAGCAGCAATTGTAGCTCATTTTCAGACTTATGTATAGCTTTGTAAGCACCTCTTTTATCAATAAAATTAAGTGGCTTTACCTTCTCAATGGCTATTTCATTGTGTGTGTATCAATGATTGATACTTATTTATGTGATTTTATGTCTAAATCCTCAATTTTGTTGTCTCATTTCAACACCTTTAAGCAGAAAGCATGTCCTATACAAGCCATGAGTTTATGTCAGTGACATTTACACTCTTTATTTATGAAAGATATATCTAATTTTCCTTCTAAAGTTGTAAACATATCAACTTTCTCATGAAATACTGATGTGTAAGCATGCTAAACAATTGAGTTGTGTGAATTTTAGCCATGTTTTTGGGAAATTATGTGTTAAAACAGCAGTGTAGGTTTGAAAGAATCATTTGGTGCATCACCTTACGAAAAAGTAACATGTTCATTTTTCATTTTTCTTTCTTACTCTTTTTCTCGACATGATTAGTTCACTTAGTTTAGGTGATACCAAGGGAACCAACCCTCTTTGGAGGTTCTCTTCCATCATAGGTAACCCACAAACCTAGAAGAGATCCAATGTTTCACCAGTAGGCTGAGTTCTGCAACTCAGCAAGGGTGCATACTTAGGTGATAACAAGTAGTTAATACTTTGGATTTGTTTTAATCTATTTGCCATCAAATATTTGTGATTGTTTTCTTGAAAGGGTGAGGATGAAAATTTGTTTATTATGGATGATGTTTTATTGCAGATAGGCAATGATGGAGATAGGATTTTTGAGCTTTTTCAAATATTTTTGTGCTTTTTGATGTAATCTGATGTGGTTTTTGGTGTTTTCAAGATATTTGAATATATTAGTTTTTTCATTCTTGAGCAATAAATGCTTTAAAAATATTTTTGGGCAAAAGCAATAGGTTTGTGATTTTCACGCTTTTGAATCATTCTTACCGCTTTTGAAGTTTTTGATTGTGCCACTTTTGTTTCTTCTTTTTTTCGCTTTCGCTTAAAATGCTCGCCTTTGATCTGGATGCTCACTTTTGATTTTCACTCTTGTCTAAGATGTTCGCTATTGATCTTCTTTGTATGAAATGGCCGCCTTTGTGATTTTTGTTTTCTTTTGAGAAATTTTTTTGCTTTTGTTATTTGTATCGCTTTTAAGTTTATTTGTCGCTTTTGTCTAAGATGTTTGCTATTGATCTTCTTTGTATGAAATGGCCACCTTTGTGATTTTTGTTCGCTTTTGAGAAACTTTTTTGCTTTTGCTATTTGTATCACTTTTGAGTTTATTTATCACCTTTGTCAAAAACAGGTCCGCTATCGAATTTCTTTATTGCTTTTGTCAAACAAGTAACCGATTTTGTTATTTTTGAAAGTTTGAGCTAGCTTTTTCATAATCTTAGGTTTGTTTTGTGTTCTCATAGAAATTTTTTATCATTGTGGGTTGAATGTTTGCAAGAGGATCTCAAACCACTTTACTCAAGAGAGCGACAACCATGTTAGTTGTTTGATTTGATTACTGTTTTCTAGGAGTGTGAGCGGGATGTCCTAGATGTTGTAGGATTACGACATATCTGCTATATTATTCATGCAAAGGCTCGTAGTTCACTTTTTTGAGAAGAACTTGTTTTTGACTTTTTTCTATTTTTTGAATGTTTTTGGATTTTGAGTTTTTTGACTAAGTTGAACGAAAGCATGATAGATACCTAAAGGGACTAACCTAAGGCCTCAAGGGCTGATAAGACTTGCCTACATTATACATGCAGAGACCATGTATTTAGATTGGTTTTGACTCAAAGCATAACATGTTTTTGAGATTTTTGATGTTTTCAATTTATTTTTGATTGTGTTTGTTTTTTGGATTTTTTTGTATTTTTTGATAGTTTTGAAGGTTACTATTGTGCCTCTTGCACACACGGCCCATTCAGAACGGGGACCCTCTCTTTCCTTTTGGCTTGCCAGGTCCTTTTTGCTTTGCCTCATTTTGCATTCCATGTTTTGACGTCCTTGATGGTCAACATGTTCTCAAAAGTTTAATTTTAGGGTTGACCAAATTTTGCCCCTTTGAAAATTGCTAAGTCTAAAGCCCTTTCAGGTTTTCTCTATCAGTTGGTCTTTCTGATGTCCATGGCACCTTCTAGGCCCAGACCCTCGAGTTTCCCTTTGCGGGTTTCCATTTTGACTTTGTCGTTCTCTGCGGCCAATGGTTGGTGTCTTCTTGGCCTCCAGATCCTGGTGCTTCGACGACCATCTGAATAACTTGTAAAACTTGATGGCTCCACCAATGCATCTTTCTGGCCCTCGAACCCCAACTCTCAAACTTCCATCCACAGGTCGTCATCTCTGATTCACCGTTCTGCGTGGCCGCCAGCCAACATCCTTTCGGACCTGGGACCCCGGGTTCCTGTTCACTATTTGATTTAACTTAGAAGTTTTTTTGACGGCTATTGTTGGATGTCTTCCTAGCCACCGAGCCTCGAACCTCGCATCGCCACCCAAGAAATTTGAATTCACCTACCTAATCTGCTGCTGTACCAAGCATTTACTAAGGCATTGATTGCATTGGGGGCTATTTAAACGAGTTTTGACTTGTCATTTTCACATAACAGGGAGGAATTTGAAGCGCTCTTTGACCCCAGCATCCTCTGCCTTCATGCCCGAGATCCAACTTCGTCGTTCCTCATGAATTCAACAGAAAAATTCTTCGGGGATTCAATGTAGGTTTGCCACCCGCCTACCCTTTCCTTATTCTTGAAACCATGAATTTAAAATTAAGTGGAAACCAAAATGATCTTGAAACCTGGTAGGATAGTGCCCCCGCCCTAAAACCCACAAGTTAGAAAATTGAAAATCAAGGGATTGGAGGCTAAAAATCAAAACCAAAATCTGACCTCCCCGTCGTTGTTCTCTAGAGTAGGCAACCGCATCTTTTGGGCCTGGACCTCTCTGCAGCTGCACGCAAAGTAAAATCTTTGAGAAAATTGACGAGCAACCAAACTCACCTCGGGTCCCAACCTCCAGACTTCCCTTCCCGGGTTTCCGTTGTGCCTCCACTTTTCCAAACGACTTTCCTCCAACGTCCTTCCAGACCTCGGACCCCGAACGCGTGAAGTTCGTCGCAAACTTGCAACCAAAATCGAACTTCAAAGTTGTCCTTGGACCCTGACACCCAGACTTGCATCCCTGCACCGTTGTTCCTACTTTGCCATTTCAAACAAGTGCCACTGAACGTCTTTCTGGCTCTTAGGCTCCGGTCGCCCTTCCGTTCTACATAATTTGAACAAGGAAAACTGAAACGTCCAAACTTCACTCAGACCTCGGCCTTCGAAATTCCATCTCCAGAATTCCATGTCGCTTTCGCTGTCCCGAACGACCAAACCTGTCCGCCTTTCCAGACACTGGGCCCCGAACCTCAATTCGCCTCTAGGTTTTTCACCAACTGTTAAGTCTGCCTCAAGTATAATATTTTGGACTTCTGTTCGTGTTTCGCCATTTCGCACAGCTATCCCATAGCAGCTTCCCAACCCCGACAACCCGGACTCTGAAACCCAATTCCTAGAATGTTATTTTCCCTGCATTTTTCCAAATAGACAACCTTGAATGACTTTCTTGTAGCCAAGGCTCAAATACTAGAATGATGGCTCAAAAAGCCTCCAAATCGAAAATGGACTTTGACCCATGTGCTAAAAACAAACCTTCTTTCACACCAACCCTTTAATGAACGAATCTAGGATCGGGAAAAGTCATCAGGAATGACTTGCCTTGTTTGCCATTCCAAACAACATTCTACCAGAGGAAGTCTGGTCCTTAGGGCCCGAGTCACCTGTTTGCCTTCCAATGTTATTATTATCAAGTGTTAGACTTTTCTTAAATGAATGTTGTGAATCTAACCTTGATTTGCAAGGATTTTTTCGAGGTTGCGTTCTCATGTTAATGTTGCTAACTCTCGTCTCTCTATGCAAGATTTATGGAATCTAGTGCAGAGGCCTCTAGGACGGCCAAGGACAAAGGGAAAAGAATCACCAAGGCCCCTTGAGGCAAAGAAGATAAAGATCAAATGAAGTATCAATTCCAGGGGGCACCCTTACATTCCAAGGTCACAACTAGTTGGAAGAACATCACAAACACCAATATCAGACATGTCCATATTGATGAGTTTACATGAAGAGTCAGGATTGAACCAAAGACAGATAATGCAAAATTGATCAGAAGCAGTGGATTTGCCAAGGCTGCAGGTTTCTCACCCACTTTGGTGGCCCCCCAGCTGGTAGTGGCATGCCGGGAGGCATACCAACTTGAAACAAGAACCATTATGGACATGGATGGCAACGTCCTAGCTATGTCCCCTCTCGGGATAACTCAAACCTTCCACATCCCCACCTTTGAAAGCATAGAGACCCCAACCATTTAGGAGTGCAAAGCATTATGGGATCAAGATCCTATAAAATGAAAGAAACTGATCAACCAATACTGGTTGAAAGATAGGCGGTGCAGTGTTACCAAAGTCCCTCAAGAACTCTACCGCAATGATTTCTTTGAGGACTATCATGACCTAGTCACCCTACTAAGAAAAGTAATGGGCCTTGCTAGTGTGGCCTTCTTCCAGGAATGGATGCTATATTTTGTTGAGCAAATTCTCCGTGGGGATGACATTGCATTCTATTGGGGGGAGATAATCAACGATTGCTTTCATGGGCAGTTCGTCAATGTGAGGAAGACCTCCAAATTCTACATAATGTCCTACCTAGTCTATTCGCTTGCCAATTGGTGGCATTATAATGGATTGTCTGTAATACCCAATGAGGCACCAGGAAGAGTGCTTAAACCCTATGACAAATACCCTCAACTATAGTACAAATTTCAAGAAGGACTATTGTAGGGCAAACGATACTTTTACTGCCTACATCATTCAGTCTCTTGGAGGTGATTTTAAGAGAAGAGTCTCTCATAGTGCTAGGGCCCTTCTCAAGCACTACACCTTCCTACTCATACAATTCCCTAAGATCACCTACATTCACACCCAAGGATTCATAGAAAGGTTGAATAAGCTACCTCCGTACCCTAATGAGCAGATTATACTATTGGAACTAACTTGGCAGTTGCGATATATATACAACATTCTAAGCAGTAAACATCTGGCAAGGACCCCCTATTTGCTCAAACTTGGCTAGGGGATGTATCAAATTCATACTTCCCAATGCATGAGAAATTCAGAGAAGGAGCTAACAGAATACCACTTAAAACAACATACAACTAGGCCATGGATGGACCCATATGATCATATTAGAAAGGCGCTTGGACTAGAGTACGCCCACCTCCACCACGTTGAGGATTTTTTGGCTAATTGCAAGGATGACTTTGAGGTGCGGATACAACATTATATGTGTATGATGGAATACTTCATAAAAGGGTGAACTTGTGTCCGATTCCGGATAAGCTTGAAGAGGATGAGAGCACAGTGATCGACCTGAGGTATAGTGCCATTGCAAATCTATCATTGCCTTTAATTGATTGGGATGAGCCAAAGGTTGATGACCTCGACATTCTTACCAAGACTGTTGAGGCTTGAACAAAGGCATGGATTGATGGGCAACTCGCTTAACTAAAGCAATAAGGAGTCGCCTTGACATTTAAGGGGCTCGAAAGTGAGCCAAGTGGTTCTGATGGTGGGACGGTTGCCACTACAATTGGTGAAACATCCAAATCCCCACCATCTTTCAAGTCAAGAAAGAGAAAGGAGGTTGATGAGCAGCTACCTAACCCAAAAGTGTACGCCAAAAAGGCCTCAGAGGGCGAGCCTCCTAAGAAGCATAGAAGAATAAGCAACATCACAAAGATGCCTGTAATACTTGAAGATCCACTCCATGAGGGCGAGGAGATGGAGGTTGACCCACCAAGGTCTCCACCCGCTTCATCTACTACTGCTATTGCCACTATCCCACCTACTTCACTTGCAATATCTGCTTCCTCTCCGCCCGTGGTGGACATTTCTGTCCACCTCGCCTCCACTTGTCCGATCGTGTAGGTCATATCGATGGATTCATCCATCGCCACAACCTCGCCAATCTCATCATCCTCCATGTCTCGTTCCCTTCCACCTGCTTTATCTTCTATTGCAATGCCCACCCTCTCTCTCCTAGAGTCCCTTGTCAAGTATATGCAAAATGTGCCATC
>CM021110.1:359470052-359841478 GCA_007115665.2 Sequoiadendron giganteum | reverse complement strand
CCCTATCATTGATGAAGAATTTCTGAAAGAATAGCTGTAGCAAAGAGCAATCAACAAAAAGACAAAATGCTACAATGCTACCACTAGAAGACAAAATAGGGAAAAGACAAAAGATGCATTTTAAAATGTAATATATTTGGGGGTAGGTGAAACCCTACTGTAAAGTGAATCTTGGCCACACAATGGAATTGAATCTTGGCCACTCATTTTGTTTTCTGGAAACTATAAATAGGGGTCTCCTCCTCTCATTTTGAGAGAGTTGAGTTGTTGTAAAGACATGCTACAGAAATTGCCATAGAAATACAGTGATTTTGGTGTATTTTGGATTTCTTCATACATTTCATGATTGTTCTCCCATAAGCTAAGATTCTAGTTTGAGTCACTTTGTTATTCTATTTTCCTTTTAGCTATCTTTGGTAGATTTAGTAATGTTGTATTTGGTTGTGAAGATTCTTGCTGTGTGTATTCTTTTCTTGTCCATACTTTTAGTCATTTGTTGCTGGTAGGTGACCTAGAAAAGTTAGTCTGGACTCTAATTTTATAGCTACTCTTTAAACTTTATCTTTATTCACATCTATATGGTGAATGAATGATGAAATATCTATAGTCCTTACAAGATAGCATATATTTCATGGCATTGTGAAATTCTTGATTAAGTGAAGTTCTATTTTAAAGAAACTGTCCACAGCAGGAACCTCCATGATCATTGTTCATCAATAGTTACAGGTCTAGGAACCTTCTCTCTTCCCTGCCCTTTCCCTTCTTTTTTTTAAGAAATAACCTATGGTAAGGTTCATTACACATTGTAAAGCCAAATTCAACGATAAGATGGAGTTCAAGACTGTTGTTTGAACCTGTAGCAAAAGTGCAGTAATCTCCTATCCAAAGAACTTTGTTCGCAGATCCGATTCTCCTATAGTTTTGATTCACATAAGACCGCCTTGTGATTCTAGCAAATCACATCATAAATCAACTGATATATTCCAAGCACCATCATGACCTGACATCCAAGAGACCTTGGGGTAGTGTTCTGCAATTTGATTGTGGAAGATTGTCTTTCAAGAGAGGTAATGCACTTGCACGTTGCCTGTGTTGAGAAGTGTATAAAAAAACCATCAACAGAACTAGTGCTAGAAGGAGGGCCTTTTGGAGACAAAGCTGGATCAAATCAGGTCTTTCTCTCTTGAGAGATTTCATTGAGTCTTGAGGTCTACACCGAATAAAGGGAAATTTCAGGAATTACAGCCCCCTATCCGAGCTAAAAGAGCTAAACGAAGGGAACCATCCATCTCCAATTCGCCAAACTAGATCATTTCTCTTTCATCTCTATCATCTCCATTATCATTGGCAGTATCGCCTTCCACTCATTTGCTCCAAATAGCCTTCTAGGCTGCCACTCTGTCTGGGTTGAAAGCTGCCTTTCAACCGAACACAATATCAAACCCTGTTGTTGTCTCTTTATAGCTGCCAGTCTGGATGGCACAGCTGCCTCCACCGCCTCCTCCGATGGCATGATTGGGAAATAACCCTTCCCCTTTGGCCTTTAATTTCTATCATGATATGCCAAGGAATCTTGAAAGCTTTTGCACCAAATTCAATGTCTGAGACCCACAAAGGATTACGAAGGAACATGTAAGGACTTTTGAAATCGCCTTGAAGACCATGTAGATTATATATGAGGACATGGCTTGCAGGCTCTTCCCCTACTCTCTCGGGGAAGAGGCATTCTATTGGTATGTCAACTTGCTCACCAGAATGATCAATAATTGGACTCTTCTGAAGGAGGCCTTCTTGCATAAATTCAAGACCCCGGTTAGCCCTGCAGACTCATATCGACACTTCATGTCAGTTCAAAGGGAGATCAATGAACTGATCATCTCATTTAATGATCGCTTCCATAAATCATACACTAGGCTGCAGGCCCAGTATGTTTTCAATGACGCTGTTGTTTTGCCGGTTTATTATGTAGCATTGGATAACCTTACTTCAGCTCTGGTAAAAAGGATGTGACCACCACCTACCAAGTTGGTGGATGCATACGCTGAGGCCATTATTGATAGCATAGATTTGAGGCAAAACATTTCTGGTCTGTTGCCTTTTCTCGGACAAATGACACATCCGATGTAGATTCAAGGGCTTACTCAAGCCTTGCAACATCAGACACCCCTATTGAATCCCGTACCACAACTACCTATGGTTTCACACCCCGAGCAACCAATGAATTAGGCACCTCTGGTCCCTCACTACTTACTGCTCCAACAGCAACATCCCCATCCTCAACCGTCCTAGTTGTTGATGTATCTCCAAGCATTGGAATTCCCACCCGCTCAATAAAATCAACTAGTTGCACAACTCGTGTTCCTCCATAATTCAGTATCACAACCAAACAATGCCGAAAAGGATAGGATTGACGAGCTCATAGAGATGATCAAGAAGATGTTCACAAAAATGATGCACTTGAAGAATCAGAATAACCAGCTACAAGTGTCATAAGAGAGAATCTAGGCTAACCTTAATCGTGATAACTGCGATCATCATGAAAGATGGGACAGTCGAGATGCCAACACATCATCCGAGCTGAATTATGACAGAAATCAGAATTCGGGTTAGAAATTTGACAAAAGGCCTTTCCAAAGGAAAAAACAGATGTGGAACACAAGACCCAACAATGGTGGCATTCCCACATCTCTTGATTAGCCTAACAACAATGAGAACACTACAAGCAAAGTTTACTTGGCTAGGACCGCTTTATTTGGTTGGTGTCGCATACACAAAACAAGTTGGCACTCTGAGCTAGATTTTCTGAAGTTCCAAACTGCTACCAACATCTTCCAAGTCGAGGTCTAGAATGATATGGATAATTTGGGGTGCAGAGACATCGTCCCGTCTAAACCGTATGACTCTTCGGTGCTGGTGGTGAATCAGGCTCATTTCCCAAAGGCTGAGTGCAACACATCGAAGTAGGAGGGTGTCAACTTGAGCAACAACGATAAAGCGAAAGAGGTAAGTTCCAAAAGTCCTTTGGCTTAGCTTTTTGATTCAGTAGATAATGGTCCTAAAGAGGATGAAGAAGAGCCTAGGAAAGACGAAGTCCAAATGTTTCACCAACGGACTACCCCTTACAACCTTAGGAATAGACAGGCCGGTGGTCATGCTGGAGGTCCTTTACAACCTCCACTCTGTCAAATAATTTCAGCACCCCTCCTGATCCAAATGTGAGCAATAACCCAGGGTTTCCCCATACACCTATGTGGTACCTCAATAAAAACAAACAACAGAACCATAGCCAAAGGCAACCCACTAGCTCCTCCCAAAAATGTTTCCTATGATCAGGAAGTTGAGCAGATGGGGGAGTATATTGCTGAGGAATTTAAAAAGGTGAAGATGAGCATGTCCACCTTTGAGCTATTAAAGGTGCCTACCACCAGGAATGCCTTTTTCAGGATGATAAATGGGACTCCGCTAATCGGGTCAACTCAAGAAACTCTAGCTAGGAGGGTCTCCTTCGATGATCAACAAAATGAGCTGGTCGTTAGATAGATCTTCAACAGTAAGGTTGATCCGCCTACAAGTCAGCAAGCAAACAAACAGTCTAACAAAGTAACTAGTCAAACACCAACCCAAAGCAGGGGCAATGAGAAGGACAAATTCCAAGTCACCCAAGTGGACATTTCTGGGGGATTGTTTCAGGGGAAATTCAAAAATCCTCCCTTTCTGACCACCATCTGTGTGTTTGGGAAGAACCTCCATAATTGCTTGTTGGATTCGGGAGCTTCTTCCAATGTCATTCCCCTGAGCATGTGCAAGGCACTCAAAATAACGCCAACTCCCTCCCGGCGGAAGGTAACACAACTTGACAAAACTGAGATCAACATAGTGGGGGAAATCAACAGAATACCTATGCAAATTGCTATTGATCCTCGGATCCAACTGAACATAGATGTTCAGGTAGCTGATATCCCAGAAATGTATGGTATAATCCTAGGAAGGGATTTCACAAGGGTGTTAAATGGATACACTGTGACTGACTACTCGCACATGTGGTTGCCATAGAAAGGAATGCTGAATCAGATTCAGATCGATCGAGAGCCACATATGAGATTCATGATCACCAAATACAAAAACACGAACAATGTGTTATTTGTTGAAACATATTTGGGGAATTATTCCCCAGTATAGTATCTGAATGAGCGGGAATGCCTTGAAGATGAGGGAACAAGCAAGGTTTTCCTCATATTATGCAGCCCACCTACCAATCTAGTCAATACCTCTCAAAGCACTGAAATGCTGATAGAATCCGATGATGAAGAGTTAGGAGAGGATGACAACCTTGGATTCCTAGATGGTTTCAAAAATTTCATGGAAAAGTGCATACAAGACCAACTTAATTTGGGAGCCCGAATGAACTTTCAGGAACTCTTGCTGCCCAATTGGTGCAGGGTACATAATGCTGCTCATTCAGAGTTTGATTGTTGTTTGTGTCAAACAACAATTGAACACATTAGAAGACAAACCACTCTGAAGGAGAAAGCTAGGTCAGCACCACCCAAACAAACATGTTCCGCCCCTGCACATCCCCAAATGTTTACTGAAATGAAGGACCCATTGAAGGTGAAAGTTAGATCTGTTGGTTCTGCGATCAAGGATTCTCTTGGATTCTGGACATTGTGCTTTGACAGGTCCAAATCCAAGCATGGGGCTAGAGAGGTTTTGAATTAATCAGTCCTAGAGGTAAGTCATACTTTGTTGCTCACAAACTTCAATTTGATTGCACCAACAACATAGCAAAATATGAGGCCTTAGTCCTGGGCCTTCTGATGGCATTAAGAAAAGGTGTCAAAATGCTCCAAGTGTTCGAAGATTCAGAGTTTTTCATAAAGCAAGTTAGGAAGATCTATTCCTGTTATGATCAAAGACTCACCAACTAGAGGCACTAGGTATGGGATCTACTAGAAGGACTGGATGCTTTCAATATCCAATTGATCCCTCACTCTCAGAATCATACTGCCAATGCCTTAGCACATGCAACAAGCATGTTATAGCCAGCGTCCCTATCTGGCCTCAAAAGATTCACAGTGGAACTCACCTTCGTCCCATCAATGTCAGACAATGTAGCCAAGTTCCAGGTATTTAATGATGACAAACACATTCTGGATTTTATCACTAGTTTAGATGTGTTTCCTACCTAGATAATCGATGAGGTTGAACCTCAAGAGGCTGACCTGGATATAGAGGGGATCATAAACCTGAAGACCAATACCATCCCTAGAGGGATTGTCCAATTAGAGCGAATCTTTGACTTGGATCAAATCAGAGATCAGGATCAACAGGCTAAGAAATATACCATCAGTGGCCAGTGTGACACCTACAACCTCGAAATGGCTAGGAACGCTAAGAATGTGTTTATTGGTAAGGTGTGCACTCCTAAGGAAAAAAAGGGTATAATTGAGGCTTTGCAGAAGTACTATGATGTCATCGCCTAGAGCTATGAGGATCTCAAAGTGTATGATATATCAATTATCACCCACACCATCCCTCTCAGACTAGATGTGAAGCCATTTCGAAAGAAGCAACGCCTTATCAATGCTTTGCTAGAACCAATAATATACAAAGAAGTACAAAATTTGTTGACGGCCTAGATCATTTTTCCGGTTAGACATTCCACATGGGTGGCGAATTTGGTTCCTGTTAGAAAGAAAAATGGGGAAATCAGATTGTGCGTCAACTTCTGCAACCTGAACCGAGCCTCAGGAAAAGATAACTTTCCTATACCTTCATTAGATGAAGTGTTGAAAATAGTAAAAAAATCTCAGATGATGTCCTTCCTGGATGGATATTCGGGGTACAATCAGGTCATGGTACAGTACAAAGATCGACACAAAATGGAATTCACCCCCAAATAGGGAATCACTTATAGACGAATGTCGTTCAGACTAATCAATGCTGGTGTTACTTTCCCATGCACCATGGATATTTCTTTTAAGGACCTGATTGACAAGTGCATAATCATCTACATGGATGATTTGATAGTGTTTTCAAAGCAGCGGGGTAATCATGTCACTGACTTATGCAAATTCGTCTAGAGATGCAGCGAATTCAGGGTTTCCCTTAATCCGAAGAAGTGTATCTTCGATGTCACTGAAGGGAAGCTCCTTGGACATGTCCTCTCAAAGAAAGGAATTTATATCAACCCCGAGCATATCCAATCAATCATGAAGATTCAGCTGCCAGGCAACAAAAAGGAATTAAAATATTTTTTCGAAAAGATCAACTTTGTCTGCAAGTTCGTCACAGGCTTCATGGAAATTTTTAAACCACTCAATGCTATGCTAAAATAGGATGCCAAGGTCGAGTGGACCCTAGAAGTAAAGTAGGATTTTGGGGAAATTAAGAAGGCAATTGCTGACACCCCTGTGTTGGTCAGCCCCAACTATCTAAAGCCCTTCTACATCTACTCATTTGCTTCAGATCATTTGTGTGCCAGTATCTTGACATAGAAGGATGACGAGGGGATCGAACATCCGATCACCTTCATGAGTACCCCTTTGAAAGATGTCGAGCTATGGTATCACAATGTTGAAAAACAAGCCTATACCCTTGTTAAGGGGGTCAAGAATTTTAGGCATTATATCTTGTGCAACAAAGTGTTTTCTATAGTTCCTGACCCGTGGTGAAGACATTGCTCATGCAGAATGAGCTAGGAGAGCGAAGGGAAAAATGGATTGCATTGTTGCAAGAGTATGATATGGAAATCTAGCCAATGAGGTTGGTGAGAGGGTAGACACTTGCCAAAATGATGGCAGAAGTGGTTATTGAGACTGGGCCCGAACTCACAGTGCAACAGTACCAGCTGGAAGATGTCTCTCTAGGGGAATGGTACTGCACACATTTAAAAATGGTCACGGTTAACCAAACCTGTTAATTAATTAAATATGAATTATTTAATTAATATTCTTAAGTCATCTACATATAAATAAATTTAATTATTTATTTATATTGTTCATTTTCCAATTCTTCTAATTTAATTAAATAAATAAGTTTATTTAATTAATGCTATCTTCCTCTTAATTAATTAAATAGATTTCACAATTTATTTATATTAATTATCACAAGTTCAAATTCTAAATTTAAATGATATTCTTCATTTACTTAAATATTTTCAATATTTAATTAAAACACTTTCTAAATTCTTCACTCTTCTCAATAATTAGATATTTTTGAATATTTAATTAAAAAGCTTTTTCTCTTCTCACATAATTAAATATTTTTAAATATTTAATTAAAGGCTTTTCATTTCTCTCACATAATTAAATATTTATTTATTTAAATTATGAGAGACACCTTTCATTTGTCTCTTCATTTTCCATCTGTCTCTTAAACTTCCATCTTCTTTTCGAATTCTCGATCTCTCACCGTTCATTTTAACAGGTTTGAACTCAACCATCGATCTTGGCCAATCGAATTCCAACCTTCAAAAATCTATAAATGCAGCCCTCTTGTGGGTTGAAAAGGACCTCAAATCTTAGATTTTCATGCGTAGTTATTATAGTCGCATTTTCAGCATATCTAACATTTAATTAGCATTTCAATTTCATAGCTTAAAGCATATTAGCAATGCACATGCATTTTTATTAATCTCATTCTCTCAAACTGCCATTCTATAAGCTTGCTGTTTAAAACAAGTAAGAACAAGCATCTTGAAACAAATCCTTGGAGATAGAGGACAATGGGACGAATTTGAAGGAGCTGCTTGTGTTTTAGAGTTTGCATTTTGCTTTCTTTAATTTAGTTTCTTTAATCTAATGTTTCATTGGTGTATTAGTTTAGATTCATTTAGATTCGCACATTCTAACGTACACATTTCTGGTGCCCACCATGGGGCCAAGCCCCGCATTTAATTTTTTTTTTGCAAATTTTTCTGGCAGGTGACGGACAAAAATCACATTTTGGCACATACGAGTCTCGGCTCAGCGCATACGAGGACTGTTTCGACGCATTTATGAGATCTTTCGGCGCATCCATGACCTGTTTTGGCGCATTCCTGTGAGATCTTCCGACACATACATGACCTGTTTCGGCGCATAGACAACCTGTTTCGGTGCATACAGTTGTAAAAATTTTAAATTCTGATTCTGACGCAATCCACGGACAAGATTTTTTTAATTTTATTTTTAACAGAATGAAGCAATCCTAGGGTAGACATTTAAATCTGAATTAACCAATCCTAGGATAGTCACCAAACATAAATTTTCTTTTGGTTAAAATGAATCCCATGTTTTTAGTGAAGCAACATCTTCACTTAGTATAGAGAATTTATCAATTTGGGGATTTAAAATTGAACCATTATTGTTTGTTGTGATTGTGGGTAATAGGTTTATGCTCTCCCCTTAACTGGGTGATCAAAACATCAGACTTACCTTTTATTTTCTGCAATTTAATGTTTTATTACATCCTTTAGAAGGCCTACTCTTGTGGGAAAAATTACTCACCCAAGAGGAATGACCTAAGTGGGAACACCTAAAGCCAAGGTTTCCAACCCACTTTAATCAAAAGCAAGTTGTTGATGAAAATCCAACTTGACAGTAGTGCGCAGGATAACCATCCCCAAAACCTTTGTTCTAAAGGTTGGGAGGTCTCTCAAGGGAGTATATCTATTTGCCACACTGAACAGATACCCTTACTACGAACCATAGTGTAGAAAATCAGCCGTGTTAGTATCCAAACATCATCTTAATCACGGTGCAAGGGGAGGGAAGAATTTGTCCCCAAGACACTCACCATATAGTCGCCACGAATTGTTTGCTCAAGGGTTTCAGTATCCACTTTCGTCACTTTGAGTACGCACCTAGAAAAGACAAAAACACGGGCGCCCTCTAGGGGGTGACAAGGCTGTGTGAGTCGACGGGATTTTAAGCTGTGGGTTGTGATTACTATGATGACCTATTTGACAAATTAAAAGTGAGTCTGACTGAAGTGCTTATCTTATTTAAAACCTGTGGAAATCTCAAGAACATACACTCTTTGTTTAGATTTTAAGATTAACAAAACAACTGTCTGCTTCTATGCTATGTTTTTCATATTTAAATCAGATTAAGATCACCCAAAACAATTTTTTTATCAAACTGTCAAAACATGTCAGTCTCAGGAGTAATTTAGCACATCCCGGGTCTGTTTTAGCGCATCTGTGCTCTGTTTCGGCGCATTTGTGCTCTGTTTTAGTGCATCTGTGCTCTATTTTAGTGCATCTGTGCTCTGTTTAAGTGCATCTGTGCTCTGTTTCGACGCATCTATGCTCTATTTTGGTGCATTCAGTCTCTATTTTGGCACATCTATTTTCTGAGCCTAGGTGATTTTTTGACTTTCAGAAAATCAACTCTTATCGGTCTAGTCTTTCCCATGCTCAGAGTTTGGAAGTCTACAACTATTGCTAAGAAGTCCTTAGAAAGAAAGATTAGAAAGCCCAAGAAGTCTCTCAGTTATAAAAAAGTATTGAAGAAGAGGAAATTTCTATATCAAAGTCGAAAGGTCCTGCTTGAACACAAAACCTTTATCCATTGATATCACGACTATGTTAGAGGTTTCACTGATGATTATGCTGTAGAACCCTTATACTCAAGAACTTTCTTTCAAAGAAGAGCCCTTTCTCAAAGGCATAACCACAGTCAGCGTATTCATTCCTCTTATATTCTCCAACCTACAATCATGTACGCTACTCATCCAAATCAAATTTTGTAATAGAGAACTCAAGCACATTAAGCATTCATCCAATTCATCTTTCTACATAGTTAAGATCAAACTTCACAAAGTGCAAAATCATCTTTATTTTCGATCTTTGGTTTAATTCCCGCAAATAGGATTTTCATCCTTTCAATCCGAGAACCACGAGCTAAAGATTAAAAATCTTTTAAGTCATAGAATCTTCATTCTATCCTGACTTTCATATGCATCACCATTGCACTATTTCATTTCTTTGATCAAAGTTAGTAGAATTTGAGTAAAGCTTATGCCTGTTACCATGAGATCTTGAAAGCACTTAGAAAAAGATGAAAGTACAGTGAACAACATGGGTGACAATAGTGAGAGGGAGGAAAAACTTTTTAACAATTCACATACTGAAGAGTTAACGGAAGAAAAACTTCAAGAAGCGGACCAGGATCCTCAATTCCATACTCTTATGGGAAGGATTTTAGAATGAAACAAGGAAAGATATTTCCTTTCATTAGCTAATCAAGGAGCTAAGTTACCTGCTGATTTGGACACAGAGAGGATTAAAGAGGATCCTGAAATTCCTCTCAATGATTTTGGTGCCCTTACTCAACAGATAAAAAAATTATAAGGACAAATAAAAGAAATGCAAGGGGGTACAACAAAGAAGTATGTTTTGGGTGAAATATGTCCTTATCCATTCGATAGGAGTCTTCGAATGATTCCTTTTCCAAAACATTGTGAAATCCCTAAGTTTGATAGGTATAATGGGAAAACTGACCCCATTGAGCATGTAAGGGATTTCTGAAATATGAGCTTAGAATTTGCTCATAACGATACCTACTTAATGCGATTGTTTCCACGAAGTCTGGGTGGATAATCCATGGAGTGGCTTTCAAAGATCACTCCCCCCATCAAAACCTTTGAAGAGTTGATAAATAAGTTTATATCACAATACTCTTACAACATCCAACACCAGATAACCATGCTTGATCTTTGTAAGATAAAACAAAAAGTAGGGGAATCTTTCACTACATTTTTGCAAAGGTGGAGATGGGTGTTTGTTAGATACTCTCGTCCTGTTCCTGAAAAGGAAAAGATGGAGATCTTCATCAATAGTCTTAATCAAGAAATGAGTTACAGACTAAACCTTCACTGTCCTCAATCATTTGAAAAATTGATTGAAAACGCAATTACTATTGAAGGTGCATTGATCAAGCGTGGAGTTCTAAAAATTGATAAAGAGGGTTCAAATTCGTACAACAACAAAAAAAACCATAATAATAACAATGACAAGTCACGATTTTGGACTCGAAATAAAAATGTTGCGCATGATGGTGTCGTAGGTGCTAACAACGTGAATACAAATCCTGCCGTCCTTAATGTGTCAGGTGTTCAACGTAACAATAATACTGGAAATTCTAGCACCCAAGGCAATGTTTCCAATCAAGGAAACACAACTAACAATCATGGAAATAATTTTGGCAATAATCAAAATTCAAATGCGCCCAGATCATCATATTTTTTGAATCAACGAAGTTTCACTCCCTTGGGCCAATCTTTGGAATCCATTCTCAAAAAATTATTGAATCAAAAAGCTATTACATTGCCACCACAAAGAGACTATGAGCCTCGAGTTAAACCACCATCGTGGAATGACTCACATTTCTATGATTATCATAGGTGCAAAGGTCATAAAATGAACAATTGCCAAGGGTTGAAGAATATCATTCAAGATTTGATTGATAATCATACCATCACGGTTGAGGGACATAATGTCAATAATGACCATCAAGCATTCAAGAATCCGCTCCCTAATTATTAGAAAGGGGAATCATTTGGTGACAAGGGCAAGAATGTTAATAACATCCACGATGTCATTATCAATCATATCTATACCGACGATCCTCAAATTAACACTATCTGAATTAAAGGTAAGAAAGAATATCGAGAGGTCAATGTTACGACAAGGGGAAAAGCCAAGATCATTGTCAAAGGCAGCTCATCTAAAGTAGCAATTCCCCCTCCAAGTCAATACAATTTGGTTGATCAACTGCGAAAAACATCAGCCCAAATTTCTATCTTCGAACTTTTAAAGTTATCACCTGCACATAAGGACATTCTAGAAAAGGCCCTTGTTGATACAACTATATCTCCTGATCTGGATATTGATAAATTTCAAGCCATGGTGGGACACTTGTCCTCCTACACATGTTTATCTTTTTCTGAAAAAGATGATTCATCCATAACCCATCTGCATAATTCATCACTCTATTTAGAAGTCATGGTTCACAAAGCTCGCATTAGACGTGTTCTCATAGATGGGGGAGCCGAATTAAACATTTCTACTTTAAAATTGGTCCTAGCTTTAGGATATTCAGCAGACTCTATAGATCCATGGAGGAAAATTGCAATCAAGGCATATGATGATGAAGAAATAACTTCAAAAGGTCTCATCATGTTACCAATCAGAGTGGGACCTATTGTGAAGAATACCTTTTGTCAGGTTCTTGATCGAGATCTAACCTATAACATACTATTGGGTCATCCATGGATCCATGATATGCAAGCTGTTCTATCTACTTATCATCAATGTTTGAAGTTTCCATACGATGGATAGGAAATAACAATACCCGTTGAACACATTAGCAGTCAAACTTGTTCTAACCTAAGAGCAACTCGAGATGCATTCGTCCCACATAATAGAGAGGCTTTGGCCATCTCTACCTACAAAAACAAAGAACAAGCGCAAGAAATGATAAGAAATTTTGGCACCAAGTTAAAATTGAAAGATAATGGGGTGGGAGAATATTCTTTATCTCTCTCTAATCTACCCCTATCTCCAAGATCCCATGGTCAGCCATCAACATCTACACAAAAGGTTGCAATAGCTTTAGCCTCAACTTTAGATCCCATTACCAAATTCAATGGGATATTTATCAAAGAAATTGAAGTAGAATACAGAGCTATTCTTTATTGGCTCTATAAAGATGAAGAGGAATCCGTACAACATATTAAGTTACCCACAAAACAATATGGAAAGGGTTATGCTATCATGCAACAAATGGGTTATGAAGGAAATGGCCCTATAGGTAAAAGGAAAGAGGGTATTGTTGAACCTGTCCAATTAAAAACAATGCACCCAAAGGATAAAACTGGGTTAGGATATGGTGAAGATACTAAGGAAGAAGTAGCAGAAATATCATCAAATGAGGAGTTAGCTGAAACTATTCTGTGAATTCAAGAAAACAATTCTGACACTGACTCCAATGAATATGAAAGGGACACCATCTTTGATGATCAATTCTGGAGGGATAAAAAGGTGGATGTCATACACAAATTCTCACCTGCATTCTTACAAGGAGAAAGCTCAAGGTCTCCATTTGATGACATTCTACAAAGCAACCATGACTCAAGTGAGACCAATTCGATTAAAAGTGAGATAGATCATTTTGAGGAAGATACCATCTTAGACTTCTCCCATAATAACGTTGACAATAACATCATGACCCTGATGACCAATGACCTTACTCATCCTAATGATCCATTACCTTTGGTACATCCCGAACTCATTGATTGGGAACAAATAGCACCCATTGATGTTCCAACTTTTCCAAACGACAAAACCATAATAAACTTTCTTTGTTCATCCCATCCCGAAACAAGTTCCACTAAGGAATCACAAGATCAGAGTTTTCGACAGGAAAGTGCCAAGTTTCTCAGCTATGAAATAAATAATATAAAAGAAAGATCTAATGGTGAAAACCTAACAAAGGCAGTATTAGATCAAGAAAAAAGAAAAATGAAAGAAACATCTAATGGTGAAAACCTAACAAAGGCAGTATTAGATCAAGAAAAGAGAAAAATAAAAAGCATATCCAATGGTGAAAACCTTTCAAAGGTGCCAGAGAATGGGAAACTTGACACTCTTCCGGAATATTATTATGAAAGATCTTCCATTCTAATTGAACCAACGAAGGTACTCAATATAGGTACTACGAAAAGCCTAAAGTTTTGCAACTAGCTGCATCTCTAACAAATGAAGAAGTACCTAGATTCACAAAATTTCCCAAAGATAATCAAATCAGTTTTGCATGGTCCTATGCAGATATGCCTGGATTGGATCCAGATCTCATCATGCATCATCTATCTATTACACCGAGGAAGCCTGTAAAACAAAAACTCAGAAAAATGCATCCACATGTTGCGTTGTTGGTTAAAGAGGAATTAAAGAAACTTTTAGATGTTGGATTCATCCGGTCCATAGATTATGCGGAATGGATTTCCAATATCGTGCCTGTTTCAAAACCAAACGAAAGGATTAGAATTTGCACAGATTTCAAAGATTTGAACAAAGAATGTCCTAAAGATGACTTTCCCTTACCAAACATTGATATGATTGTTGATCTAACTACTGGACATGCAATGTACTCATTGATGGATGGATTTTCTAGATACAACCAGATAAAGATTGCACCAGAAGATCAGGATAAAACAACATTCACATGTCCTTGGGGTACTTATTGCTGGAATGTAATGCCTTTTGGGTTGAAAAACGTAGGAGCTACATACCAACGTGCAATGACAACGATTTGTCATGATATGATGCATACATTCATGGAAGATTATGTTGATGACCTCCTTGCCAAATCTAATACCAGAGAAGGACACCTAGATATCTTATCAAAAATCTTCAAGAGAATGGAAAAATTCAAAGTGAGACTGAACCCTAAGAAATGCGTTTTTGGAGTGAAATCTGAAAAATTATTAGGATACATTGTATCAGAAAAGGGAATTGAAATGGATCCGGCTAAGGTAAAAGCAATTCTTGATATGCCACCACCAAGGAACATTAGTCAACTACGCTCTTTGTAGGGACAGTTACAATCCATTCGAAGATTCATTGTTCAACTGGCAAATAAAAGTTTACCATTTACACATCTATTGCACAAGAATGTTTCATTCAAGTGGGAGTACAAATGCGAAGCAACATTTGATCAAATAAAGCAGTATCTCATGAATCCACAAGTGTTGATTCCACCAGTACAGGGTGTACCTCTCATATTGTATATTGCTGCCACAAAAGTATCTTTAGGAGCATTATTGGCACAAGAAGACAACTCAGGAAAAGAACGAGCTATTTATTACATCAGTCGAACCCTAACAAGTCACGAGCTAAATTATACCTTCATTAAAAAATCTTGTTTAGCAGTGGTGTTCACTTCTCAAAAATTATGACACTACATGCTAACTCATACAGTAAAGCTTGTGGCTAAGATTGACCCACTCAAATATCTTCTAAGTAAGGCAACCTTAACTGGCAGTTTGGCTAAATGGGTTATGATATTAAGCGAGTTTGATATTCATTATGTGGATCGTAAAGCCATAAAAGGACAAGCAATTGCGGATCAATTAGAAGAAGCACCAATACTAGCAAAACACCCAATACATGTTGATTTTCCTGATGCTGACGTGTTCACAGCAGATATCCAACAGTCATGGTCACTCTACTTTGATGGTTCTTACACTCAGCATGGTTCAGGAGCAGGAATTCTTTTTATTACACCTCAAGGACATACAATCCCAAAATCTTAATTGGCTAATGTTTCCTTGCACAAACAACATAGCTGAGTATGAGGCATTGATAATCGGCATAAGAATGGCAGTAGACTGGAAAATCGTAGAACTTCAAGTTTTTGGCGATTCACAACTTGTTATAAACCAAATCAATGACGAATATCATACTAAAGATGACAAGTTGGTACCTTACAAAAGAATGGTGGAAGATCTCAAGAAATACTCTATTAATATCAAGTTCATACAAATTCCGCGCATTGATAATAAAACAGCAAACGCTATGGCTACAATCACCTCTCTACTCCAGTTGACAGAGAATAAAAAATGGTACGATTTCTTGGTGAAACAATTGTTTTCTCCTGCCCATGACAATCCTGAAATGCAAATCATTTGCCATCTGACGAGTTTTGACTCTTCCTTATATGGCCAAATTTACTCTTACCTAAAAGATACTACTTTACCCTTAGGCTTGTCTAGGAATCAAAAATGAAATTTCATTCGTCAATCATCCCATTACACCTTAATTGCTGACGTTTTATACCGGCGTGGTCTGGATGGTACCCTCCTTAGATGTCTTGAACACGATGAATCAAAAAAGGCCTTACAAGAGGTCCATGGTGGAATTTGTGGAACACATTCAAGTGGACTAACCTTAGCAAAGAAACTTGTAAGATTAGGGTACTGTTGGCTATGGAGAAAGAATCATTCACCTTTGTGAAGAAATGTGCAAAATGTCAAATTCATGGGAATCTCATTCACGCTTCTGCTCAGGAATTACAACCCTTCACCACAACATGGCCTTTTGCTCAGTGGGGATTGGACTTGGTTGGCAAAATACATCCATCATCTTCAAATGGACATAAATTTATCATTATAGCCACTGAGTATTTCACTAAGTGGATTGAAGTTGTTCCTTTGACAACTGTCATGGGCAAACAAATCTCTTCATTCATCTTGAATTATATCATTTGCAGATATGACATTCCTAACTCCATTATCACAGACAATGGTAGACCCTTTAAAAATCAGGATGTTGAGGAACTATGTGAAAGATTTCGCATCCAACACTGGTTCTCTACACCTTATTACCCGCAAGGAAATGGTCAAGCCGAAGCTTCAAACAAAATAATTCTAAAGATTTTGAAGAAAACAGTGATTGAAGCAGGTCATGATTGACATGCCCAATTGAATCTAGCATTATGGGCCTACAGAACAAGCATTCACACACCAACATGAGCTACTCCTTATGCTTTGGTCTATGGAGCAGAAGCTATTCTACCTTTGGAAGTTGAGATTCCTTCACTTCGAGTATCACTCAAAGGGTTAATCAATGATGAAGATTATTGAGTATCAAGATTGCAAGAACTAGAACTGCTTGATGAACGATGTCAAACTACAGTTAATCACTTGAAGGGATATCAACAAATTATGTCCCGTAGCTACAATCACAGAGTCAAACCACAAAATTTTCAAGTGGGTGATTTGGTTCTCAAAGAAAACCCTCGAAATCAACAAGATCGGGAAAAGAAAGGCAAGTTCGAACCTAATTGGTTGGGTCCATTCATTATTGTTGGAGCATATGGATCGGGGGCATATCAATTGTCAACAGCAGAAGGGGACCTATTTGAAGATCCAACCAATAGCATTCACTTGAAGAAGTTCTATGCCTGAGAAAATATCAAAAACAATATAAAAAATCCTAAAAAAAAAAACTATTGCCTTGATGAAAACCTGGCAAATAGGCATCTTGGTAATAGCAAAAAAAAGCATAAAAATAGGAAAAGTGCAATAAAAATGAATGGTGAAAACTTGGAAAACAGGCATTGTTTGTGATTTCGTTTGGCTCTCTCATCTATTAGGGTTCATTCTGCATATTCATCTTTTTGTCAGCACCATCATGCATTTGCATTGCATCATCTCCTTGGAACAACAAGGATCTCATCATGGCTTGATGATTTGAGGGTTATCCTTAGCAGTAGTTGTGTCTAGCAAGAGTCAGAGTACGAGGTCAATAGGGGGTAGTTCGCTTCTTGGAGCTTTTCTAGCAGGCAAAATGGCAGCATGTGTCTAGAATTAGAATATCAGGTATAGCAATCTTATTCAATTAAAATGAGCATACATGACTATTTTGACAGATGATTTAAAACAAATTGGATGATCTTAATCTGAATAAAATGAATGACAAACTTAATGCAAATCAGTTGCAATTGTTGTTTTGATATTTGATGACATCATGTCTTTGGAGTGGTTCAATGATGTACTGAACTAGAATCACAAGGAAGAAGTATGATTTTTCTTTGCTTGTTGTCTGAAAGCTAATCATTAGTATTGTGCAAATTGGTCGTGGGATATGCTCTACAACATATCATTGATGACATTTCAGAATTTGCATAGGAAAATGGTTAACTTTTGTTTATTTATGCAAGCAATACTCAGGTTATCTTGGTTCAATTATACCTCGATGCTTGTATTAACTTGCTATATCAAACATCTTGAAAGCAATACTCAGGTCATCATTGGTGCTAACATACACTTTGATGCTTGTACTAACTTTCAACATATCAAAAGGCTTAATGATGATAACTAAACACAGCAGGAAATGGCAACAAGGAGAATGGTTCATTATTTCATTTAAGATTGCATAATTCATTATTAGGACTGCATAATTTATTTGCATTTCGAGGGCCTTTTTAAATAGATTTTTGAGGGTTGATCACGTTCTTGAATATCTTTTACAAACAAATGGTTGAGTATGACTGGACGTTTGTTACATCTCATTTTCATTATCATTAATTTCACATCATTTTCCATTATCATTATCATTGCACTTGCATACTTACATCATCATTTCATTTCATTATTATAGTCATTATCATCTCATTTCATTCATCATGATCATTATCCATCATTACATATGCATGGTTGTTATTTTAATCATTCATTAACATATACATTTGCATATTTCACACACATTCATAAATAAAATTGCATCCATCATTTAGATCATCATGATCATTTGCATCATATATCATAAGTTCATTACATAAGTGCATTTCCATTACATCATTATTATCATTCATTTTACATCATAAACCATGTCACGTTCATATCATTCATTACATATTACATCATCATAGATCATATTCTCTCATTCCATCTAAAGCATTTACATCCTGCATCATACATTCATTACATACATCATGAAGAAAAAATCATTTAGATCATATCATCATTGCATCATCATACACGACATAGCATATAAAAATAAAAACATGTGCATAAATCATCCATATCACGTGCATAATTAAATCATCACTGCATATCATAGATCTCATCAAAATAAATGTCTAGGAATACAAGGATATCAAATGTTTCAAAAAGATATATCGAATACAATGGCATAAATGTGTACAAAAATGCTCATCATTGAGGGGCATTTGGCCGTGGGACATGGCTGCTACTGCCTCCAGAGGTAGTAGGTCTCGACGGATCTCTGCTCTCAGAAGCTCTGATCTTTCGTTTGGCTGGCTGACCCACAGTCCTGGTCGCACTCCTGGAGTGACTGCGTGAATGAGTTCGGGTCCGAGTACCTGACTGTGTAAATGCTATCCTCCGCTTGGGTGGCACTGCTTCAAAATACCCCATCCTATAGTACTCGGCCTCCCGAGCAGTCTCTAGCCCCTCTGCTACAACCTCTCCAATAGAGGTGCTCTCAACTGATCTCAATAGTCTCTCAGCTACCCCCTCAGCCTGTATGCATCGCTCTCTGAAGCTGTCTCTCTTGGCTGCAAGTTGAGCTATCTGTGGATCAGGAGGTAGTTGTTGTGTGATCTATGCCTGTAGCTGACTAATGGTCACCTGTGCCTGTGCTAACTGACTCCGAAGAGTCTGAAGCTCAGCCTACAAAGCATCCACCTGTCCCTATGATGGAGCCCTAATAGTAATCCATGGGGTGGAAGAACTGGCCTGACCTACCACTCGGGATGTCTGTGGCCTCATACTGAAGGGCACATCAAGGAAAAATCTCTATCTCCCACCATCTCCATCATCCCCATCACTGTCTCCGAAGTCATTTGAATTTGTCTCCTCATCCTCCGACTCCTCCTCATCCACATCCATGGCCACCCCACCCATATATGCAGCCTACTCTGCTGGTACCTATCCCTGTATCCCTGCTTGTGCTAGTACCTGTCCCTGACCCTATGGCTGCCCTACTGCTGGATGTCCCTATGGCTGCTGTTGCCCTGCCCGAATAACTGGACCTCCCATCAATGGGGTAGGGTCCTCTGGACTAGTAAACCTAGGAAAGGGATGTGTGTAGAAGTATACAACATATTCATCTGTCATCCCTGCATCTATGACCTCTGGCCGTATAGTCCAATCCTTCGGTTGTAACTCAAAATACTCCTCTCTGGCTGCTTCAATGGTCAAAACAGGACCCCACTTTGGTATATCCTCCTGGCACCTGGCATAGTGTGCCGCCCCTTGTGGCATCATCTATACCCATCCAAACTGCCTCAAAACCCTCCGACACAAAAATCGCTCAATGATAAATGGGGTGCATTCAATCAAATATCTGGACCTCATCACATACGGCAACTCTATGTCATATGCATGCCATGGATCGCAATCTACATACGATCTCCAGATAATCGTATCCAAATCATCTAATATGCACCACCAATACTCCAACTTGCCCAACCTGGGCTGGACAAGAGGCCAGGTGTATGCATAGGCATATGGGAACCCTAGGGGATGATCCCTCTGAACAATGGGACGCGTGATGGAAAAATGCTCCTATGCAAAAATCTGAAGAAGAGTGACTCCGCAGGAGAAACTCTTCCCATGTGTGTATACGACCTGATGAAGATCATGGTACAAATGGGAAAGCATGCATGAGCCCCATGCATATCTAGTCCCGTGGAGAAGCATATCCTCTAAAATCCTCCCCCAACCAACTGATAATCCCTTTGCCCTACGATCAGGAGAAAGGAAACCACCGATCATACCTACTAGAACTGATGACAATGGGGCATATCCTGACATCATATCCTTCCAGGCAATCTCATACCCACCGGCATGGGGATCCTAGAAAACTCACCTCAAAGCATTGGTCCCTCCAATCTCCTTGTGATCATACATCACAAGCTCTCCAACCACAAGAATACCCAGAACCTTGTAAACATCCTTAGGAGTCACCGTGATCTCTCCTGTCAGCAAATGAAACGTGTTATGCTCACTATGCCATCTCTCAGCCAATGCAGTCAATAGTGCCTTGTTGACCCGATATTGCGGTATTGCCAGTAATGGACCTAACCCACACTGATGAATGATCCCTAAAATCATCCTGGGACAATTGTGGAATCATCTCCCACATTCGAGGGAATTTCTCCCTAAACTAGAGGAGGTTAAATTCCTCCTTTACAATCATACCAAGCACATCAAGATTCAATCAATTAGTAAGGATTATCAAAAGTAAACATCAAGCAAATCATGTCAAATCAACTGAATCATATCAAAATCATCAATCTATCCATCTCTTTGTTTTTTTTTTCTTATTGCAAGAAAAACATATCTATCAAGCCTTTCAATCAGGAAAGCAAATCTATCAAGCCTTTTAATCAGAAAAGAAAATTTATCAACCTTTCAATTAGGAAAGCAAATCAATCATCACTACTATTTGTTTTCAAGCACGAAGACAAATTTATCATATCTCATCTTGATGTTTTCAAAAGCATAAAATCAGTTGTCTAATTTAGCAACAATCATAGAACACATGTCAATTTTTCTTCAAAAATTGAAACTCAGCAAAAATCCCTATATGCGTTAAAACAGGTAATCAATGTGCTAAATCATGTATGCACAACTTTACTCCCTGGATGCGCTAAAACAGGTCATCAATGCGCTAAAACAGTGATCCTATGTGCTCATTTGCAACCTTATGCACGACTGTTTTCAACTTATGAGAAAGTTTGTATGTGCTAACCTATTTCATTGATGCACTAAAGTTTGACTCGTATGCGCTAAACTAAATTTTCCATGCGCTAAAACAGAAAATTAAAAATAAAAAATTACAAAAAGCCATCAATAATTTCATTCAAAATTCAAAAAAGAGGATTGGATTCACTCACCGGAGGCCCATATGCTACTGGTCTCTGATATTGGCAAGCTCGCTCGAATCGGTGGCGCTCATAATGGATTGGCATCGCTAATATCTCTCTCAAAGCTACAAAATTTTCAAAGGTTACTATTCAAATGAAAGTGACTTCTCACCTTTTTCACCCTTTAAAGGGGTAAAAATGACATTTTTACTATGCAAAGTGCTATTTCGAGAGATAAATCACCAAATTTTCTCCGAAATCATCTAAAAATATTCCAAATTAGCCTCATAACCATTCTCATCATGTGATTTATCTCTTGAGGGGGCATATAGCATCATTAGTTAAATTTTTCAAAATCAGGGGCAAATTCTTTGAAGCAATGCGTAAAACACATCACTTCAAAGAGGGGCAAAATGTACACATCTAAAAATGGTCATGGTTAACCAAACCTGTTAATTAATTAAATATGAATTATTTAATTAATATTCTTAATTCATCTACATATAAATAAATTTAATTATTTATTTATATTGTTCATTTTCCAATTCTTCTAATTTAATTAAATAAATAAGTTTATTTAATTAATGCTATCTTCCTCTTAATTAATTAAATAGATTTCACAATTTATTTATATTAATTATCACAAGTTTAAATTCTAAATTTAAATGATATTCTTCATTTAATTAAATATTTTCAATATTTAATTAAAACACTTTCTAAATTCTTCACTCTTCTCAATAATTAAATATTTTCAAATATTTAATTAAAAAGCTTTTTCTCTTCTCACATAATTAAATATTTTTAAATATTTAATTGAAGGCTTTTCATTTCTCTCACATAATTAAATATTTATTTATTTAAATTATGAGAGACACCTTTCATTTGTCTCTTCATTTTCCATCCATCTCTTAAACTTCCATCTTCTTTTCGAATTCTCGATCTCTCACCGTTCATTTTAACAGGTTTGAACTCAACCGTTGATCTTGGCCAACCGAATTCCAGCCTTCAAAAATCTATAAATACAACCCTCTTGTGGGTTGAAAAGGACCTCAAATCTTAGATTTTCATGCGTAGTTATTATAGTCGCATTTTCAGCATTTCTAACATTTAATTAGCATTTCAATTTCATAGCTTAAAACATATTAGCAATGCACATGCATTTTTATTAATCTCATTCTCTCAAGCTGCCATTCTACAAGCTTGTTGTTTAAAACAACTAAGAGCAAACATCTTGAAATGAATCCTTGGAGATAGAGAACAATGGAACGAATTTGAAGGAGCTACTTGTGTTTTAGAGTTTTCATTTTACTTTCTTTAATTTAGTTTCTTTAATATAATGTTTCATTGGTGTATTAGTTTAGATTCATTTTGATTCGCACATTCTAATGTACACAGGTACAACAACATAGTGTATTATTTGTTGAATCATAAATGTCCGCCTCATCTGCAAGGAGTCCAAAGGCGAGCCCTTAGATTGAAAAGCAATAGTTACATGTTGTAGGGCACCATATTGTACAAAAATAACCATGAATGTATCTACTTGAGATGCCTTGGTAAGGAGGAAGTTGATCATATTCTCAGGGACTTCCATGATAAGTTCGAGACTGGTCATGGTTTCGGTTTATCAACTGCGCATCAAATACTGAGAGCTGGGTACTATTGGCCCACAGTTTTTAAGGACGCTCACGGTCATGTCCGTACCTGCCATGTATGCCAGACCGGTGCCACCCGAGAAAGGAATGTTGCAGTCCTGTTGTAACCTATTTTGGAGGTAAGGTCGTTCGTGCAGTGGGGTCTCGACTTCATTGGTCTGGTAATCCCTCCATCATCTGTTGGACATAGGTACTTTCTGACTGCTTCCAATTACTATACTAGGTGGACAGAAGCAATCGCTTGTCGGCAATGCACAATTGAAATAGTAACTAATTTTTTCAAAAGTTTTATTTTAAATCACTTTGGCTGTCCTTATGCGCTAGTATGTGATAATGGTCCTACATTTGCTTCATTAAAATTCATGGGTTGGGCCTTTGATTATGGTATCGCCCTTAAGTTTTCCTCCAATTATTATCCTCAAGGCAATGGTCTTGCTGAGTCAACCAACAAGAACTTGATCACTATGATCAAGAAGTTACTAGATAGAAATCCCAAAGACTGGCATACCCAACTTCATTTCTCCCTTTGGGCAGATCATACCCATCACAAGGCTGCCCTTGGAGATTCCCTGTACCATCTCGTTTATGGCTTGGAGACCATTTTCCCCATACACTTGAAAATCCCTACCTTCCAGTTCATCAACAATCTTTATGAAGGGGGAGACCGCAAAGAAGCTCGTCTCATTGAGCTACTACACCTAGAAGAAGGATGAGACCGTGCATTTCTGATCTGGTCCTTGGCCCACGTAAAGAAAGGGGGACATAACAAATTCAACAAGCTTTGGCTTGGCCCCTTTTAGATTGCTGAAATCCTTGGAGATAATGTTTTTCGTTTAAAAACTTTGACTAGTGAAGATATCCCATTGCCTATCAACGGGCATCACCTTAAACATTACTTCTAGGCTTGAGCTCTTCTAGAGCTATTATATAAACACCTATACATAGGTTAGGATAGGTTTCCCTACTTTATCCTTTTGTTTGTTTTGTTTTGCTCGTTTCCCAACTATTTTTGTTTTGACCTTGAAAAGGGTCTCCGTGTTCTACTATGGTGGTCGTGCTTGGCTCGATAAATGGTTTTCCTTACTGCCCGCTCTTGCGTTGTTCTCTAGAGAAGTCTTCATTCCCTATTACTAACCTCTGAGAGCCCCTAAGCATTAGTTTTCTCATTTCGAACTCTGAACTAACCTTGGATGGTGTCCCACTTGAATTTCCTGCATCTATCATGGAACACACGGAAACACATTTTAAAATTTCAAACGAATGGTATGGTGATTACTGAAAAGGCTGGATAAGTTAAAAATCTAAAGTCTGATCCAGTGACCACTGTGGTTCCCAAGCCCATAGTGAGCTTTGTTGCTTACATGGTTGAGCAGAAAGAAAAGGAAAAGTGCTAAAAAGAAAATATCAAATGAAAAGAATAGACAATATAAAGACAACAACTGTATGGGTGTGTGAATATCTTTACCGGGGCTATGGATGTCTAGCTAATAGTAGAGCTATGTTCGTGGGGGTACAATGACAACTCCGTTGGGGCTATGGACACATGACTGACAGTGGAGCAATGTCCAGGTTACTTTTGGGGTCAGGCGAACTACATAGCTTGTCCTTCCCAATCAGTGGTTGTCCATGCTATCTCTGAAGAAAGGAAATGAACTCGCCAAACACACACCTCCATGATGATGTCATGACGTGATTCAATTTCGCCCTCCTTAACTTGCTCTTAGTTCAACTTTGAAAATCAGCTTTGGCATGCGAAACCAGAGATCATGGGTTCAAAATGAATATTTATCATTAGAATGTCGGGAGCATTCTCCCAGCGGAGTCGCCATTTGTTGTGCCTCTTGCACACACGCCCCATTCGGAATGGGGACCCTCTCTTTCCTTTTGGGTTGCCGGGTCCTTTTTGCTTCACCTTGTTTTATGTGCCCTATTTTGATGTCCTCGATGGTCAACACGTTCTCAAAAGTCTCATTTTAGGGTTGACTAAATTTTTCCCCTTTGAAAATTGTTAAGTCTTAAGCCCTTTTGGGTTTTCTCTATCAGTTGGTCTTTCTGACGTCCGTGGCACCTTCCGGGCTTGGACCCTCAGGTTTCTCCTCTCGAGTTTCCCTTTGTGGGTTTCCATTTCAACTTCACTGTTCTCTGCAGCCAATGGTTGGCGTCTTCCCGGCCTCTGGATCCCGATGCTTCGACGGCTGTCCGAATTACTTATAAAACTTGACGACTCTGCCAATGCATCTTTCCGGCCTTCGGACCCCGGCTCTCAAACTTCCATCCTTGGGCCGCCATCTCTGATTCGCCATTCCACGCAGCTGCCAGTCAGCATCCTTGTGGACCTCGGACCTCAGGTTCTTGTTTGCTGTTTGATTTAACTTCATAGTTTTTTTGAGGGTTGTCGCTGGACGTCTTCCCAACCACCGGGCCTCGGACCTCCCGCCACCACCCAGGAAATTTGAATTCACCTACCTAATTTTCTGCTATACCAAGCATTTACTAAGGTGTTGATTGCACTAGGGGCTATTTAAATGAGTTTTGACCTGTCATTTTCACATGACAGGAAGGAATTTGAAGCGCTCTCTGACCGGAGCATCCTCTGCCTCCGCACCCGAGCTCCAGCTTCGCCGTTCCTCATGAATTCAGCATAAAACTTCTTCGAGGATTCAAGGTAAGTTTGTCGCCCACATATCCTTTCCTTATTCTCTAAACCATGAGTTTAAAATTAAGTGGAAACCAAAATGAACTTGAAACCTGGTAGGATAGTGCCCCCGACCTAAAACCTACAAGTTAGAAAATTGAAAATCAAGGAATTGGAGGCTAAAAGTCAAAACCAGAATATGACCTCCCCATCGTTGTTACTATAGCAACTTCCCAACCCTGGTGACTCGGACTCCAGAACCCGATTCCCAGAATTTTGTTTTCCTTGCGCTGTTCCAAACAACCAACCTTGAACGACTTTCCTGCAGCCAAGGCCCGAATGCTAGAATGATGGCTCAAACGACCTCCAAATAAAAAATGGACTTCGACCCACGTGCTAAAAATGGACCTTCTTTCACACCAACCCTTTATTGAAAAAATCTAGGATCGGGAAAAGTCATTGGGAATGACTTGCCTTGTTTGCCCTTCCAAACAACATTCTACCAGAGGAACTCTGACCGTTGGGCCCCGTGTCACTTGTTTGCCTTCCAATGTTATTATTATCAAGTGTTAGACTTTTCTTAAATGAATGTTGTGGATCTAACCTTGATTTGCAAGGATTTGATCAAGGCCACATTCTCATGTTACTATTACTAACTCTCATATCTCTGTGCAGGATTTATGGAATCTGGTGCAGAGGCGTCTAGGACAACCAAGGACAAAGGGAAAAGAACCACCAAGGCCCCTCGAGGCAAAGAGGATAAAGATCAAATGAAGTATCAATTCTAAGGGGCACCCTTGCATTCCAAGGTCACAACTAGTTGGAAGAACATCACAGACACCAATATCGGACATGTCGATATTGATGAGTTTACACGAAGAGTCAAAATTGACCTAAAGACAAATAATGCAAAATTGATCAAAAGGACTTGCCAAGGCTGCAGGTTTCCTGCCCGCTTTGGTGGCCCCCAAGATGGTAATGGCATGTTGGGAGGAATACCAACCTGAAACAAGAACCATCATGGACAAGGATGGCAACATCCTGGCTAATATGTCCCCTCTCAGGATAACTCAAACCTTCCACATCCCCACCTTCGAAAGCATGGAGACCCCAACCATTCAGGAGTGCAAAGAATTATGGAATCAAGATCCTATAAAATGAAAGAAACTGATCAACCAATACTGATTGAAAGACAGGCGAGGCAGTGCTACCAAAGTCCCTCAAGAACTCTACTACAATGATTTCTTCGAGGAATATCATGACCTGGTCACCCTACTAAGCAGAGTAATGGGTCTTCCTACTACGGCCTTCTTCTAGGAATGGATGCTATATTTTGTTGAGAAAATTCTCTGTGGGGATGACACTGCATTCTATTGGGTGGAGATAATCAACAAATACTTTCGTGAGCAGTTCGTCAATGTGAGGAAGACCTCCAAATTCTACATGATGTCCTACCTAGTATATTCGCTTGCCGATCAGTGACATTATAATGGATTGTCTATAATGCCAATAAGGCACCGGGAAGAGCGCTTAAACCCTATGACAAATACCCTTAGCTACAGTACAAGAATTTCAAGGACTATTGTAGGGTAAATGATGCTTTTACTGCCTACATCATTCAGTCTCTTGCAGGTGATTTTGAGAGAAGAGTCTCTCATAGTGCTAGGGCCCTTCTCAAGCACTACACCTTCCTGTTCATACAATTCCCCAAGTTCACCTACATTCATGCCCAAGGATTCATAGAAAGGCCGAATAAGCTACCTCGGTACCCTAATGACTAGATTATACTATTGAAACTAACTTGGCAGCTGTGACATATACACAACATTCTAAGCAGTAAACATCTAGCAGGGACCCCCTATCCCCTCGAACTTGGCCAGGAGATGTATCAAATTCATACTTCCCAATGCACGGGCAGTTCAGAGAAGAAGCTTAGAAAGGCACTTGGACCAGAGAACACCCACCTCCACCACATTGAGGATTTTTTGGCTAATTACAAGGATGACTTTGAGGTGCGTATACAACATTATATGCATATGATGGTATACTTCGTAAAAAGGGTGAACCTCTGTCCAGTTCTGGATCAGCTTGAAGAGAATGAGAGAACAATGATCGACCTGAGGTATAGTGCCATTGCAAATCTGTCATTGCCTTTAATTGATTGGGACAAGCCAGAGGTTGTTGACCTCGACATTCTTACCAAGCCCATTGAGGCTCGTACAAAGGCATGGATCGATGGGTAGGTCGCTCGACTAAAGAAACAAGGAGTCACCTTGACATTTAAGGGGCTCGAAAGTGAGCCAAGTGGTTCTGATGGTGGGACGGTTGCCGCTACAATTGGAGAAACATCCAAATCCCTGCCATCTATCAAGTCAAGAAAGAGAAAGGAGGTTGATGAGCAGTTACCTAACCAAAAAGTGTATGCCAAAAAGGCCTTGGAGGGTGAGCCTCCTAAGAAGCATAGAAGAATGAACAGAGTCACGGAGATGCCTGTAATACTTGAAGATCCACTCCATGAGGGTGAGGAGATGGAGGCTGACCCACCAAGGTCTCCACCCACTTCATCTACTACTACTATAGCCACTATCCCACCCACTTCACTTGCAATAGCTGCTTCCTCTTCGCCCGTGGTGGAAGTTTTTGTCCACCTTGCCTCCACTTCTTCGATCATGCAAGTCATATCGGTGGATTCATCCTCCGCCACAACCTCGCCAATCTCATCATCCGCCATGTCTCCTTCCCTTCCACCCGCTTCATCTTCTGTTGCAATGCCTGCCCTCTCTCTGCCAGAGTCCTTTGTCAAGTATATGCAAAATGTGCCATTTGAACTTTCGAGAATGCTTGCAAATCCAATGGTGCAAGCTGCAATCGCCTAGGCAATGGTTAACGCCCCAGTTCTCCCTCCTCCTATAGAACCACCTAGAATGGAGGGTACTATGCAAATCTCGAATGAGCTCGAGCGACAACAACTGGAGGCAGCTGAGAGGTTGGATGATGAGGAGTTTGAGTATCATGAGCATCCAATATATGAACATCGGATGTGTTATGCCTTGCATAACCACCCCATCTTTTGCCTTGGTCAAAATGGGTCCCCGTTTTTGTTTTTGTCCTTGATTATTTTTCAAACAAAGTTTGGAGTTATTCTTCTTGAGTACTTTGTTTTTATTTGGTTTGTTATGTCAGAACCGGAACTGAAACTAAATTGGGTTTTGAAACTTGTTTCAAAAATCGATTATGATCCCCGTCCTGACAGTCTTTTCTTTTTGTGATCTTTTGGTTTTGTCTTTGTCGGAGCCAGAATCGAAGCAGACGTTAAGTCTGAATTTATTCATGGTTTTTAAATCAATTCCTCTTCCGACTTCACCTCTGCCTTTTGGTTTGTTTGCTTTGACTTAGGTTTTATTTTTGGTTTTTTTCGTTTTTGTCTTCGTCTTTTTATTTGACTTTTTGTTTTGTTTTCTTCTTTGTTGGTGGAACCAAAGTTGGAATGGGAACCAAATGTGAAACTTGGAAAAAGTATCTAAATCAATCTCAACTTTGATTCTAGTCCAGCCATTTTGGTCATTGAAGTCACACAGCAGCAATGTGCTAGTTCCCTTTGCAGTTCTGACTCTGATCTACCGCATTTATGGCATTGATGATAGGTTTCGTGCATGTGCAAAGCTGCACTTTTAACCTTAATTAGGGATTAATTGGAATGTATTATCATTGTTTAAAAGATCAAGAGTGAAGTAAAGTTGCAATGGAGCGTTTGGACGTGTGATTCAATCGAAATGGATATAATCATGTGTGGAATCATCTCAGAGGGTTAACCTATTTATTTGTGTTTGAGGTAATGTTTCTTATTCTTTTCTTTCGTTGTTTTGCGAATCATTTCATTTGGGTTGTTTACGTGATTTCATGATTGATCCATCTTCTTTTTCCTATGGTTTGTGTTGTTCTTATGCTTTTTATTCTGTTGTTTGTTTGTTTTCATTTTGCTTCTCTAGTATGTTAGTTTTTTTTTTTCATTTTTTTTTTTATCACAGTAGTTTTTCACGGTTAAACTTGACTGTACTATGATGCCCTAGGTTTTAAATAGCATAGATTAGTTACTATTCATTTATTTTTAGGGTTTCATAAATTACAATTTTACTTAAGATTTTTGTTGCACATCGTCTGCTTATTTTGAATTAGGTTAAAATTCGTGCCCTAAATTGTTTGAAATCAAGGTTTAGCGAGTTAGGGTTTTGGCACATTTTTGGTTTTAAATATGATGCCCTAATTAATATGGTTTCCTCACAGTCATATGGGGATGGTCTTATATAGGTTATTTTAAAGCCCTTTTCATTTTGATATGACCTGGTTCTTAGATCTTAGTGTTTATTATCCTGTCAAAAGCATTTATGATGTCATGGTTATTTTAAGCGGAGGCGGGATCGAAATCGATTTAGACTTTGAACCATGTTTTTTAGAAAGATTCGATTTCATTTCCATCTCGTCTCTAACTCCGCTTATAATAAGAAGGAGGCTTTCAAAATATTGGTAACCTAGGCGGAGGCCGAACCAAAATTGAATATAAAACTAGAAAAATCTTCATGGAACCAAATCAGTTTTCATTCTGATTTCGATTTCGGTTACCGTTCCAACTCCGACTTCAGTCCCGCCTTGATATTACTATAATCTCAATAACTTTTTTGAATCTGATCTCAACAGTATTTCAAAAGAGAGACTATTTAGAATGTTTTCTTCCTAGTTCCACCTTTGGTATATAAGAAGGGTAAGATCTTAAAGCTTATTTTGTTATATTTGTTCAAGTATCTAATTTAAGGTTTTGTTGTAGGAAGTTAGAGAATGTCAGGAATATCAGGAGAAGCTGCTCAGAGGAGTTAGCTTGTAGAAACTTTGAAGGCATCAACTAAGCCTAAGTAAGTGTATTGGAAGAAGATAACGGGCAAAATAAAGTTTGGAATCATTATGAACAACTGTCCCTACCGATTTATCAGCTACACTTTAGAAGGGTTAATGATGCATTTTTGTATGTGGTTATTAACCAACATAATGGAGATGTAGGGTACAGGTTAAGTCAGGTGGCCATGGCCTTTATCATAGAATGGGGATGTTGGTATATCCAATACCCAAAGTTCACTTATTTTAGGTTGGAAAGATTTGAGGGTCATCCCCACTTACTTCCAAGATGTTGTAGCAACAGGATGATTTTGATGGAGTTTATCTATCAAGCTCTGGGGGTCAATGTCTGGCTGGCAATAAAATATAAACCCTATTGTCACAAGTTCCCCATGAAATTGGGTGAGTATAGTTTCCCACATCCCTTGGGAGCTAAGGTGATTTGTAGTGACTTGGTGCATTTGAAGTTGGGCTTATACACTACCCGAAAGTATTTTGACCCAAAGAAGAAGATGAATGCTTTGTTGGCTTCAGTCTTTGATAAACACTTCAACTTGCTGGAAGACTTCTAGAGTGATCTCCAAGATGAGTATGACCTTAGAAAGAGGAATTATGAGAGGTTACCTATTCCACTCATGATGGAATTTGGAGTGACAACTGATGTTCCTGATGCACTATCGGATGATGGGGTAGTGTTGGATCCATCCGATGAGGCACAAAAAATAGGTACAAAAAGTTTGGATCCAGTGGATTGGGATGCTAAGGGAACCATTGACATCAAACATATAGCAAGACCTGTACTGGATAGGATTATCCAATGGGTTGTTCTCAGAGCTAAAGCTCCTGCAGGTCCAACTCCAAAGAAATGAAAAGGATACAAAAGAACTAAGAGGAGAGTGTCACCTAAAGAACCATTAGAGTTCTTCCCTCCTGACGTAGAAGAGATTGAGCTGGAAGCTTTGGCTCAAGATGAACCTGAGGCACTGGAGGAAAATGTTCCAACAAGAGCGGTAGCTGCAGTATCATTTGCAAGAGAGTCATCTGCTCAAGTCCTTTCTATAGAGCAACAAGGAGGAGAAATGCCTAAGGGGAATCTTCATGACATAGCTGAAACCTTAAAGGGAAAGGAAGTGGAGATGGAGATCCATGATATTGAAACAGATTTTGATGAGACCTTGTTGGAAAAGGACTTGAAAGAGGAGGTGCCTCTAGAAACTGAACATGTGTTAACTGCAGAAGATCAATGGGCACTATTTGAGGAAGCAAAGAAAGCTTTAGATGATAAAGAACATGCAAAAGCAATGGAGAAGCAAAAGGAAATACATGCTAAGGCATAAGCTGATGTCTTACTTCAAAAACAACAAATGGAAGCCAAGCTAAGAGTTGATGAAGTGCTGAAACAACAAAGGCAGAAGGAGCAGGAGCTAAGACCAAAGAAGAGAATGATAAGCTAGAGATGGTGTAGAAGATTCATGATCTAGAGGAGGAAAAGGCTAAGCAACGAAGGGAGAGAGAAGCCCTTGAGGCCAAATTGAAGCTAACTGAAGAAGCCTATAAGAAGGAGGAAGCAGAATGCACACAAAAAGAGAAAGATGCTGAGGAGTTGGCCAAGTAGCTACAAAAGGAAAAGGAAGCCTCAGATAGACTTAAAGCTTTGGAAGAAGAGAGAAACAAGTTACTTGAGGAGAAAAGGTTGGAAGAGGAAAAATTGAAGAAGGAACAAGAAGAGAAGGAAGAAGCTGGAAATATTGCACAAGAAAGTGTAGAGCAAGGACAACAAGATGTATAGGAGGTTGATCCTCAACCTAAGGTTAATATGCTACAGTCTTTGTCCCCTACAACTGCTACTTCTTCTTCTACTGTAATGGCCACTACTCCAAGTGCTCCCACTTGGTTAAAACTTGATCTTCAAAAGAGGCTAGTAACACCCTCATAGCCTCTTGATTGGGATGACATAATGAAACAAATTAAAAAAGAAAGACCCAAGAAGAAGGGTAAAATTTTGCATTCCACTAGACTCACTGAATAAGGAGAAATTGTTGGTGAATGTGCAATACCAGTGGTGGATAAGGATGTGGGAGATATGTAGCTATTTGATTACAAGTTAGGTACATTCAATTTGGGAAGACCCACAAGAAATCAATAAATGAGCTTAATTGATGTGGTAGAATCATCCACCAAATCAAGGATGATGAAGGATAAACAGAGAAAGGATGAGCTTAAGGCTCAATTGGATCAATTACACACCTTCTTGAAGAATTTTTATGCTCTGAGGTTACAAATAATTACCACCATAGAGACACCAATTTTTCTTGGCAAGAGAGAGGTGGATGATTTGGTGCAAATAAGGAGTAAGGCTGAGATGATGGATAGATGGACCAACAAGCTTAATCAGGAAGTAGGTGAGGTGCTAGAAATTAGTTATGAGGTTCATGAGAAATATTTGAAGCTAATAGAAGAGATGAGTCAACATGCTAAAGAATTGGGAGAATAAGAGGAGGAGTATAGAGGGTATATCCAGAACCTAAAGGAGATCAATAAATTGCCAAAATCCACTCTTCTGGAGTAGTCAATTCTTGAAGAGGACAATGCAGATTTCTTGGAAAAGGCCTTCAGCATAATCCGGTTTAGAGCTGACTTTTTGTACAAACATAAGAATGAAGTTTAGGATTCTAGCAAGGATCTAAATGAACAACTTGATGAACTAGAAGCTGTTATTGCTATTCTAGTGAATCTTGATATGCCGGTGAAGGAAGGCCCGCCTTTAAGTCAGTTAAAAGAGAAATGGGATGGTAGACTTAAAGAGGTCATACAAAAGGGAGATTATGGAGAAGATCTGTTGTTGGATCAATTGATGGATATTAGGGAAGAGGTAAGGGCTGCTAGAAGGGAGTTGATAAAGTTGAGAGACATGGGAGAGTTTGTTGTTGCTGACTTGAAGAGGATCAAGTTCGAAGATAGTTGGATTGATGGACCAGATTTGGATATGCTTCAACAAGTCTCCTCTAGTTATGATCAGTACACTTCAAAGAAAACTCCACATGTATGACTGACAGTCTTAATGGATTTATTTTCTTCTGTCTCTTTTTCTCTCCAATTTACTAGATGATCAATATGGGAACTAGAGATCGATTGATCTAAGTTTCCAAGAAAATTTAAGTTCCTAAAAAGGTGGATCTCGACTTTAGATAGGGAGGACTTCATATTTTGTACATCTATATATACCTGTAGGGTACCATATTGTAAAGGTTGGTTGATGAGAATAAGATTAGCCACCTGATAGTAGCAAATAGGATTTTTCATAGTTTTTATAGAGATACTTTGTTCTTATTAGTTACAGTTTAATATAAATATAGGTTTTTATGCAATATTGTGTTGGAATTGAGTTTACTGGATAAGGTCAATGAATCATAGTCTATATGTATGCCAGTGATTGTGCTAAAGCATAAGTGTTTCTTATGTGATGAAAATCATTAGAAGGAACCAAATTTAAAGATTATTTCATTAAATTATCTATGGATTAAATTATTGAAATTTTGTTGATCTATGATTTTAGCAACGAATGAGAGTTTATTCTTTTGGAATCTTTAAAGTATTTATGATGTGTGATTGTGATGGTTAAATTAAGCACCATAGATGCATGCAATAGTATGGAATATTCTATAAATTGCATCATGCTATGGTTTTCTTGATTTGTTGGAGGAACATTCATTTTTGAAAATATATGTCCACATATTAGATAATTTTTATTCATGTTTCACTGATGTATGCCTTCATCTATCTTTTTTATTTTATTTAAAACCCCCTTTTTCATTAAATACAGATTGATGAATCCATCATTGCTTGCATTCCTCATTACTAGGAAAGGCCCCTTGAATATTATAGTTGCATGGATCAATTGAGTGACACCAGATAGTTGAGAACCAACTACCAGGACCTTGGGAGTTAGGCTACTATATATTGTCTTTATTTTTCAGGAGGAATAGAGTAGAGATATTTTGTTTAACATTGTTTATGTCATTTTCACAATCAACAGATCTAGCACTAGAAGGAGGGTCGAAAGAACAAGTTGGCTCGCATTGGGTCATTCTCACCAGAGAAGTACAGGAGGATTCTCAAATCCTCTAGTGACTCTGAACCATTAGAAGAACTCCAAACCCTGGTTAGACCTAGACCCCATGCTCGTAGAGTTTTGATTCCACCATTTCCACCACCACTTACTCCACCTATATTTCAACTAAATCCACGTACACCACCACCAGTTCAACCTACGTCACCACCACTAGCTCGACCAATGTCACCATGTATGCAACCTACATCACCAGCACCGATTCGGCCAGTGTCACCACCAGTTCGACCTTTATCACTACATCTGCTCAACCAATCCTACCCATAGCTTAATTTTTGAATAACCCCTCTCCGTTAGGGAGTATTCTAGGGGGAATCCATTATTTACCAAAGAATCCAGAAAAGTTTTGTCCCAAGTACATTAATGGGGAATCAAGAAGCACATAGGAACATATACAAGAATTCAAAGATGCTTGTACTCGTGCTCAAGTGGCTCATGAAGACATGTTATGTAGATTGTTTCCTTATTGTTTAGGGGACATGGCATATAATTGGTACTTAAATCTGCCTCGGGGATCTATTTTGGGTAGGACAGATTTAGAAAATGCATTCATTAATCAATTCAGGGTCTACGTAGACCCTGCCATCTTGTATCACCAATTTTCCACCATAAGAAAGGAACATCATGAGCCACTACCTTTATTCAACACTAGATTCCAAAGGATGTTTTGTAGGCTGCAAGATCCTTACTTAGTGGCTGAGAATATTGCCATTCAGGCATATTTAAGAGCTGTTGATCCCTTGATTGGCCTATTCTTGCAGAGGACTTATCTACCCAATGAAATTGACTCCTTGTCTAAAGTGTATCATCTGGCCATCAAATTGCAACAACAGATAAGTCTGCAATCAAGAGGTTTAGGAGCAGCTCTTCCTCCCATGAGTTATCAGATGCCTAACCCACCATTGTACAACATTGTCCTAGGGATGTCTTACTCCCAATACGGACCTGTGTCTGAATTGCAGGCCCCACCTACCATGCCCTTTTTCGGCAATGGCATACAAGATTCTTCTCAACAACCTCAAAATCAACAAGTGGGAGGATCAATGCATGTTCATTCCCCATCCATAGTGCAGAATGTGCAAAATAAACAAACTGTTCAGCTGAACAATGAGTTAGAGACTCTCAAGAAGACTCTATCTCAAATTTCTAATGATATGGCACAACTTAGGAAAAACCCTCCCCACAACCAAAACTAGAATTATCAAAACCAGTCAGGTTACAACAACCAGGGGAATTACTCCAATCAGAATGAGAATCAAAACACCAACCGAATTTTCCAGAATTAGAACTCCTATAATCAAAATTACCAAAATCAGAACAGAGGATATAACCAGAGATCCAACAACAACAATAGGTAGTGGAATACTGGACCTAACAATGGGGGATTTTCCAATAATTATCAGTCAGGTGAGGATAGATCACATACTGCTAATGTGGCTGACCTTAATTTCATGACTAACTAGTGTAGGCTACATGATACTACAACACATTCTGAGGTTAATTTCCCAAAAATGGAGAAAATGGTAAAGATTGCACAAGCTGATTCCCATCCTCCAGCAGGAAATTCCAATTAGGATACTGGGCCAGTAAGTACTGCTATGACTTATGAGACTATTGAAGAGAAATACCAATTTCCCATGTAGGGAGATAATGAGCCAGAGGAGGATGTGTATGATGCCCAAGTCTTCCAGTTCAAAGGTGGTCACTTTCTGAGAAATCAGAATAAGGGTCCATTTACTACATCTACACCCCCAAACAACATGGTCCCACCTAACCAAAATGTAGATAATAATCCCCCACCATCGAAGGGACCTTTTGACCCTTAGAATAGAGGTAATTCGCCTCCTTTTCCTAACTATCAAGTGAGGAATGATTCAGAATTTGATTTTATTGCAAAAATGTAGAGATAGAAGAAATCATTATCATTCTTTGACATCATGAAGTGGTGCCCGACTCAAAGTGAAGTGGTATTGAAGGCCCTAGAGGAGGCAGATCGCTTAAAGGGAAAAGGTAAAGTGACTCCAGTGAAGGAGACAAATGCAACTATCTATAAAGGTAAGACCAGTACCCCAAATTTTCTTTTAAGTTTAAGGATTTTTGGAAATAATTTGCATAACTATTCATTGGACTCTGGAGCATCGGGTAATGTTATGCCCTTTTCAATATGTAAAAAGTTAGGATTAAATCATATCCTGACCAATAAGAAAGTGATCTAGTTAGACAAAACTGAGGTCAATGTTGTAGGAGAATTAAAGAACATGCATGTACAAGTTGGATTAGATCCAAGGATCCAAACCTACATAGATATCCATGTGGCTAACATCCCAGAGACATATGGTATGCTCCTAAGTTGGGAGCTAATGAAAAGCATTGGGGGATATTTGTCCTTGGATTTCTCTCACATGTGGTTACCCTAGAAGGGGGTAGCAACACATATAAGGATATAGAGTGAACCAAGACTCAAGCATATGATTACAAAATATGATGCTTCCAATGAAGTAGCATATTTTGAGACTGAGATAGGAGTTTACAAACAAGAAGAAGTCTTGACCTTCTCTATACTCAATCCTGAGGATACATTGCCCCTAGAACACAGTGAAACAATGATTAGCATCAACCAACAAGTTCTAATAAGGAAATTACAATAAGATAAGCTATTATTAGGAGAAGAAACTGATTTTAGCAGTTTGTTGCTTCCTAATTGGTGTAGGATTCATTATCACAATCATTCGGTTAACATGCCCACCATGCCTAGATATCTTAAATCATATAGGCCAACCTCAGCAAATGTGTCAGGACAAACTCCAAACACCCATCAATGAGTTTTATTTTATAGTTAAGGATGCTACCATTCTCACTCAGACTAGTCTTTCTCAAGAGGAAGGTTCCTCACTAGTAGAACAAACTCAGGTTCTTTGCTCTAAGATTCAAGAAGAAATTGAGGTGTCTTAGTTCTTGTCCAATACACCTACCCTAGATACTCTACCAATGCCTAAGGCATTGATAAAAGATGAATTGGATTGCAATTTAACTCAAGAAGTTGTTCAAGAAGTGATTCTTGACCCAACTGTGAATATAGAAAAATCTTCAAGTGAGCCTTGCCCCAAGTCAATTTTTTATGACCAACAAAAGTCTGAGCCACCACATATCCCAAGTAAGTCATCTCCTATCATCCCTAAAAAAAAGAACTCCCAACTAAAGACCAATTGTGGAGTCTTAAATTTAATGGCTCCAAATCCAAAGCAGGAAGTGGAGCAGGGATTGAACTAACCAACTTGAAAGGGAAAACTTACTTTGCATCTTATAGATTGTAGTTTGGCTACACAAATAATGTGGCTAAGTATGAAGCACGTGCTCGTAGACTTATGTTTTCTCATAAAAAGAAGGTCACAACTCTCACAGTTATGGGGGATTTTGAAGTAATCGTAAAACAGGTATGTAGCCAGTATACATGTCATAACAAAAGATTGGCTGCATACATAAATAGAGTTTGGAACTTAATTGAAGACTTTGATGCTTTTGGAATTACTTTGATCCCTAGAGAAGCTAATCAAATTCTAGATGCCCTTGCCATTGCTGTTAGCACATTGAAATCCATGCAAGACTCTAATCTAAAGAGGTCTTCAGTTGAATTGATTTTAGTCCCAGCCATCCCTGATAATGTCTGAAATTTTTAAGTATTCGATGATGATCAACATATATTGGCCTTTTTGGCAAGTTCTGATGTTTTTGAAGGATAGATAATAGATAAATCTGAAAGAGATCAGGGAGATTGGGATCCTGAGAAGGATGGTGAAGAAGGGATATTGGATTTTAAAAGTAATAGTATTCCAAAAGGGATGGTAGCTTTGGAGAGAATATTTGATTTTGACCCACGGGCTCATCAAAGGGTGCCTACAGAGAGTGATGGAGGGAATATGAATTTGTTAATCTGACTCACTCATGCCCTGAAAGGAATGTCCTCATAGGAAAGACTTGTCCTCAAGAAATTAAGGACAAGATAGTCAAAGTTTTGGAGCAGAAAATTGTGGCCATTTCTTGGAGTTATGATGACCTCAAAACCTTTGACACTTCGGTGATCACACATACCATATCTCTCAAACCAGAAGCCAAGCCTTTCTATCAGAAACAATGCCGGGTCAATACTTTAATTGAGCCCTTGATCTAGAAAGAGGTACAAAAGCTCCTATCTGCAAGAATAATCTTTCCTATTAGACATTCTACCTAGGTGGAAAATTTAGTTCCTGTACGCAAGAAGAATGGTGAAATCAGATTATGTGTTGATTTCAAGAATCTAAATAAAGCCTCTAAGAAGGATAATTATCCACTACCCTCTCTTGATGAAGTGCTACAAAAGGTTAATAGGTCTCAAATGATGTCATTTCTAGATGGTTATTCTGGGTACAATTAGATTCTTATCAATCATGAGGACAGAATGAAGATAACTTTCACCACCAAATGGGGCACATTTGCCTATCAGAGGATGCCATTCAGTCTTATCAATGCTGGAGCAACCTTTCAATGGGAAACAGATGTAGCCTTCAAATATTTGATAGGGAAGTGTCTAATTATTTATGTGGATGATTTAAGCATCTTTTCCAAGAATAGAGAAGACCATGCAGCGGATCTGGAAAAAGTTCTCAAGAAATGTATAAGCTATGGTGTCTCCCTCAATCCAAAGAAGTGTGTGTTTGGAGTATCTAAAGGGAAACTCCTAGGTCACATCATATCAAAAGAAGGAATATCCATAGACCTTGATCGAGTAGAGGCTATCTTGAAACTAACAAGGCCTGACAGCAAGAAAGAAATGAGATCCTTCTTCAGGAAGATCAATTTTGTTAGAAATTTTATAATAGGGTTTGTGGAGATCGTCAAACCTCTAAATGAAATGATGAAGAAAGAGGAAAAGATTGAGTGGAGTAATGAGGCTAAATCTGCTTTCTCGCAGATCAAACAGTTGATATCTGCGGAGCCTGTTTTGACAAGCCCAGATTATTTAAAACCTTTTTCTATCTATTCTTTCGCATCTGACCATTCATGTGCAGCTATGTTAACACAACGAAGAGCAGAGGGAGAGGAAATACCTATTGCCTTCATGAGCTCTCCATTTAAGAATGCAGAAGTGAGATACCCACCACTGGAGAAACAAGCCTTCGCATTGGTACGAGCGTTGAAAAATTTCATACATTATCTTCTTTGAAGTCAAATAATGGCTATAGTTCCTGATTCAGCTATGAAGTCTCTCTTGATGCAAAGTGAATTGGGAGAGCGAAGAGGAAAGTGGATGGAGATTCTACAAGAATTTTACTTAGAAATTCATCCGATGAAACTTGTCTGAGGGCAAGGTTTATCAAAAGCAATGGCAGACGTGGACAAAAACATCACTTGTCAATAGTATACTATCTAGTCATTTACTAAGGATTCCTGGTACACAGACTTGATTTTCTTCCTCAATAACAGATGTCCAGAAGGAATGAATGCTACTCAGAGGAGAGCTTTGAGGATGAAGAGTGCTCACTACATGCTTAAAGGGGGATCCATCTATAGAAAGAACTTTCAAGGGATTTACCTACACTGTTTAGATCAAGAAGAGGCTAAACATGCTAATTATGAGTTTCATGGAAGACATGGAATAGGACATGGGTTTGCGAATGCTTTGGCTCATCAGATTCTTAGATTAGGCTATTATTGGCCCTATGTATATTGGGATGCACACCAACATGTCAGAACTTGTCATGTATGTCAAACTTCTGCACCAAGGGAAATAAATATTGCAATGCCTTTGCAACCAGTGTATGAGGTAAGGCCGTTTGCTCAATGGGCACTGGATTTTGTAGGTGTTATTAATCCTAATTATTTTGTAGGACACAAGTTTATTTTGACTGCAATCGACTACTGTACACATTGGACTAAGGCCCAGCCCTACAAAAACAACACCACAAAGGTGGTCATCAAATTTTTGACTGAGAACATCACAACCAGGTTTGGAGTTCCATTTGCTCTGGTATGTGATAATGGCCCTACTTTCTCTTCTGCTAAATTCATTCAATGGGCTTATGAACATAAAATTATTCTGAAGTATTCATCTAGTTACTAACCTTAGGGAAATGGAGTGGCTGAGTCCACTAATAAAAATCTGTTGGAAGTGATAAGAAAATTGTTAGAAAACAATCCTAGGGATTGGCACACCTAGTTGAGATTTGCCTTATGGGCATATCGAACCTGAATCAAAGCAACTCTAGGGAATTTTCCTTTTAAGTTAGTCTATGGCCAAGACCCTGTCTTCCCGATTCATTTGCAAATACTTGTTCTTAAGTTTATGTAGGAGTTTTATACCAAGGATGATAGGATCGAGGTCAGGTTACTCAATTTGCTTAATATGGAAGAGCAAAGAGATGCTACTTTGCAACAATTCTCTAAGCATCCGGCTGTTGTCAAATGTTGGTTTGACAAAAGGGCCAAGATAAAATATTTTAGGATATCAGATCTTGTATTACTATGGGATAAAGCCAGAGAAAAGAAGGGAGATCACTAGAAGTTTGATAGACTCTGGTTAGGTCTGTATCAAGTGGCTGAAATACTAGGCAAGAATTCTTTTCATTTAAGTACTATTTTGGTTCATGAAAGGTCTGATGTTTTTAAAAGAATGTATTATACTGTATTATATGTAATTAATTTTTGTTTTTTTATTTTTTTTGTTTTTGTTTTGTCTTGTTTCATTGGGGATCTTCATGTTTGTCCATCTCAAGACAAGGGATTGCTATTCAAAGTATGCTATAGGCACTGGGAGAGAAATTGGTTTAGGAATTTTCATTAGCATCTTTGAAAAGGATTTCATTCTGAAACACATGTTTTATGATCATTCTAATGTTGGTTTGAAAAGCTATTAGAGGTAGAAGATACACTGTGAATATCTCATGAATTATGATAAAAATATGTCACCAAACTAGATAACATCTGCCTAAATAAATGCGTATCTATTTTAGGGTGGCTTTACCTATTGATTCAAGTGAAAATTTTGATTCCAAGACTATCATGAAATCCATTGTAGTTCTCAACCGACATTTCAGATCAATTGCATTTGAGTATTGAGGAAAGTTCATAAAAGATTTTCACAAGTGAAGCTTAAGTAAAAAAGAAAGAAAGAAAGAAAGAAAAGTCAAACTCAATATCAAATGGGTGAATCAAGTATCTCTATCAAGGCTATGGATGCTTGGCTGGAAACAGAGCAATTATTTGAGAGAACTAGAGGTATCTCCATCGGGGCTATGGACGTCTGTCTGGCAGCAGAGCAATACCCAAGATTTTATTGCATGATAGTTAAAGGACTCAACCTATGTAGCTTGAATCTTAGGTATATTTGTTCAGAAGTAGAGAAAGTATCTATGAAGAATGATGCACAATATACGCACACACTCAAATTCAGAAATATTCATGAGCACATACATCTAAGATTCCAGCTCAATCTTATCCTATATATTTGATCTTATTCGAGTTAACATGCTTCATAAGCCAAGTGGTTTTGGGGTGACTGAATTCTTTTTGGGTGTCTTGAAAATGGGTAAACCATTTTCCTAGCCGAGTCACCATTTGTTATGCCTTGCATAACCACCAAATCTTTTGCCTTGGTCAAAATTGGTCCCCTTTTTTGTTTTTGTCCTTGTTTATTTTTCAAACAAATTTTGGAGTTATTCTTCTCCAGTACATTGTTTTTCTTTGGTTTGTTCTGTCGGAACCGGAACCAGAAATAAATCGGGTTTTGAAACTTGTTTCAAAAATCGATTCCGATCCTCATCTCAACGGTCTTTTCTTTTTGTGGTCTTTTGGTTTTGTCTTTGTCGGAGCCAGAATCAGAGCGAACGTTAAGTCTGAATTTATTCATGGTTTTTAAATCAATTCCTCTTCCGACTCCGCCTCTGCCTTTTGGTTTGTTTGTTTAGACTTAGGTTTTAGTTTTGGTTTTTTTCATTTTTGTCTTCGTGTTTTTATTTGACTTTTTGTTTCGTTTTCTTCTTTGTTGGCGGAACTGGAGTTGGAATGGGAACCAAATGTGAAACTTGGAAAAAGTTTCTAAATCAATCTCAACTCCGATTCCACTCCCGCCATTTTGGTCACTGACTTTATTGGTCACACAACAGTAATGTGCTAGTTCCCTCTGCAGTTTAGACTCTGATCAACTGCATTTATGGCATTGATGACAGGTGCCATGCATGTGCGAAGCTGCAATTTTAACCTTAGTTAAGGATTAGCTGGAAGTTATTATCATTGTTTAAAAGATCAAGAGTGAAGTAAAGTTGTAGTGGAGCATTTGGACGTGTGATTCAATCGAAAGGGATATAATCATGCACAAAATCATCTCAGAGGGTTAACCTGTTTATTTGCATTTGAGGTAATGTTTTTTATTCTTTGCTTTCGTTGTTTTGCGAATCGTTTCGTTCGGGTTGTTTGCGTGATTTCGTGATTGATCCATCTTCTTTTTCCTATGGTTTGTGTTGTTCTTATGCTTTTTATTCTATTGTTTGTTTGTTTTCGTTTTGCTTCTCTAGTATGTTAGTTTTTTTTTTCATTTATTTGTTTTTTTCTCACAGTCATTTTTCACGTTTAAACATGACCATACTGTGATGCCCTAGGTTTTAAATAGCATAGATTAGTTATTGTTCTTTTGTTTGTAGGGTTTGATAAATTATAGTTTTACTTAAGATTTCTATTGTGCATCATCTGGTTATTTTGAATTAGGTTAAAATTTGTGCCCTAAATTGTTTGAAATCAAGGTTTAGTGAGTTAGGGTTTTGGCACATTTTTGGTTTTAAATATGATGCCCTAATTTTTATGGTTTCCTCACGGTCATATGGTGATGATCTTATATAGGATATTTTTAAGCCCTTTTCATTTTGATATGAACTGGTTCTTAGATCTTAGTGTTTATTATCCTATCAAAAGCATTTATGATGTCATGGTTACTTTAAGCGGAGGCGGGATCGAAATCAATTGATTCCATTTCCATCCCGTCTCTGACTCCGCTTATAATAAGAAGCAAGATTTCAAAATACCTGGTAACCCAAGTGGAGGCAGAACTAGAATTGAATATAAAATTAGAAAAATCTTCATGGAACCAAACCGGTTTTCATTCTGATTCTGATTCTGGTTACCGTTCCAACTCTGACTCTAGTCCTACCTTGATATTACAATAATATTAGTAAATTTTTTGACTCCGATCCCGACAGTGTTTCAAAAGAGAGACTATTTATAATTTTTTCTACCTGGTTCCACCTCTGGTATATAAGAAGGGTAAGATCTTAAAGCATATTTTGCTATATTTGTTCAAGGATATAATTTAAGGTTTTATTGCATGAAGTTAGAGAATGTCAGGAATATCAGGAGAAGCTGCTCAAAGGAGTCAACCTACAAAAAATTCGAAGGCATCAACTAAGCCTAAGAAGGTTAAACCAGAACAACTGCCTTATACCTTGAGGTATAACCATAGGGGTCCTACTGTCACTGTTAGCAAGGTGGAATCTGATTGGGCTAATATAACTGACACCAATCTAGGCCCATTCAATTATGAGGATCAGTACTCAGAAAAATTTACCGAGGATGTAACAGGGAGAACTGGAAGAATAGTTGAGTCTGGTTTGGCTCACATCACTGTGTTTCCTCTATCCATCCAATGCCCAGAATTGATCATGACAGCAGCTAGGGCTTACAATCCTGCCACTAGGAACTGTGGATTCACAAGATAATGTGATTATAGACCTGAATCCTCAAATGTTTCAACTTGTGTTCAATGTCCTTAATCCAAAGAATCTTGCACAACTGAATGAGGCAAAGGCTTTGGAGATGTATAGCAAATACAAAGAGACCAATAGGGCACACTTAAATAAGAAATGGTTAAGAACGAAGAAGAAGTCCCTGACCAAGCTCTCATGTCAGCCAAAGAGGGTAGAATTTTACAAGGAGGTATATGATCTTATAATGATGTTATCTAGAGTTTTTGGAAAGAGGGATGCATTTCATTTCAAGGAATGGATGTTTCCATTTATTCAGACAATCTTTGATGGAAAGCAATAGTTTGATTGGCCTATGATTGTCTCAAACAACATACATGATCAACTAACATGAGTAAGGGAAACTAAGAGCTTCTTCATGACCTCTTATGTTCTCTATGCAGTAGCCAAAGGAGGCATTTTCTCAGGATTGAATAGAGTAGGTGTATTGGGAGAAGCTAACGGGAAAAATAAAGTTTGGACTCATTATGACTAGCTATCCCTACATATTTTTGAGCTGCACTTTAGAAGGGATAATGATGCAATTTTGTATGTGGTTATTAACCAACTTAATAGAGATGTAGGGTACAGGTTAAGTCAGGAGGCCATGGCCTTTATCATAGAATGACGATGTTGGTATATCCAATACCCCAAGTTCACTTATTTCAGGTTGGTGGGATTTGAGGGTCATCCCCACTTACTTCCCAGATGTTGCAGCAATAGGATGATTTTGATGGAGTTTGTCTATCAAGCTTTGGGGGTCAATGCCCAACTGGCAATAAAACATAAACCCGGTTGTCACAAGTTCCCCATGCAATTAGGTGAGTATAGTTTCCAACATCTTATGGGAGCTAAAGTGATTTGTAGTGAATTGGTGCATTTGAAGTTGGGCTTATACACTGCCCAAAAGTGTTTTGATCCAAAGAAGAAGATGAATGCTTTGTTGGCTTCAGTCTTTGATAAACACTTCAACTTGCTAGAAGACTTCTAGAGTGAACTCCCAGATGAGTATGACCTCAGAAAGAGGAATTATGAGAGGTTACATGTTCCACTCATGGTGGAATTTGGAGTGACAACTAATGTTCCTGATGCACTATCGGATGATGGGGTAGTGTTGGATCCATCCTATGAGGCACAAAGCATAGGTACAAAAAGTTTGGATCCAGTGGATTGGAATGCTGAGGGAACCATTGATATCAAACATATAGCAAGACCTATACTAGATAGGAGTATCCAATGGGTTGTTCTCAGAGCTAAAGCTCTTGGAGGTCCAGCTCCCAAGAAAGGAAAAGGATACAAAAGAACTAAGAGGAGAGTGCCACCTAAAGAACCATTAGATTTCTTCCCTCTTGATGTAGAAGAAATTGAGATGGAAGATTCGGCTCAAGATGAACCTAAGGCACTAGAGGAAAATGTTCCAATAGGAGCGGTAGCTCCAGTATCATTTGCAGGAGAGTCATCTACTCAAGTCCTTCCTCCAGAGACACAAGGAGGAGAAATGCCTAAGGGGAATCTTCATGACATAGCTGAAACCTTAAAGGGAAAGGAAGTGGAGATGGAGATCCATGATATTGAAACAAATTCTGATGAGACCTTGTCGAAAAAGGGTGTGAAAGAGGAGGTGCCTCTAGAAACTGAACATGTGTTAACTATAGAAGATCAATGGGAATTGTTTGAGGAAGCAAAGAAAGCTTTAGATGATAAAGCACATGCAAAAGCATTGGAGAAGCAAAAGATGCTAAGGCACAAGTTGATGTCTTACTTCAACAACAACAAATGGAAGCCAAGCTAAGAGTTGATGAAGTGGTGAAACATCAAAGGCAGAAGGAGCAGGAGCTAAAGACCAAAGAAGAGAATGATAAGCTAGAGATGGTGTAGAAGATTCATGATCTAGAGGAGGAAAAGGCTAAGCAGCAAAGGGAGAGAGAAGCCCTTGAGGCAAAATTGAAGCTAATTGAAGAAGACTATAAGAAGAAGGAGGAAGCAGAATGCACACAAAAAGAGAAAGATGCTGAGGAGCTGGCCAAGCAGCTATAAAAGGAAAAGGAAGCCTTAGACAGACTTAAAGCATTGGAAGAAGAGAGAAACAAATTACTTGAGAAGAAAAGGTTGGAAGAGGAAAAACTGAAGAAGGAACATGAAGAAAAGAAGATGCAAGAACAAAAGGACAAGGAAGAAGTTGAAAAGCTTGCACAAGAAAATGTAGAGCAAGAACAACAAGATGTACAGGAGGTTGATCCTCAACCTAAGGTTAATATGCTATAGCCTTTGTCCTCTACAACTGCTACTTCTTCTTCTATTGTAATGGCCACTACTCCAAGTGCTCCCACTTGCTTAAAACTTGTTCTTCAAAAGAGGCCAGTAACACCCTCACAACCTCTTGATTGGGATGACATGATGAAAGAAAGACCCAAGAAGAAGGCTAAAATTTTGCATTCCACTAGACTCACTGAAGGAGGATAGATTGTTACTAAATATGCAATACTAGTGGTCGATAAGCATGTGGGAGATATGCAGCTAACTGATTACCAATTGGGTATGGTCAATTTGGGAAGACCCACGAGAAATCAGAAAATGAACTTAATTGATGTGGTAGCATCATCCACCAAATCAAGGATGATAAAGGATAAATAGAGAAAGGATGAGCTTAAGGTTTAATTGGATCAATTACACTCCTTCTTGAAGAATGTTTATGTTCTGAGCTTACAGCAAATTACCACCATAGAGACACCAGTTTTTCTTAGCAAGAGAGAGGTGGATGATTTGGTGTAGATAAGGAGTAAGGCTGAGATGATGGATAGATGGACCGACAAGCTTAATTAGGAAGTAGGTGAGGTGCTAGAAATTAGTTATGAGGTTCATGAGAAAGCTTTGAAGATAATAGAAGAGATGAGCCAGCATGCTAAAGCATTGGGAGAATGAGAGGAGGAGTATAGAGGGCATATCTAGAACCTAAAGGAGATCAATAAATTTCTGAAATCCACTCTTCTGGAGCAATCAATTCTTGAAGAGGACAACACAGATTTCTTGGAAAAGGCCTCCAACATAATCTGATTTAGAGCTGACTTTTTGTACAAACATAAGAATGAAGTTGAAGATTCTAGCAAGGATCTAAATGAACAACTTGATGAACTAGAAGTTGTTATTGCTATTCTAGTGAATGTTGATATGCCGGTGAAGGAAGGCCTGCATTTAAGTCAGTTAGAAGAGAAATGGGATGGTAGACTTAAAGAGGTCATACAAAAGGGAGATGATGGAGAAGATCTGTTGTTGGATCGATTGATGGCTATTAGGGAAGAGGTAAGGGCTGCTAGAAGGGAGTTGATAAAGTTGAGAGACATGGGAGAGTTTGTTGATGCTGAATTGAAGAGGATCAAGTTCGAAGATAGTTGGATTGATGGACCAGATTTGGATATGCTTCAATAAGTCTTCTCTAGTTATGATGAGTACACTTTAGAGCAAACTCCACATGTATGACTGACAGTATTAATGGCTTTCTTTTCTTCTCTCTCTTTTTCTCTCCAGTTTACTAGATGATCAATATGGGAACTAGAGATCGATTGATCTGAGTTTCCAAGAAAATTTAACTTCCTAAAAAGGTGGATCTCGACTTTAGATAGGGAGGACTTCATATTTTGTACATCTATATATACTTGTAGGGTACCATATTGTAAAGGTTAGCTGATGAGAATAAGATTAGTCACCTGATAGTAGCAGATAGAATTTTTCATAGTTTTTATAGAGATACTTTGTTCTTATTAGTTACAGTTTAATATAAATATAGGTTTTTATGCAATATGGTGTTGGAATTGAGTTTACTGGATAAGGTCAATGAATCATAGTCTATCTATATGCCAGTGATTGTGCAGAAGCATAAGTGTTTCTTATGTGATAAAAATCATTAGAAGGAACCAAATTTAAAGATTATTTCATTAAATTATCTATGGATTGAATTATTGAAAGTCTGTTGATCTATGATTTTAGCAATGAATGAGAGTTTATTCTTGTGGAATCTTTAAAGTATTTATGATGTGTGAATGTGATGGTTAAATTAAGCACCGTAGATGCATGCAATAGTATGGAATTTTCTGTAAATTGCATCATGCTATAGTTTTCTTGATCTGTTGGAGGAACATTCGTTGTTGAAAATATATGTCCGAATATTAGATAATTCTTATTCATGTTTCACTGATGTATGCCTTGATCTATCTTTTTCTTTTATTTAAAACCCCCTTTTTCGTTAAATACAGATTGATGAATCCATCATTGCTTGCATTCCTTATTACCAGCGAAGGCCCCTTGAATATTACAGTTGCATGGATCAATTGAGTGACACCAGATAGTTGAGAACCAACTACCAGAACCTTGGGAATTAGGCTAATATATATTGCCTTTCTTTTTCAGGAGAAATAGAGTAGAGATATTTTGTTTAACGTTGTTTGTGTCATTTTCACACAGAAATAATCCAAGAAATAGCTGATCCAAAGCTCGACACGGAGTGGAACAAGCAACTCAAAGAAATCTAGGACAAAGAGGCTGAAGGATAGCATACAATAAAAAGAACTGTTGCTCCAGAGATTGAGGGCAATAGGTCTCCTATGGAAGGACATGATCAAACCCCAGAGCATGATGAAGAAACATCCTTCCATGAAGATGAACAAGAGGATAGGCCCGAGGAGGGTGGGAATGACTGGGATGAAGAAGAAAAGGGTGTTGAAAGGGAAGACCACTCTGACAAGAAACTACTCATCAAATCTCCTACCAAATGTATAATCCTCGTGCAAGATTCTGATGAGGAGAAGGAGGAACTTGGATAAGATCATGAAAAATTTGTTTTGACAGGGCTTGGACATTGGGAATATGGGCATCAATTTGGCTGTCCAAACAACAAACAAGTTCCTAAAAGTATAAACGTCTCTTGAAGGCACGAGGTGAATCTGTGAGGAGTTGCCAAAGAAGTATAAGGTTGCCTACCCAAAAATTGAGGCTATCCTCACCCTACCCAGTGAGGTTTGGGAAAAGGACCTTGCCTTCAAGGACGATGACCATTGGTTAATGGATGTGTGGAAGCGATACTTCGATCACCAAAAGGGGAGGCTGGAAAAAATCCTAGAACGAGTAATTCTGGATATTGAATGGGCCAAGGAGGCCAGAAGAGATTGTGTTAGATACCTCAAGCTGATGACAGGAGATGAGATGCCTACTGTTAAGATCAATCCAGAAAGCATAAAGCCTTACTTCCGAAGGAGGATGGAGAAGGGAATGTCAGTCGAAGTTACCACAAATTTAATGAGCTTTGTTGCTCGAGCTTTTACCCAGTCTAATCTTTTCAAGGATAACACTTCCAAGTATGACGAAGACTGGGAAAAGTTCATTAACAATTCCAAGGAATGGAGTTACCAAGTGCTAAGATTTGACATCATTGAGGTCGACAAGCTTCGACCGATGATCTTGAGATTCAGGGAGTATGCGTCTTTGAAGAAATGGGAAGGCAACTCTGTCATTGATGAATAATTTCTAAAAGAATAGCTGCAACAAAGAGTAATCAGCAAAAAGACAAAATGCTACAGTGCTACCACTAGAAGACAAAACAGGGAAAAGACAAAAGATGCATTTTAAAATGTAATATATTTGGGGGTAGGTGAAACCCTACTGTAAAGTGAATCTTGGCCACACAATGGAATTGAATCTTGGCCACTCATTTTGTTTTTTGGAAACTATAAATAGGGGTCTCCTCCTCTCATTTTGAGAGAGTTGAGTTGTTGTAAAAACATGCTGCAAAAATTACAATAGAAATACAGTGATTTTGGTGTATTTTGGATTTCTTCACATGTTTCATGATTCTTCTCCCATAAGTTAAGAGTCTAGTTTGAGTCACTTTGATGTTCTATTTTCATTTTAGCTATCCTTGGTAGATTTAGTAATGTTGTCTTTGGTTGTGAAGATTCTTGTTGTGTGTATGCTTTTCTTGTCCATACTTTTAGTCATTTGTTGCTAGTAGGTGACTATGTAAAGTTAGTTTGGACTCTGATTTTATAGCTGCTCTTTAAACTTTATCTTTATTCACATCCATATGGCAAATAAATGATGAAATATCTGCAGTCCTTAGAAGATAGCATAGATTTCATGGCATTGTGAAATTTCTGATTAAGTGAAGTTCTATTTTAAGGAAACTATCCACAACAAGAACCTCCATGATCACTATTCATCAGTAGTTGTAGGTCCAGGAACCTTCTCTCTTCCCCACCCTTTTCCTTTTTTTTTAAGAAATAACCTATGCTAAGGTTCATTGAACATTGTAAAGCCAAATTCAACAATAAGATGGAGTTCAAGACTGTTTTTTGAACCTGCAACAAAAGTGCAGTAATCTCCTATCCAAAGAACTTTGTTCACAGATCCGATTCTCCTACAGCTTTGATTCACGTAATACTACCTTGTGATTCTAGCAAATCACATCATAAATCAACTGATATATTCCAAGCACTGTCATGACCTAACATCTGAGAGACCTTGGAGTAGTGTTCTACAATTTTATTGTGGAAGATTGTATTTCAAGAGAGGTAATACACTTGTGCATTGCCTGTGTTGAGAAGTGCATAAAAACACCATCAAGAGTTACCCTGGCAATGCGTTGGTGGTATACCTTGTTGTTGGGATGATGCATAGATCACACTATGAGTTAGAAGACATAGATCAAGATTTATTCTAAAGAAAGATGTAAGTACTTTCCCCCAGTGTCTAGTAATGATGGATTATCTTGTGATAGGATAGTATGTTTGTATAGAGTATGCCCCTTTGGGAAGATGCCTCTTGGCTTAGATAATGACCCACATCAAGATATTTTCCATAAGAAAGTATAAAGTGTACACCAAACATTTGTCAAGATCAAGATGAGTTAGATTTTGAATAAAAATGGATTGGATTTATTATGGACACGCTGAGATGCTTCCACCTGAAATGGTGCACGTAGATGCTTGATTCTATAATTGACTCTTTTTTGCCAGGTTTTCACCATGGTACTTGTCCAAAGCGCTACCATAGTGGTTTTCACTAGAGGATGATTTGTTCTTGACTATTTTCTTAATTTTTTTGGTCACACAAGATGCCTGTTTACCAAGTTTTCATCATGGTGACAATTTTTTTTCTCTTGTTGAACCACCTAGTGGTTCTAATGTAGATATTGTTGGTGCTAATATGGGTGTTGTTATTGTCATGATGTGCCAACAATATCCCACTTGGAGAAGTTTTTTTTCTAGGATACGAGCACTTGAATGTAACCCCTGAAAATTCTTATCTTCTTTGTTGATATCGGAGTTAACCTTACGTAGATGTGCACATTGTGATAGAGTGCTCTTAGAATCCTTATGATGAAGAGTTTCTTCCAACGCATGGTCAATGCATGGGTTTGATATTATGTATGTCAAAGTTGATGGTGGAGTATGTTGAGGGATATGAGATTTAGAAGGATTGGTTGATAGTTTGGAATCATTGACTCTCCAAAATTGGGATGATGAGCAATGATGGGTAGATACGGAGATTCGATTAGGACCAACATCTTGATATACCTTGTAGGTTGCTCTGAAGCTTTTTTTTGCATCACTAGACATCTTTTATGGATGAATTTCCATTTTCTATTTTTCCCCATAGTTTCTTTGACTAATGGAGTTTGATAGGGATGATTTTATTTCTTTTGCTTTTGTATCCATTTGAATTTTTCTTGTTCATTTTGGTTTACCGATTATTTTGCTTCAATGACTTGTTCCTTTCTTTGATATAGTTTTTTCCCTTGTTTTTGGTCACAATTAGAGGGTGGAAAAATATGTGGATGACGATTCATGATATGGCTAGTTGTAGCGTTGGTATAAATTTCATCATAAGGACTCGTCATGCTCTTTATATCGATTCTTGACTTAGATAAAGTTGCCCCCAATATTATAGGGGTATCATTGATATTTTTAGATCCCTTAATTATTGAATAACCAAGACCTTGATGGTTAGGATTGCCAATAATTTGGACTGGTTGTAGGATACCCTATTCATGTAGGCCTATTCCCCTGCCTTGATAATTCATTTGTTGAAATTTTTTATTTGCAATAGGATGTGATTTAACTTGGAAACAAGGTGATAATCCTTCTCTACTCTGTTGTGGATCTTCAAAGGTGATAGCTTCATCATTGATAAGATAACTTTCCCTAACAAAGGTAAGTGATCCAAGTTTATAAGTGATAGGATCCTCCATATATGGGATAGCTTCCTGATTGATATATTTGGCTTGATCTTGTGAAATGTCAAATTTTAATTCTTCTTCAAGAGGTGTTGAAGATTCACTGTCCACATAAAAGTCTTCTTCATGATTTATTTTTGATATGCCTTTACAGGATGTTTTTGATTCATAATTTATGTAGAAGTCTTCTTCATGATCAATTTCTGATATGTTTCTAGATTTTGCTATATCTTGATCATGTTTACAAATGTTAAGAGTAGGAGACTCTTGTTCCTTGGTAATGATATCAATAGTATGGGACTCTTTTTTCGAATGAATATCATCTACATGTCTATTAGGAGTAAGTATCTCATAGGTAGGTGTATGTGTGCTTGGTGTATGGATTTCTTCTTCTTTTGGAAAACATTGGATGTCTTGGAAGATATCTACCAAGTCATTGTAGTATTTTGATGATAGGGATTCTTGATCTTGAATTTATGTGGTATTATATTCGATATGCATTTGGTTCACGCTCTTGACATGAATCAATTTAAAAGAAGGTATTTTTGGTAAAGGATCCTTGGATTTCCTCGAAATATGGACATATGAGTGATAGCTCTTCACTTGGATTTTTTGCATCGGGTATAAGTGTTGATTTAACAGTCTCCTGATCATCAATATGTACTACCATGAGATTGGATGATGTCAATACATCTTGGAATGAATCATTGCTAGAATTGGGTGATTTTGTTTTAGCATGCTTGGGATTAAATTCTTGATGTATGTCCTCTTGCTCATTGGATGATGTAGAGTCATTGTTAATGTGATCAATGGTATGACTCTTGATCATTGTTTTCAACATTTGAGTTTGAGATATTGTCAATGTTTTCATTGGTGGATGGCCCTTGAATGTCATCTTCAATAGCTATTTCTCATTGATCAATAAGGTCTTGGATGAGATTTTTGAGTGTAACACATTTTGATGTATCATGACCTTTTACTCCATGATATTTATAGTAGACCTTGTCATCATACCATGGGAATTTGATTCTAGTAGGTTCACCACTTCATGGCGGTTTTGGAAGTGTAATAAGTTTAGCATTGACTAATTTTTTTAACACCCCCTCAATTAGATCCCTTAAAGGAGTGTATTTATGTTCAACAATGTGGTTGGATTGCGAGGCTTGTTGTGGTGGAGAATATTGTTGTATTTGAGATGAAATTTCTTGTTGGTCTTGAGATTAATTTTTTTGATGATTTTGATGTGGATATTTTTGATTTGGGGTTTGATATTGTTGATGGATTTTATTTTGATGTTGGGTGATCTTATTTTGATTTTGTGACCATTGATGTTGTTGATTCACTTGATGTTGTGGAAATAGACTTTGTTGTTGATATGAATCAATGTTTTGATGATATTGGAAGTGTTCATGATATTCATGATATGAATATGTGCTTTGATGAGTGTCATGATATTGTTGATATTGTGACTCACTCTTTGGATGGTGTCCAAAGCGTTGTTGATAAAGTGTGTCAACTATTTTCTCAAGTGAATTTAGGGAAATTTGATCTTGGTGTTGTTGCAACACTAATTGTTGTGACTCTTGATAAGTTAGATTTTGATATGGATGAGTATTTTGATTGAAATTTATCATGTGACAAGATGTGCTAAAACCATGATTAGGGGAATCCATAGTTGATATAGCATTGACATTTGTGGCATATGATATCCCTATGTTTGTATAGAGTGGAACTAGATTTGGGTAATAGATTGACATATTTTGGGGATGTCATGGTTGCGTGTTTGATATTTTCTATTTTAAAAGGATGGTATCTATTGCCACACATGAGGTGGTAATAAGAGCCTTCCAACCATAAGATCTTCTTTTCATTCCACTTTGTCTAGGATGTTAGCTTTGTTTCTCCACTGGGTTGGTGTTTCATTTTTCTCAAATACAAAGCTTCTCACACTACTAATGATGTTTATTTATTCACCTTCAGTTTGTGTGAGATTGGGTTGTATGATAGGTGTTGTAAGATTCAATTGTTGAATTGGAGCAATTGGATGCCAAATGGTTATAAAGTGAGTGGTGTTCTGATATGGTTTTGTGATACTCAAGTCCCTAAGGTTTGAGTGATGTTTTGGAAATTTTGGAAATGATACTAACTTTTGGGTTTCAAAAATGTTGAAAAACTAGATTGATATTTCACTTCTTTTTCTAGAGGATATTTTGCTAGAAATCTACTTCAACTAGCCTTGAGATTCAATAAAATGTTGATATCTTAGAAATTTGAGTGAAGGAATAATCCAAAGTTGTTTTGTTTTTGAATCACAAATCTAAATTGGAGTGTTTGATTCCATAAATGGATGATGGACTGAAGTAAATTATGATATGTTTTGGGTGTCTAGTTGTTTCATTCTTTAAAGGATTAGTAACTAGTTTCATATTGGTTTTCTAATTTTCACCAGAAAATAGAGCAAAAGTGGTAAGTTTGGAGCAAAAGCGGTTATTTTTGTCAAAAGTGGTCAGATTATGGTCAACTGCGACCAAATCAAAAAAGAAACTATTATAGGATTTTTTCAAAAGCGGCTTTTGTTTTCAAGTTTTTTGTCTGGTAAAAAGTGCAAGCAAAAGAAAAAAATTTGGTCAAGAGAGACCAATTTTAAGTTAACTGCGTTTCAAAAAATTAGTCAAGTGTGGCAATACTAGGAGCAGTTGCGACAACTTTAGATCAAGTGCATTCAATTTTCTCAAAAGTGATAAGTTTTTTACAGTGCCTATCAAAAACCAGAGAGAAAAAGCGATAGATTTTAGGTCGAATGTGACAAAGTTCAAGTCAGAAGCGGCAGAAACAACAACAATAGCGGTATTTTGTGCAGATTTGTTTTCTAGTTTCTGTGTTGGTAGCAGTTTGGATAAATTTTGCAGATTTGGTTGACTTAGTTTGATCTGATTTTTATTCAAGTGTCCCATTTTTGAGATATGGAAAATGATACAACAATAAATGTATGGACTGATGTGAAGTTTTTATCACAAACACTCCTTTTTGGATCTAAATGTCTATAACTTTAAAGGCACGTTTCTTTCCATCAAGTGAAAATTAAGATACCAAAAAAGCTATAGTTTTCCAATGTTAACTTTAGATTTAATGCAACTTGAAATATAAGCCTAAATGTTAGAAAACCTTCACATATATTTTCTTAGGATATCTTTTAGGGAGCGCAAACATAGGGCTCTTTTCAAAGTATATATACTAACCTTAAAGTGTTTGAGATTTGATAACCATGTTTAGTGCTTGTTTTGATGTGTTCATTTTATTTCAAGAAAATGTTTGAAAATGTTTGGTGAAGATCCTTTGTACCATTTATAGAAGACAATCATTCCTAGAATAGGTATGCTTTTTGTCAATGGGCCTACCTCATGCCTCGAAAGGATGATTTTACATGCAACTTTATGGAAGAGTGTAGAGGTATGTTAAGAATGAAACGTTAAGCTCTACAACTCAATCACAAGTAGGACTTGGTAGGTAACTTCTTAGAAGTAAATTCTGATGCACCATCTTCAAAGAACGTTATCGCAAAAATTGGATAGGCCTCTACAATATTTTTTTAATGACAAACATGAACACCCTGACGTATAATTCACCAATTGGATACTTAAGGCTCTTTAGTCGTTTCATCCCGAGCCTCTAAAGACTCCCAAGTTTGGATTAGGTGTTGCATGTTATTCCACCCTAGATTGAAGCTACTATCTCTTGATTTCACAACAATTTATATAGCGCTAGTAAGCACACTCAAGGGATGCTTCGATGAGCTCTCCATTAAAGGATGTGTGTCATTAGCAACAATGCCTCAATCTTAATTATTTTGAATAAAAAAATACAAAAGTCCAAAGTGTTTATCTTCACCCAAGATCGCCCAAAGATGCAGGGGGAGAGGATACACACTTGACCTACCACTCACACAAGACATGAAATATAATTCATAGCAATTTGATTTTAAACCCAAACTTGAAATGTTTGAAAGATACCAATTCGTATTTTATGTGCACCAATTTCAAATCTTTTAGGACTTCAAGAAGTATCATAATGTACAACCAAAATAAATTTGTTCATTTTTAAGCACCAATCTAAGTGTTTCTAACAATCCTTGTCTTAATTGGTCAACAAAAATGAAATCATGCATTCATCAACATAATGAAACTGTTGGTAAAAAAGAAAAGCATTTTATTTTAGAGCACCAAAGAGAGGTGTGGTTCTAATCTAGAAAGCTCTTGAAATGTTCTTTTTAGAGCACCAAAATGAAAGTGTGTAATTTTGTGGGGTTCATTTTTATAGCACCAATTTCAAAGTGTTTTCCTAAACTAGAAAGATTCTTGAAATGTTCTTTTTAAAGTACCAATTTTAAATTTTTTTCTAAACTAGAAATATTTTTGAATGTTCTTTTTAGAGCACCAAATCAAAGGCGTGCAAGTTGTGGAGTTCATTTTAAGCACCAAATTCATTTTTTTCCTAAACTAGAAAGCTTCTGAAATTTTGAAAGCTTCAACCATTCGCCTTCTCTACAATAAACATGTTAGTTATTTCTTCATGTAATGTGTATCATATCCTACAAGAGCTTCGAAAGAGATGTTAGAAATTTTCCAAACCCAACACGCAATCAAATGTTAAGGTTAGACAATTGATTAAGCATCAAAACCTACAACCTAGACCAAATTGTGATGTAAGTTAACTTTAAGTGCACCAATGGAAAATTTAACTACAAAAAATTGAAAACCACCTACACCATTGCAAAGATCATGAAATTATACCCCATTTAAAATAAAAAGCACTGAAAAATACTTTTGTATGACCAAGATATGGTTGTTTGAAAATATGGTATTAAAGTCCTGATTGCCAATCAATAGCGACCCAAAAAAGTGAAATAGCGGTTAGAAAAAGTGCAATAGAAATTGGAAAAAGTGAAATAACAATTGGAAAAAGTGCAACAACAACCCTGCCATAATCCTGTAGCTTTTGTGTGAAAATACTATCAATTGCATTTCTGGAAAATGCAACCACATTCTAGAACCTGCAATTGCTCAATTAAAACTTATAAAAAATTTGTGCTAAGGACCATGGTCCCACCGGGTGTGCTAGAATGTGTAAGGGGGAAATCGAGTGTGTAATAAGATCAAAATGAATGAATTGAAACTAATATCATTCAAACAAAGATCATGATTCATGCCCATTACTCACGAAATGAAGCTATGAAGAACAAACTCAAATGATGCAATCAAAAGAAAGAACATGAAATGAATTCATAAAAACATAGTGTTATGATTCTGTGCCGAAGTGTGTTTGCAAAGATGTTGGATCATTGTTGTATCAATGCAAATCCTCCATTTGTGTGTAGAAAAAGCTTCAGAGTTTGTGTGTGTTGATCGAAGATGTGTGTAAATCTTGTTAAGAAATCAATTGAAATCTCAACATTACTTCGTTGTGTAAAATATGTTGATTCTCTGATCATTTTTTAGGAAGAAGATGATTGTTATATAGAATTTGTGTTTCTAAGTGAACGCTTAAGATCACGTAGTAGAATATCTTGATCAACAGTTGAAAGATGTTGAGAGGAAATAGATAGGAAGAATTAGTGGATTTTGATTATGTAATCAGTGTGATTGAAAAAATAAATTTGAGTGTTCATTGGAATTGAGGAAATAGTTTGAATAGTCTGTGGGATTGAAGAATAGATGAATCAGTTAGAAATAGATGGATCAATTAGCCAATCAGAGTGAGCAATCGGGGGGTCGTAATTTTCTCAATCATGAAAGTGGGTGAGGATAATTAATTAATTGAATTAATTAATTAATCCTTTTGAGTTGAACATCAAAATCATGTTTGAATTTTACAAACAAAGTTATATTTGTTTGTTTTGACCTTTTTGAAAGATGTTTGAATAATTTATTTAATTATTCAAGTTTAGGGGAAATTGATTTAATTAAATTATTAAGTATTAATAATTTAACTGATTTGGGGGAATAGGGTAGATTAATGACATAATTAAATAATTGATGTTATTTAATTAATTAGGAGGAATAAAGTGAGATTAGGACTTTATTAAATAAATAAAATTTATTAAATTAGTCAAAAATGATGAAAAAGTGAATTAACTAAATAATGTAATATTATTCAATTAATAAAGGAAAATAGGGTTTTTAGGACTTTATTTAAATAAATAATTTATTTAATTTGTCAAAAATGGTGAAAAAGTGAATTAATTAAATAATGTGATATTATTCAATTAATAGAGGAAATTAGGGTTTTTGATGTGAAGTGATATTAAGGATGAATTAATTAAATAATAAAAAGTCATTTAATCAATAGTGGAAATAAAATTTGATAACAATTAAATAATAATGTATTATTTAATCATTTAGGGAAGAAGGGTGAAAGTTAGTGTTGTTTGCAAGTCAGGATAATTTTACGTGTCTACAGGGAGCATGTCCACTTCTCAACATTTGTGTAAGTCATGAAAGTTGCAAATTTTCCCTTCCCAAAATTCCCTTTCCTTTATTCGCATTAGGGTATTAAAGACTTCCCCATACTATCATTCCTCCCACTCATTCCCCACTTTCACTGAACTTGTCATGCCCTAAATTTTGCACTCAGGGAAAAAACACAACTAAAAATTGTTTGAAGAGTAACAAAAGCTAGCTCCAAAGTACTAAACATGTATGCTTTACCAATGTGATTGTTATAGGTATCATTAGGGCATCATATAGTTTGATACAATTGAAGTTTCAGTGCAAGCTTTGAAGGGTTGCAGAAGTTTGAGCTTCGACTTACTTTATAAACTATGTTAGTGGGTACACAACTCTTTCTAGAATCTTTTTTCCCCCAAATAGCTTCATAGTCAGCTGCCACCAACTTAGGTGAAGTTGCGGATCTGAAAACACGCTAAGAATAACTTAACAACATAAGGGGGTATAAAGTCAATCTGTTATAATTTGACAAAACTCAATCATGCATATTATAAATTGATTAAGTAAAGCTTAATACTCATCATAATGAAAGTGAAAGAATCTAATGGGAATTGCATCTATGAACAATTAGATAATGGTTTCAAATGAGTATCATGTTTATAAAAAGAATATAATCTAATCATTTAGGGGTGATGATAATTGTGTATAAGATAAGGATGTACTACACTTAATGCCTCAAAGGAAAGAAGATTAAAAAGGTGAAGTCCAATTAGTCATCAAACATCAGAAAAATAAAATTTCTACTAACCTTGTCGACGGTTGATAGGGGTTTTGAAACCCATGTGAAATATCGAAAAAACCTTAATCTTTATCGCTATTAACATCATTGAATGGGAAAAGATAAAGTTTAGACAACTTTATTGGTTGCCACCGAGGTTTCCATAACCTTTCCTTTTCCTAATGCTTACCCAAAATTTGGCTACCTTGAAGTCATCAAAACCTTGTCAGTCACCACCCAAGTTCTCATAACCATTCATTTTCTCGACGCTTAACCAAAATTTTCCTATCTTGAAGTCATTGGACTTTTTGTTGGTTATCAAAACCTTGCCGGTCATTATCCAGGTTTCCATAACCTTTCCTTTCCTTGACACATTAAAACTTAAAGTATCACTAAAACCTTTAGATGTTTTTCTTAAGTCAATATGTTTTGGTGTTTTTCCAAGTTAGTGAACTTTCATCGGTCCCCGACCAAGTTATGGTAACCTCACTTTTCTGCCCGATGCAAAGAGACTTAAATTTGTCTTAAGTTTGGGGCCTCAATATATGGTTCCCTACTATCCCACAAGATTCATGGTGGCCCCATCTCCTTTGCCTATGGGACTGTGGGGGGACTTCGGGCTTCAGTGTTTTCTCATACTAAATGCCTCAATGAAAAGAAGGAGACCAAAAGGGTTAAGTCCAAAAACATTAGACTTAGGAATTTGGAAATACCTTTCGTTGAATGCCTCAACGAAAAGGAGAAGAATGAAATAGATAAGTCTGAATATGTCAAACATTGAGCATCATCAATACCCTTTGTTGAATGTTTGATGAAATGAAGAACAAATGATTAAGTTTGAAACGTCGGACGTCAAGATTCAACAATACCCTTTATCGAATGACCTAACGAAAGAAGCATAATAAAATAGTTAAGTCCAAAATGTCGGACACTAGGCATTGGTAATGCCTCATACTAGTTGCCTCAACCCAAAGGAGATGGAAAATTTTTAGTCTGATATGTCAGACTTCGGGAATCAGTAATACCTCGTATCAAATGTCGCATTAGAAAGAATAAGGCCTAAGGGGTTAATTCCAATAACGTCAAGCTTCAGGCCTTGGTAATACCTCATACCGAGTGCCCAACTAAAAGAAGATAAAATTGGTTAAGTCTAATAACTTCGAACTTCGGGCCTTGGTAATACCTCATAACTCGATTACCTAACCAAAAGAAGATAAAATCAGTTAAGTCTAATAAATTCAAACTCTGAGCCTCGGTAATACATCATATCGATTGCCCAACCAAAGGAAGATACAATTGGTTAAGTCCAATAACTTTAGACTTCAGGCCTCAGTGTCAAGGCTTATGCCTTAACATGAAGCAAAGGAAAAGGTGAGGTGAAACCCCAAACTCTGACATCTGAAAACTTAAAGAAATTCATAGTTTCAAACTTCGATGTTTTGGAAGTTAGTCTAATGGTTTGCGATGGAGCAAGAAAGGTAAATGAAAAAGGGTAAGGTCGATGGCTGAAACCTGATAGGTGATAAGGAGTTTTAGACTTAGGTGATTGGACTTGTTTTTTTAAGTCCTTTCAATTTCTTCGAGTATGGGGTAAGGGGGATTAGCAATCCTCAACCTCCAACAAGCATGAATGTTGGTCGAATTTCACTATCCTACGAGGAGCTTGCATTGACTTTGGTTGACCATTGAAGGTAAGAAAATCAGTGAAACATGAATTTTTTTGATTTCATTAACTAATTCACATCATTGTTGTGAATCATTAAGGTTCAATGAATCGCATTAATAAGTTGTGTCAATTGAGTGATAAATATCTACTCAAGGCATGATTTCGGGATTCAACAGTAAGGTTTGGAGTTATGATTCTGATAAATGTAGGGCATGGGCCCTAAGTGCAAGAATTATTCCAGATCTGATTGATGCCAAAGAAGTAAGTTTCATTAAATTTGGACGATGGTGCATGGCTCTATGCAAGAAATCTTGATGGTGAAGGAAGAGTCGAAGGAATGTTAACTAAACTTGAATCTAAAGGTCTCAATTTATAAAATAAATAGCTTTGCAAAAGAATACACCTCCCTAACACTGATGCATAGAGAACACCAAAGAAATAATGATTCTTTCCCAAACGAATTCCCCAATTCTTACATTCACATAAAAACATTTCACCTCTAATTGTAATGAATAATATATTTTACTCAATAGAATTATAATATCCTTTTAATCAAACAGAAGGAGTGGATTCAACGATAATTTCAGCACATGCATTTATTTTCATAAACATTCATTTGTATAGTAACAAAAATAAACATATATTCCCAAACGAAGATTTAGTTTTATTGCAGGAAGAAAAGAAGAACAATATGATACATGTATTTTCAATCTCTTCCCATCCTTACACACAACAATGCTTTCTTTATTTAAATCAAACTTTCTTTTCCAACATGGGCTATAATAGACTTCTAAGCAAAATTTTATATAGCTAGAGTTTTCATCCAAATGAGAGAATTTTATTGCATTCTAAAAACAAATGCATATATTTTCCCTTAAACACGAATAACAACAATTATCTCTTCTTATTATCCAAAAATAGTAAACACCCATATTCCATTCTTTTCAACTGCTTGAATTTAGCATTGTGCTTGAAGTAAAGGAGCTAAAATTCATAGTTATATTTGCAACCAAATAAACTTATATACACATTTTTCAAACAATGTATCTAATGCTCAAATCTCTCTATTCCATTGTACAAGGGAGGGATGGTTTTTTCTAGAACTATAAGCTGCAACAAATATGGACCTACACATATACACACAAAGATCTTCTCCCATGGCCATATATAAGCTCACCTCCCAACCGTAGGTTTGCTCACAAACCACCCTTGAGCTAGGAGGAAATAAAGTATATGAGTACACATAGCAGTAGCATAAATAATCCATTTCAAAACAACACACACAAAAAAATAATCCCATCCCAAATTACACATTTACAAAAGGATACTATAAGAATCCCAAATGGGGAAATTAGTGCTACCACATAGGGAAATTAGTGCACAATAATCATAATCGACATATCATTTCTATTTTCTTCCTTCTCATAACCCAATTCTCCAATACTTCACATACAAAACATCCTCCATATCATCCAACTCCATACACACATACCAACATATTAACTTGGGTACTCATACCCTTTTTACCTCTCCTTCTCAAAGGAGGAACTTGTTTTCCCCATGGAGGATCCTACTCATTCCTATCCCCTACAAAGGATGCTCTTCCCAAATTGGGTGAGACTCTCCTCATACAAACCCAACCCAATTCACATGTAATTACAAGAACACATGAAACATACAAAACATCTAACATAAACAATCTTTTTATACTTTCATACAAAAGAGAAAGAAAACATATTGTAATGTGTCATTCTTAAATAGCACCAATAAATCAATTATTACATTATGAATATTAAATCAGACATAAATCAAATAGCTATTTTCTATCATAGCACATGTCCAAAATAATAATTTATATTCATTTCCAAATGTCAAATTTTTAAATTACATAGTTTGACTAGGCTAACATCGCCACTTAGTCAATTCAAGTTTTACATCATATAGTACAAAGTAGAATAATAAAAAGATGGAATTCCATGTAATTCCACTTCAATGCTCACTGCATCTAGTGGAAGAGAACATGGTTCAGGCACTTTTCCACCCAACCATGAAGCTATGCTTCCTTAGAATTCTTCCTACTTGAAGAATACCCGACCCTATATGAAATACTTACCAAGAGAAAATGATATGCAAGGTGGAATCTGGTGCGTGCCTAACATAACTACAAGCATTTCTAAACAAAATTAGAACATGCAAAATCAATGTTAGGAAATGGCAAAGAGTTACATCATAAAAATTAGTTCATTCAATGTTATGGGCTACCAGCGCTTGGACAAGCATAAGTTGTATACAGCTACAAAATGAATGATATACTTTGTAAAAAGAAAAACCTATACTCTCTATTAATCCATTTTAGACACCTGTCTCAAAAGTTAACTTTCTACATACAAAAGGAAACACCATTCCCTTCTATTCCACAAGTTGCAAACATAAAATCTAATTTGTAACAAGTTATTCTAACTAACCTTCTTATGATATTAAATTAGAAAAATTTCATGAACTTAATCTACAGATGTTTCACTTGGACTATCTTGGTTTCAACAATTTATTGTAAAGTAAACTAACTAGATTTATTGCTTTTGTACATTATACATTAGATAATTAGTCATTGTAACATGTTCTACATTTATCAATTGAAAGATATTTTTATTCACATTTCTCCACACATGCATCAACATACATATTACAAATATTTCCTTACTTTTTCCTACACGAAAAATAAACGTATAATGTTCAGTTAAGGAAAATAATTAACTATTTAAAGAAGGTATATCACATGTATGTGTATATTCATAATTGGTTTATGGATATACACATATAAGGCCTTCATTACAGTAATAAGTATGTGGATGCATTCTTTTAAAACAAGAATATAAATCCATTTCCTTTGCAAATAGATCGTTATAATTTCCATTTCCTTGTAAAGTACAAAAAATAAGCAATATATTTTACTAGAAAACCATTTTCCAAACAAAAGGATTTGAATTGAACATGTAGTTTCATGGATTCCACAAGTAATACTCTATTCTAGAAGTACTGAGAGGATATCATAAAATTTTGCACAAAGAATTCATAAGATCGTTCCTATAATAATATCCCTGAATGGAAAAATATTGCATTTGTTGTGTTTCAGAACTTTAATGTGAATGTAGTGTTTATTCAATAGACCTGTCAAGATTTTCTAACTCATCGAAGGAAGAACATTTAGCGACATAAATTCAGCTTCACAAAAAATAAGAAACCGGGTTACCCTTAACAAAGACTCGAGCTTCATATAGCATTGATTTTAGACTCTTCATAAGAAATGAATTTTGGTGTCACAGAACCAATGGGTTCAAGCTTCCCATGAACAACAACAAAAAGATAACATAATACAAAGAATCAAGTTCACATTAACAGTGAAACGATAACATCTCATAATGATATTGGGTTTCATATTAATAGTGAAACAATGTCTTATTACCATGGATAGAGTTTCACATTAATAGTGAAACAATTACATATCACAATGAAATCTGGTTCCACATTAACAGAGAAATGATAACATAACATAATGATATCGGGTTTCACATTAACAATGAAACAATATCATTATATTATGTAATTGGGTTTCACAACCACAGTGAAACGGTATCAAATACAATGAGACCAAGTTCACATTTTAATAGTGAACAATGACATAACACTATGAAATCTGGTTCCATATTATCAGAGAAGTGATAACATAACATTATGATATTGGGTTCATATTAACAGTGAAATGCTACCATAACATTATGCAATCAAGTTTCACATTATCGATGAAATGATTACATATCACAATGAATCAATTTAATATTAACAATGAATTGATAACATAATGTACATTGAGTTGGGTTCATACTAATAGTGACATGAATCATAATACAATGAATTGGTTTCACATTATCAATGAAACCATAATATAATACATTGAATTAGGTTTTCACTAACAATGAAAAGATAGCATAATACAATGAATTGGTTTCACAATGATAGTGAACTGATAACTTATCATATTGAAAAGAGTTTTCAAATGCATGCAACCACAAAGGAAAAGAGGGTTCACGACCATCAAACCCACATTCAATTTCAAACATTTACTACTTTTACATGGATAGAGGTGTATGAGATCGATTTTCATTATCAATTTGGAAAAAAAATGCAGTCGATATAGAGGTTGCTATTCAAGCAAATAAAAATGGGGTTTCCCTAGATCAATGATGGGGAAACGATAAAATCCATTTCCATAGGCAAGGAAAAAAGGGATGCATTTCTAGTTCAAAAGCGTGCTCGACCATCATCAATGCACATAACAATATTAAGACAAAAGAAACATGAGGGTGGATTGCTTAGAACAAATAAGTTGAAGGTTCACAAGCAATATTGAGGAAAGAAAACATCTATCATTTAATTCAAGCAAAGATCCAATTCAACAATAGTTCATACCTCAAAATTTTGCTAAATAATTGATTAGATGGATTGGAGAAGTGACGGATTCGATGCTTTTCCCTTAATGATACAGTCCTCTATCTTCTTACACTAGAAAATTTGACCACCTCCCTTGCCTTTTCTACCAAATCTCTTCTTCTCTTTGATTTTTTGTAAAGCCTCCTCTTGTTTGTGTATGATTCCCTTCTATTTCAATAAATCTTTGTTTCTTCCATATTGGGATTGTATTTAATCGCCCACTTTCTCCTCTTCATGAGACACCCTGATTTGTTATCTCTGAAATCTTTATTTTTGTAGGGGTTATGGATGGGCCCCTCCATATTTTCTTTCTATTTTCAAATTTGAAAAAACAAACAATGGTTGAACAACCTATCGAAGTTTATAGAAATTTTTTATAGAAGATATTTTAATTAAAATCATTATTCTTTTTTCTTTATCATTCTCATATCTCTATATTTATATATATGTATATATATATGTACATAGACATATACATATATACATATATACATATATACATGTATATAGATATATATATTTACATATTTAAAATCCTTCTTAAGATAGAGGAAGAAACATCATGTTCTTTCAATTTTAAATCATATATTTTATAATTCATAATTGCTTGTACATATATATCTATATACGTGTTTATGTTTTTATATATTCATCCTTTCTTTTTGAATTTAGAGGAAAAAATGAGGATTAAATATACAATTTAAACCGAACAAGCATAAAACATTCACATCAAATTCATATTTCATATGCAAATACTATGATTCTTTAGTGGTGTGTGTTCCAAATTCCAACAAGCTTACCAATTTTCATCCAGCTAAATACTCCTACCTTAACCATGTTCTCGTTCTTCAACCTGTTCTCGCTTCACACACTCACACTTGTAGAGTTTCATCAATAACCATTAACCAATGCTCGAAATGAAATGATTCTATTACTAGTTCAAAATATTCAACCTTCATAATCAATCATAAAGTTCAAATAGATAACAATTTCAAATGACATTGAAATTTTAAATTTATCACAAGTCAAAACTGATAAATTTCATTTTTCCAAAAATATTCAAATAACTTAACATTATTAAATGAAATAAAAATTTGAGACGTGAAATCCTTCCCCACTAGGAAAACATATCGTCCTGATGTCTTATTAGACAAAATTGAATCATATATGTCTATTTCAACATTCAATCATATTGATATTCAAGCCAAAATATCATAACATGCAGATTCCAAAAATTCTAGAGAAATAGAATCTCAATGAAACATTAAGAGTATATCTAGAAATCAAATGAGGAAAGGAGCATTTTATCTCCTTCACATCCTCCCAAGTGGCACTTTCCTCAGAATATTGATCCCATTGGACCTTATATTGAAAAATATCTCTATTTCACAACTTGGCATTGCGTCTATCCAAAATTCTAATGGGCTCCACCAGTACCACTCCTAGATCTTACACCTGTAAGGAATTCCAATCAAGTATGTGAGTTGCATCTGGATGGTATGGCTTAAGAAAAGAAACATGAAATACATTATGGAGTCGAGCTAGAGTAGGTGGAAGAGCAAGTCGATATGAAACTGGGTTAATCACTTCCAACACATCAAATGGACCCACATATCTCGAAGCCAACTCAAGATATTTTCAAAAATTAATAGAGATCTTGTGTGGCTTGACTCTCAGAAAGACGTTATCCCCCTCTGTAAATTGTCTGAAGGTTCTATTCTTGTCAACATAACTTTTATGTATGCTGCCACTTCTTTTAGTGTACCCTTGATGAGTCTCATCTGCTCTTCCATTTCCTTAAGTGTTTTAGAACCCACTATAATCACATCTTCCAACCTGTTCCAACTAATGGGTGTAAAAAAAATTCACCCATAAAGAGCCTCAAAAGGTTCCATACCTAAGGATGCATGAAAAGAGTTATTATAGGAAAATTCTACCAATAGTAGGCACTCTTCCCATTTATATTGTTGGTCCATGCAATACATTTGAAGGAGATCCTCTACTATCTGATTGAATATCTCTATTTGATTGTTGGTCTGGGATGGTATGCTAAACTAAAATTCAACTTAGTTCCCAAAGATGCATTCAAGGTTTTCCAAAATATGGACATCATCCGAGTATCTCTATCGGATATTATGGTCTTTGGAAATCCATGCAAATAGAAGATCTCTTGGACAAATTTATTGGCCAAGGTCAACAATCCATCCTTAAGGTTCCCTAAAATGAAATTTTCCACCTTAGTCAATTTATCGACTTCTACCAATATGACATCATGCATGCTTTTAGTCAAGGGTAACCCTTGTATAAAGTCCATGTTGATCACTTGCCACTTGTACTCAAGTATGTCATAAGGATAGAGAAGCCCTACTGGATGCACATGTTCAACCTTAAATCACTGACATTCTAAGCATCTGGCTACATATTCAACTACATCCTTCCTGGTTTTTGGCCAAAAATACACAGATTTCAACTGCGATCATCTTGAAAACTTTGAGGTGTCCTGAATAAGGTGCATTTTGGATTTCCTCCAAGATCAAATTCCTAAGATCTCCAAAATCTGGAATATAAATCCTCCTTTGATATCTTAGGATTCTATCTGATTCAATCTCATACCCATCAAATTGATGGTCTAAGGGATTCTATTCTAGATATTTCTTTACTCTTTCATAGTGCTCATCCCCTAGCAAGTGTTGCATCACTTTCTACCTTAGATTAGATCTTGTCATGGTTATAGCTTCCAGATGTCTTCTTCTACTAAGAGAATTTTCTACTCTATTCTCTTTTCCTTTAATGTACTCAATTTCAAAGTCGTATTCACTAAGGAATTCCAACCACCTTCTTTGACATGCATTGAGATTCGACTAGGTAAATATGTATCTCAGTCCCAAATGATCCGTTTTAAGCTCAAATGACTTCCCCAATAGGTAATGCCTCCACATATACAAGGCATATACTATTGCATCTAATTCCAAATCATGTGGTGCATAATTCATTTCATGTTGCTTCAGCTTCCTTGATTCATATGCCACCACTTTCCCATCTTGCATTAATACAACTACTACACCATCTCCCAAAGAATATGTGATCATTGTGAATTGATCATTGGGATCAAGTATAGTCAACATGAGGGTTGTGAGTTTCTCCTTCAGGAGTTGAAAAGCTTGCTCACACTTTTTTGTCCATTCAAAATTTTTCCCTTTCCTCTGAAGTGATGTGATTTGAGAGAATCCTTGTACATACTTTTTGTAGTACCCCACAAGACCCATGAAGCTTCAAAATTTTGTCACACTTTGAGGTGTTGACCATTCTACAATTGCCTTTATCTTTTTGGGATATATAGAGACTCCCTTTTCTAATATGATATGACCTAGGTAGTGCACCCTTTCCTAATAAAATGAGCACTTGGATAGCTTTCTAAAAAGATTCTTCTCTCTCAGACACTATAAGACTATCCTCAAATGCCTATCATGCTCTCTAATGGATTTAGAATAAATCGGGATGTCATCTATGAAGATCAACACAAAATAATCCAAACAATCATTGAATATGCTATTGATGAGATTCATAAAATCCCTTGGTGCATTGGTCAAACCAAAAGGTACTATAGTGAACTCGTAGTACCCATACCGAGTTCAGAAAGAAGTCTTAGGGATGTCCTCTTCTTTTATTCTCAACCGGTGATAACTGAATCTGAGATCTATTTTAGAGAACACAGTCGCTCTCTTCATCTGATCAAATAGTTAATCAATTCTCAAGAGAGGATATCTATTCTTGATGGTGGCCTTTTTCAACATTCGATAGTCGATGCACAAACACAAGGTCCCATCCTTCTATATAAAGATAACCGACACACCCCAAGGAGACACACTAGGTCAAATGAGCCCCTTGCTCAACAATTCTTGAAATTGGGCCTTCAATTCAAATAGTTTGGTGGTAGTCATCTTGTAAGGGGCCTTGGACTAAGGTTCGACTCTTGATACTAGGTTGATAGAGAAATCAAATTCTCACTTAGGAGGTAACTCTGTGAGTTCTTCAAGAAACAAATCTTGAAACTTGTTAAGAATAGGGTAATCATCCATATAAGATTTCATATTACTAGGTTCAATAACTTGTACAACATAGATGGTACACCCCTTCCTTTGAGCCCTCTTGAGTTGCATGACTGAGATCTGTCTAAGCTTTAGTGGTCTCTATAACCCATGAATCTCAATCGGGTTCCCATAGTCATCCATACAACTAACAATTTTGCCCTCACAGTTCACAATGGACTTATGTTTGGTTAGCCAATTAATCCCTAAGATCACATCAAAAGAACCTAGGAGTGCCACATAAAGATCAATTCGGGTCTGAAAATTGGGAATTTTTAACTCACTGTAACAAAGACATGAATCCACTCTTCACTTTGCTCGATTCCCATACCGAACCATCCAAGAATTGGCCATATGTTTAAGTCTAATGGGTAATTTAGAAATTATTTTTGGATCAACAAAACATTCAATGGCTCTAGTATCAATTAAAATAGAAACAAATTCACCATAAAGCTTACCCGATAGCTAAATTAGTGAAGCTTGAAACTCAGCTTGTCTATTGTCCACTATTGCATGGATTTGATGCTAGTTCCCTTCCTTTCATGCCTTTGGTCTTTGTGGGAAAATTGATGCATAATGATCACCTCCATATTTGTAACACCCATCTCATGGCCCTTTTCAACCTCTTGATCAATCTTCTTTGGAGATTTTCTATTTATTATCAAAATTGCTTTTCTTGCTATTACCCTTCTTGTTCTTTCTACCACTGTTTCCCTCTCCTTTCTCTTGAGAGTCACTTCCCCTTTTTGGGTTCCTGATCTAATGGGGTTTGTCTCCTTTCTGAAACTTCTTGTTTCTAAACTAAGACTTGGAATTTGAACTCTTGGAAAAATTAGATAGTTTTCGCAACTTCTGCTCTTGTTTGGTTTCCTTCTCAAAGACCTCATCCATAGTATGGGGATTATGTATATCTGTAGACATGTAAAATATACAAATTGATCCTACACACTTGATCTTGATCTTACTAACATCATTTCTTCCTAAATCATCCCCTTTACTAATTAATTTAATTGAATAATCTCTATTTAATTAAATTCATCACATTTCATCTCTTAATTAAATAAATCCCCTTTTATTTGATTAAGTCATCATCTCCTATTAATTAAATAAATCAGTTTGTTTAATTAATCCTATAGTCTCTCTGTTAATTAAATAATTCATTTTATTTAATTAATCTCTAAGGCCATCTCCTTAAATTAAATAAATTAACCTTTATTTGATTTAATCTAACATCATGCCCCTTAGTTAAATAAATCAAAACATTTATTTAATTAAACCCTTCCTCTCAATTTTGATTTAAATCAATTCATAAATTTAAGTCTAAATTGTCACATCTCCTAATTCCTCATTAAATTAATTAACCTTTAATTAAATTAATCCTAAATCATGTCACATCCTTTAGAGAATGCAACTTGCACAATAAATCAATTACTTTGATTTATTAAAATACCTATTTTCTCTCAACATGGAATAAGAGGGGAATATTCCCTCAAATTTGAATTCAAATCCAAGTGGATTTGTCCTTCCAACAAGGCATTTAAGGCCTCTTACATGTCCTTGGCCTTGAGCCAAGTGACATTAACTCCATTTCCCTTCCCTCTAAACATTTCACTTTCAAATTTCAAATTTGAATCTCATAGCATTTATCATGCACATTGACCAAAATGTGCTCATTCCTCCTCCAATCACATGTGAACAAGTGGCCTTCTCTCATTGGTTGGTCTTTTGTCCCACATTCACACAAATCCTTCAATCTTCCATTCTTCAAATCTATAAATAGAGGCCTCCTCTATTGCAATATCATCCACAATCTAAACAAGTCTACTATACTTCATTTCATCCACAATTTGAATGCAAAGTTATTATCTTCACATTAGAGAAATTTTATACATTTCTTGAGCATTTTCCATCACTATAGCTAGGTTATTGAAGGTTTCCTCAAGGAAACACATTTTTTCTTCACCATCAAGTATATCAAATCATCAAAACTTACAAAGGAGTTGGGAAAGGGCCAGTTTCTACACATAATTGGTACCAATTCCCCCATGGGATCAAGTATTTGCATTGTTTAAATTAGGATTTAACTTAGTTGTTTATATTGTTCTTCATTCATTTCCTACTTTAAATATTTCAGATGGATTTCATGGGGAATCCTTGTTCTTACTTGCATTTCAATCTAATAATGTGCTTGTTTTCCATGTTTGTGCAGGTATAAAGATCGGGGTTCACAATATCCACCTTTGCTCCATTCTGGGGACTTAACCCTAATATGAATTTTTGAATTTGAAAGCATTCATCGGTCTAGTATTGAGGCACATATTTAAGCAAATGGGTGAAATTTTCTCAATATCGAGTCACTGACATACTCCCTTGGGCTAGGTTTTGGAACTCGGTCATCTTTCTATCACAAATGTGTGGAGGTAACTGCCTTTCCCAAAAATGTTGAAGGAATTGTTCCCATGTGGTCTCTCCTGGTAGCAGTTTTCATTTTTCCATCTCATTGCCCCACCAAGTAGTTGCCTCTCCAAAGAGTTGGTAAGCTTCCTATACAACCTTGGTTTCATCAGATAGATTTCAAAGCCCAAAATACTTCTCCATTTCAATTATCCACGCTTCTACTCCATCTCTGATGATCTTGCCATCAAATTTTGGCATACCCTTTTAAGATCCTGACCAAGCTCTCCCTCTATTATCGCTCGATTATTACCACCTTGATCTCTATTTCCTTGTGGTTGATCTTCATTCCTCAGGTTTTGACCATCTCACATACCTTGAAATTCCCCTTCCAATTGGTCCATCCCATTTTCTTGGTGATTTAGGAGGTCGAGGATTCATTCCAACCTTTCATTTTGACCTTCTTTTTTCCCTCCACTGGAACCTCCATTCTTGGTGTTCACCATGGTGATTCACAATTGAATTGAATCACAACCCACATTTAACATAACTGACACAAGTTTTTCTATGTTTAATCACTTCAAACACATAATACTAAGTATTATGACATGCAATCTTTAAAATATATTCATGTTTATTCATAACAAGTATAAGTCATTCAAGTTCACAACTTGGAATAAAAAAAAAAGACTTCCTTTATTTATTATAATATTGGATTACATAGATCCTTCTTTATAAAATTTCCCCCTTATTAGGTGGGTTATTCATTTTCAGACAGATGATACTCTTCTAGGTCCTCATCTAAGTCTACAACAACCTTCATAGAGGAGGAAGGATGTGCACATAGGCACTCCTTCTCCTATTTTGTTAGAATGGGTGCATTGGGTCCACACCGTAGAGGCTAGTCTCGTATTGCAGAGGGTTTCTTGGTTTTGACAGTGTGTTTAGACTCTTCAATCTTTTTTCCCCTTTCTAACTTTAGTCGAGTAAGGGCATGTGCTAAGTTCTTGTCATTGGGAATCTCAGGTTTGACTTCAGGGTTTGTGTTCTCTTTGACAACAACATTATTTTTGGAAGTACTAACTATATTTCCCTTCCCTTTCCCAGTCTTTGACCTTCCCATACGTGCATTCAATTCAGGTCACCTAATTTTTGACTGTTGTAGACTCATAGGCCTAGAGCTAAACCCTAAGCTATAATACCAAATGTAATGTGTCTTTATTAAATAACCTCAATAAATCAATTATGACATTATGAATATTAAATTAAATACATAAATCAAATAGCTATTTTCTATCATAGCACAACATGTCCAAAATAATAATTTACATTCATTTCCAAATGTCAAATTGTCAAATTAAATAGTTTAACTAAGCTGACATTTCCACTTAGTCAATTCAAGTTTTACATCATATAGTATAAACTAAAATAATCAAAAGATGGAATTCCATGTAATTCCTCTTCAACGCTCATTGCATCTAGTGGATGAGAACATGGTTCATGCACTTTTCCACCCAACTCCGAATCTACGCTTCCCTGTAATTATTCCTACTTAAAGAATATTCGACCCTGCATGTAATACTTAGCAAGAGAAAAAAATATGCAAGGTGGAATTTGGTGTGTTCCTAACATAACTACAAGCATTTCTAAATAAAATTAGAACATGCAAGATCAATGCTAAGAAATGGAAAAGAGTTAAATCATAAGAATTAGTCCATTAAATGTTATGTGCTACCAAATCTTGGCCAAGCATAAGTTGTATACAACTACAAAATGATATATTTTGGAAAAATCAAAACCTATACTCTCTGTTAATCCATTTTCAACACCATTCCTAGAAGGTAACTTTCTACATACAAAATGAATCACCTTCCCTTCTATTCTACAAGTTGCAAACATACAATCTAATTTGTAACAGGTTATTCTAACTAACCTTCTTATGATATTAAATCAAAAATATTTTATGAACTTAATCTATGTATGTTTCACTTGGACTATCTTGGATTCAACAGTTTATTTCAAAGTAAACTAACCAGATTTACTGCTTTTGTACATTATACATCAAATAATCAGTCATTGTAACATGTTTTGCATTTATCAATTGAAAGATACTTTTATGCATATTTTTCCACACATGCATCAACATACAAATTATAAATATTTCCTTTTCCTACACGAAAATAAACTTATAATGTTCAGTTAAGGAAAATAATAAACTATTTAAAGAAGATATATCACATGTATGTGTATATTCATAATTGGTTTATGGATATACACATATATTTCCTTCATTATAGTAATAAGTATGCGTATACATTCTTTAAAAAAAAAAAAAATCTCTTTCCTTTGCAAACAGATAGTTACAATTTCCATTTCCTTATAAAGTACAAAAAAGAAGCAATATCTTTTACCAAAAAACTATTTTCCAAACAAAAGTATTTGAATCAAACATGTAGTTTCATGGATTCCACAAGTAATACTCTATTCCAGAAGTAAGTTGATAAGATATCATAAAAGTTTGCACAAAGAATTCATAAGATCGTTCTTGTAATAACAACACTAACTAGAAAAATACTATATTTGTTGTGTTTCAAAACTTTAATGCCAATGTAGTGTTTATTCAAAAAACCTATCTAGAAATCGGGTTGCCCTTAACAAAGGAAGAAAATTTAATGACATAAAGTTGGCTTCACAAAAAAAAAGAAATTGGGTTGTCCTTAACAAAGACTCGAGCTTCATATACTATTGATTTTAAACTCTTCATAAGAAATGAATTTTGGTGTCACACAACCGATGGGTTCAGGCATCCCATGAGAAACAACAAAGTGATAACATAATACAAAGAATCGAGTGCATATTAATAGTGAAACGATAACATCTCATAATGAGATTGAGTTTCATATTAACAGTGAAATAATGTCTTATTACTATGAATTGGGTTTCACATTGTAGTGTAGGAAAAAGTATCCCTTTTTCACACTTAATTTGGGAAATTAATGATAAAATGGCCTAATGATTCCTTAATTTAGTGTTGTAATATGTATTTACATATTAACATTAAGTTTAGGGCCCTATTAATTAAAATGGACCTAATTGTGTTTTATTTTTGTTGTTATAAAGTGTACCTTTAAACTTTCACACTTATTTAGGGCTTCATTAATTAATTGAGGTTAATTTTCCTTAATCGCTCCCTTTTATTCAAATCCAAGCCCAATTAATTGCATTTTCTTAAGAGGAAAACCTGAAATTCATTAATTCCATAACATAACACTTATCATTGAGCAATGTGTGTCCTAGGTAAGTGACCTAGGGAAAACTCTCCCAAATTATGGGTCCTCACTTAGACCTAGGACCTAAATTTAAATTATGTTTTTTGCAGTATTTTAATGATTTCAAATCCATATTCACATGTCGGATTGTTTTGTTTGAATTTCAAGAAATTAATGTTACATACCTATAAATATAAGGTCATTTCACTATGTTTCACCTAGCAAGTATATGAGAAGATTTTCATGAGACCAAGAGTATTTTCACAAGAGCATTGTTAGAGAATTTCAAGAGCATTTCAAGGCATTCAAGAGCAGATTTGTTGAAGAATTACTGCAGCAATCAAGATTCTATTTTCATATCAAGGTCTTCTTGCATCATGCATGTTATATGAGCTAATATTTTGATGTAGTGTTCATGATCCATTCAAGCATTCAAGGCATTGTTTCAAATCAAGTTTCAAGATCAAGATCCACATCCATTGAAGTCATTTCACGCTAGTTGCAGATCTACATTCCAAGGTTCATACAAGGGTTTGGTGAGTTGTGACATTGTTTTACTCATTCATCATTCCTTCATGTTTCATTATTTCATTACAAAGTTTAATTACCAAAACAAGGTTTGACCAAGGCAAACCCCCATTCACCAACAGATTATTATTTTTCCCTCTTGATTTGTGTTTGCAGATTTTAGGTGGAAGATCTCTTGAAGAGAAAAATTGGAGAACTTGTCAAAGTTACATTTGTTGTCATCATTGTTGCAATTTCACATAAACTCACCCACAAGATTTATTTCTAGCTGTTTGACTATGAAAACTGGGAATCTAAGAGTGTAGACATAAGAGAAGAGAACCCAAAATCTATTTTTACAGAGCCCTAGCTAGGACCCATTAACCATAGGGAAAATTAGTCCTCCAAATAGCTTCAGAAAAGCACTTTTGGTGATGGGTACACACCTTATTCTCTCTCTTATATTTGCATTCTAATTTCTAGTTCCATCAGTATTGAGCTTAATCTTCCAAATTCAAGTTTTAGGTTGCATTTTGGAGTTATTTTTTTATTTTTAATCTTTCTCCCCAAAGTGTTGTTTAATCAAGACCCCCATCCTTGCAAAAAAGGGAAATCAACAGATTCACACTTTGATTTGACTCACCTCAAGGTTGATAGTCCTTTCAATCTCATTTCCTAATGAAATAAGGAAGATAGGTCCATCAAACCCCATTTTCCTTTATTCCTATTTGGTGAACCTATTTTTCTTTGTTTCACACATTAATAGTGAAACAATTACATATCACAATGAAATACGGTTTCACATTAACAAAGAAATGATAACATAACATAATGCTATCGGGTTTCACATTAATAGTGAAACAATATCATTATATTATGTAATTGGGTTTCACAACCACAATGAAATAGTATCAAATACAATGAGATTGAGTTCACATTAATAGTGAACAATGACATAACACTATGAAATCTGGTTCCATATTATCAAATAAGCGATAACATAAGGTTATGATATTGGGTTCACACTAACAGTGAAATGATACCATAAAATTATGTAATTAGGTTTCACATTATCAATGAAATGATTACTTATCACAATGAATCAAGTTTATAATAACAATGAACTGATAACATAATACATCGAATTGGGTTCATACTAATAGTGACATGAATCATAATACAATAAATCAGTTTCACATTATCAATGAAACCATAATATAATACATTGATTTGGGTTTCACTAATACCAAAAAGATAACATAATACAATGAATCAATTTCACAATGATAATGAACCATCCTATTGTCATATCAAGGTCTTCTTGCATTATGCATGTTATATGAGCTAATATTTTGATGTAGTGTTCATGATCCATTCAAGCATTCAAGGCATTGTAATCAAGTTTCAAGATCAAGATCCACATCCATTGAAGCCATTTCATGCTAGTTGCAAATCTACATTCCAAGGTTCATACAAGGGTTTGGTGAGTTGTAAAATTGATTTTCTTATTCATTTCTTTGCTCATTCATCATTCATTTATGTTTCATTATTTCATTACAAGGTTTAATTACCAAAACAGGGTTTGACCAAGGCAAACCCCCATTCACCAACAAAAAATATTTTTCCCTCTTGATTTGTTTTTGCAGATTTTAGGTAGAAGATCTCTTGAAGAGAAAAATTGGAGAACTTGTCAAAGTTGCTTTTCTTATCATCATTGTTGCAATTTCATAGAAACTCACCCACAAGATTTATGTCTAGCTATCTAACTATGAAAATTGGGAATCTAAGAGTGCAAACACAAGAGAATTGAACCCAAAATCCATTTTTACAGAGCCCTAGCCAGGACCCATTCACCATAGGGCGAATGAGTCCTCAGATAGCTTCAGAAAATCACTTTTGGTGATGGGTACACACCTTCTTCCCTCTCTTAGATCTGCATTCTAATTTTTGGTTCCATCAGTATTGAGCTTAATCTTCCAAACTCAAGTTTTAGGTTGCATTTTGGAGTTAGTTTTCTATTTTTAATCTTTCTCCCCAAAGTGTTGTTTAATCAGGATCCCCATCCTTGCAAAAACTGGAAATCAACAGATTCACAATTTGATTTGACTCACCTCAAGGTTGATAGTCCTTTCATTGTTTGGATCTCATTTCCTAATGAAATAAGGAAGATAGGTCCATCAAACCCCATTTTCCTTTATTCCTATTTGGTGAACCTATTTTTCTTTGTTTCTGTAGACATGGAAAATTGACCAACACACTTGATCCCAACTACTAACAACATTTCATTCTAAATCACCTTCTCAACTTGTCATCACTTTTCATCCCTTAATTAAATAAATCATTATTTATCTGATTAAGTCATTCTTCCATGTTGATTAAATTAATCAATTTAATTTAATTAACCCTAAATCTATGTTCATTTAAATAATTTATTTTATTTAAATTAAGTCTCTAAAGTCCTCCTATTAAATTGAATAAATTAAAACTTATTTAATTTAATCTAACATTACCCCCTTTAGTTAAATAAATCAAATCATTTGTTTAATTAAACCTTTCTTCTCAATTTTGATTTAAATCAATTCATAAATTTAAGTCAAAATTGTCACATCCACTAATATCCCATTAAATTAATTAACCTTCAATTAATTTAATCTTAATCCATGTAACATCCTCTAGAGAATGCAACTTGCACAATAAATCATTTATTTTGATTTATTAAATACCTATTTTCTCTCAACATAGAATAAGGAGGGGAATATTCTTCCAAATTTGAAAATCCCTCCAAGTGGATTTGTACATCCAAAAAGACATTCATTCCTCTTACATGTCCTTGTGCATTAAGCCAAGTGACATTTAATTTATTTTTTTCCCTCTTACATGTCATTTCATAAATTTGAATTTCCACCTAGTATCATTTATTGTGCACAATCACCAAAATGTGTTCAAGCTTCCTCCATTCACATTCTGACAAGTGGCACTTGGCCATTGTATGTTAAATGATCCCATATTACTCAATCTTGTTCATTCTTCCAATTTTGAAATCTATAAATAAGAGGCTCTTCTCCTCAATCTTCATCCACAATTTGAGAGAAAAGTTATTATCTTCACATTAGAGCAATTTAATCTATTTCTTGAGCACTTACCATGACCATAGTTAGGTTATTGCAGGTTTTCTCAAAGAATCATCTTGTTCTTCATCAACAAAGTGGATCAATCTCCATCAAATAATGAAAGCTTACAAAGGAGTTGGGAAAGGGCCAATTTTTACACATAATTGGCACCAATTCCCCCATGGGATTAAGTGTTTGCATTACTTGAATAGGATTTAACTTAGTTTCTTGTTTTGTTCTTCATTTCATTTCCTATTTTGAGTATTGTAGATGGATTTAATGGGGAATCCTTGTTCTTACTTTCATTTCAATCTAATAATGTGCTTGTTTTCCATGTTTGTGTAGGTATAGGATTGGGGTTCATAGTTTCACACATTAATAGTGAAACAATTACATTTCACAATGAAATCCGGTTTCACATTAATAGAGAAATGATAATATAACATAATGATATCAGGTTTTACATTAACAGTAAAATAATATCATTATATTATGTAATCAAGTTTCACAACCACAATGAAACAATATCAAATATAATGACATCGAGTTCACATTAACAGTGAACAATGACATAACACTATGAAATCTGGTTCCATATTATCAAATAAGCGATAACATATGGTTATGATATTGGGTTCACACTAACAGTGAAATGATACCATAACATTATGTAATTAGGTTTCACATTATCAATGAAATGATTACATATCATAATGAATCAAGTTTATATTAACAATGAACCGATAACATAATACATTGAGTTGGGTTCATACTAACAGTAACATGAATCATAATACAATGAAATAGTTTCACATTATCAATGAAATCATAATATAATACATTGATTTGGGTTTCACTAATAGCAAAAAGATAACATAATACAATGAATCAGTTTCACAATGACAGTGAACTAATAGCTTATCATATTGAAAAGAGTTTTTGAAAGCATGCAACCACAAAGGAAAAGAGGTTTTGTGACCATCGAACCCACATTTGATTTCAAACATTTACTACTTTTACGCAACTAGAGGTGTATGAGATCGATACTCATTATCAATTTGTAAAATAATGTAATCGGTATAGAGGTTTCTATTCAGTCAAATAAAAATGGGATTTCCCCATATCAACGATGGGGAAACGATAAAAGCCATTGCCATAGGAAAGGTAAAAAGGTATGAATTTTTGGTTCTAAAGCACGCTCAGCCATCACCAATGCACAGAGAAGTATTAAGACAAAAGAAACATAAGGGTGGATTTCTCAAAATGAAGAAGTTGAAGGTTCACAAGAAAGATTGAGGAAAGAAAACATTTATCATTTAATTCAAGAAAATTTCCAATTCAACAACAGTTCATACCTCAAAAATTTTCTAAATACTCGATCAAATAGATTTGAGAAGCGACAGATTCGATGCTTTTTCCTTCATGATATAGTTGTTAGAGTAATTGGACATTTACTTTATTAATTAAACAATATTTGTTTAATTACGTAAAGTTTCCTTTTTAACTCTTTTTCACTTAAGCTAACATTAGGTACATAATAATTAATTACTTTATTAATTATTATTGTGCAAGCCTAGGGTTTTCCTTTTTAGGGTTTTCATTTATATGTAGTTGAAAACTATCTTTTGTATTATTAATTCATTTTACATTTTGTGTGAATTCATGGCTCCACATTCTTGAGCATTTCCTTTGTTGCTTCTCTTTGCTTCTCCTTGTAACAGGTTATTTGCTTGCAAAAATCTTTTGGGCATCTGTGGTGTTGTATCTTCTCAACTCCAACATGGAGCACTGTTGCTCATCTTAAGGGGGGGTGTTAGAGTAAAGGTATTAACTTAATTATGTTGATTAAGTTACCTTTATTCCCTTCTTAAGATTTCACGTTAGTTTGCATAAAGTGACATTTAATAATTAATTAATTATTAAATGTTATCCTATTAGGGCTTCTATTAGGGTTTTTCCTACTAGGGTTTTATTAGGGTTTGCATGATCTCTTTTTATAAGGATTGATCCCATTGTATTTCATATCAATTAATTCTCTCATTTTCTCTGATATATACATTTTCAGTTTTCAGAGAACCCTTGCTTGTTTGTCTCCATCTCTTCTTTTGTGATAGGTTATTTGCATATAGGTGATTTTCGAGGTTTGTGAAGTTGTATTTTCTCAACTCCTACATGGTATCGGAGCTTCAGATTTGCAGCTGCTTGTTCTTGTTTTGAAGATTTTTGGAGCTACAAGGATTTGTTGCAAGCCGTTTTTTATTGGAGCCATCATCATTTTTGCTTCAAAAATTCAGTTTTCACTCATTTGCAGGAAAAATGATTTCTGGGTTTTGTAGACAACGTCGAAATATGAACTGGGTATCTTTTAAATTTTGCATATCTTGCACAAATCTGGAGAAAATCACTATTGAAAAAATAGCGCGCGTCATTTTTCTCCTAGCTGAAAGTAAAAAAAAATCATTTTCTCGTATTCTGCTTATTGGATCAAGAAACGATTTCTGGGTTTTGTTTCTAGCATCAAAATATTTCTAGGTTTTTATTTTTGTTTACAAACAATGAGTAGATTTTCCAGAAATCAAGTTAGAAATAAACGTTTTTTGTTAGAAAATTCGTTTCCTGCAAGCTAAATTCAGTTTTTGAAAAATTCATAACTTTTGGCCACGGTGTTCGTTTTACGCAAACGAATAGGCATTGGAAAGGTGTTATAGTGCTCTTTCCAGATCTACAGTCTATTTTATCAGAATATTTACCAAGTATTTTTATTCAGCTTTGTGTGTTTTTACACTTTGCTCAATTACTTGGTCATTCTGGCTCCTTCATGGGTTTTGTTTGCGTGGAATGGGTTATATTAATTTGATCTAAATGCTATAAGGTCAGATTTCTCAGTTTTTTTCATTTGAAGAGTTATCATGGGTTTTTCTACTCACCCTTCAGTTCTTCTTCTGGAACGGGGTAATTATGAGTCATGGGCAAAGGGTATACTTACACATTGTAGATGGCTTAATATTTTGCCTTATTTGTATGATCTCATACTTGAACCAACAACTTTAGAGGGCAGATTAGCATGGGATATTATTAAAAATCACATAGTAGGACTTATATTGTCTAGTGTTGATCATGACACTGTGTTGGTTATATCGAACATTGATTGTCCTCACCCACTTTGGACACGTCTTTGAGAGATCTATGGAGACCCTATTCTATCTCCATTCCCAGAGGATCCTGCTTCAAATTGTCTCATACCCATTGCTTGGTGAGAGAATACACCATTTGATCATGATACTTTAGAGGAGCTTGAGTATTTAGACACCCTTACTTATTCCGATGGATTAGAGGTTTGTCTCACAGTTCCTACTTTTCAGACTGAGACTTCATCAACATCTCTTGTTGTTCTTGATTCAGTGCAACAGAGAATCATACATCTTCTAGACATAGCTACTTTGGACTCTTATATTGCAGACATATATTTCTTGTTTGTTGAGTCCTATATTGCAGATTTGGAGGATTATTGTGAGGACAGTCATCTCCTCTACCTTGACATTCAGGTTATCACTGTTCGCCCATCATTATCCGTGCATTCAGAGGTTGCATTTCAGTATTCTCCACATCAGTTTGGATTTGACATTATTTGTTTCCATTCAGATAGTGAGACTCTTTAGCATCCTATCATGGCACACATCTTGAGACAGATTGGTTCATCATTCTTCACAAGGTTTCTTCAATACAGGTCCATGGATCCGTTTCTTCCCAAGGGGAGGAATATCATTTTCCACTTCAGGATCTCCTTTTGGATTCTACATCAGGCATCTACCATTGTGACAAGAGTTTCTTCATTGTGGGGGGGCCTTCTTCTCTCTTTCTATCTCTCCTATGGAGACCATTGTACATGTACTTATATGATAGAAGTTGTCTATGGGGGTAATCATGTTATCCACCTCCTATCCTTCTTTCATTAGTGCATTGCATTCCTTCCTTGCATTCTATTTTGGGGAGGAGTTTTGTTCCCACTTTTTCTCCTTTACTTTCATTTAGTTTGCATTGATTTTGTACATGGGTACCTAGGCCTTGTTGTTTGTTTTTGCTTTCTTTTTAGGGTTTTCTATCTATATGTAGTTGAAAACTATCTTTTGTATCATTAATATCATTTTACATTTTGTGTGAATTCAGGACTCCACATTCTTGAACATTTTCTTTGTTGCTTCTCTTTGTTTCTCCTTGTAACAGGTTATTTGCTTGCAAAAATCTTTTGGGCTTCTATGGTGTTGTATCTTCTCAACTCCAACATAAGTAATTAATTATTATATACCTAATGTTAGCTTAAGTGAAAAAGAGTTAAAAAGAAACTTTACGTAATTAAACAAATATTGTTTAATTAATAAAGTAAATGTCCAATTACTCTAACACCCCCCCTTAAGATAGACATAGGGAGAAGCTAAAACCTAGAAGAAGCTACTGAAAGCAAAAGCAATGGGTCCCGGCAACAAGGTCAGATCAGGTACCCAAGTACAATATAGAACAAGAGATAGAACAACATGCTGAAAGAAACATGAAGGAAGGAAGGCCTCATAAAGATGTTGGAGTTGAGAAGATACAACACCACAGAAGTCTAAAAGATCTTTGCAAGCAAATAACCTGTTACAAGGAGAAACAAAGAGAAGCAATAAAGGAAATGCTCAAGAATGTGGAGCAATGTATTCACCTGAAAATGTAAAATGAATAATCATACAAAAGATAGTTTTCAACTACATATAGATGAAAACCCTAAAAAGGAAAACCCTAGGCTTGCACAATAATAATTAATAAAGTAATTAATTATTATGTACCTAATGTTAGCTTAAGTGAAAAAGAGTTAAAAGGAAACTTTACGTAATTAAACAAATATTGTTTAATTAATAAAGTAAATGTCCAATTACTCTAACACCCCCGCTTAAGATAGACATAGGGAGAAGCTAAAACCTAGAAGAAGCTACTGAAAGCAAAAGCAATGGGTCCCGGCAACAAGGCCAGATTTCTCAACATGCTCTATTCAGTGATGTGATCTATTTTATCAAAATTTTCACCAGGTACATGAGAATTTGTCTTGAAGTATTTTTTGCTTATGCATTGCTTCCTTCTTCTCAACTTGTACTAGGGTTTGGGTTTATCTTTTGTGGGGGGTGTTTTTTTTCTTGCTTTCTGTCATTTATATCAGAAAACCAAAACACCAAAACTCTCAAAAATACAAACCCTTCTGCATCTTCTGTCTATTTTGAAATATCACATAATAATAAAAAACACAAGCAAGTACAGGTGCAGGGTTTCATGACAGACTTCAGTTGAGCTACTCACATCACATAACTATCACACTTGGAAGTCTCGTATGATGAGGCTACTCAGATCACGAGGGTTATGGTCTTGTTTAGATGAGGTTCAACCTTAGTTGTAGTTTCCTTTTAAGATTATGCAGCATAGGAACAAGATGGATGAGGCTATAGGTTTGTTATGTATGCATGTTTCAGATAGTCTTTTGTTTCACCTTGATGTTTTGCTCACTCCTCGAGCCATGTGGCTGAAGTTTGAGACATTTTTTGGGGCCGTTAATAAGTTCCATGCATTACAGATTGAGGCAGAGCTGACTTCATTATTACCTAATTCATTTCCCACTATTAAGGATTTTTTGAACAAGTTCAAAATTATCCGTACTATTTTACAGGGTTGTGCGAAGAACAAGACAGACACAGAGTGCATTTACTTGATTCTTTCAAAGCTTCATGGTCCATTTCAGATATTTGCTTCCTCCTTCTACTCCACCATGGATGGTTTGGGTGCCAGTTTTAGCATGCCTTCCTTTGATTTATTTTGCAAGTAATTGTCTCGGGAACAGTCTCACCTTTCTCAGATGGATATCTTCTCAGGGTCAAAGAGCAAAGCATTGGTTGCTCAATCACCAAAGAGGAAATAGAAGCAGAAACCTAGGCCCAAGAAAGATTTTGCAGGTAGTGAGCATTCCTCCAAACCACCTCCTAAGTCTGATTCTAAACCACCATTTAATCCAAAACATGGGAAATCTTTGAAGTCTGGTGAGTCTTCCTCCAAGACTAGGGAGAAATCAAGAGACACTTGCAGTTTCTGTGGCAAGCAAGGTCATCTAGTTTCCAGGTGTTGGAAATGATTAGAGGCTTTAGAGGATGTCATGCAGCAGCAACACATCTCCTCACCTCAGTCTTCTTCTTCTTCCACCACAGGGAAGGGTCATACTCTCACTGCACGAGCATTGACCAATGGGTCCACTTAGATTTTAGACTTTGGTGTTTCTCACCATATGACTCACACTCAGTAGTTGGTCACTTCTCTTGCCTCTTGTCGTACTTCACAGATTACAGTGGGTGACTCTTCACAGCTTTCCGTCTTGGGTTCAGATTCTATCTCTTTGGATGGAGGCACTCTATAGGATGTTTTGGTTGTTCCTAACATTTCGACGAACCTCTTGTCCATTTATCAAATTTTCCACACTGGCTCTGGTAAGACAGTTGAGTTCTCACCACATGATGTGGTTATTCAGGACCTCCATGATTTTGATTTGGTTGTGGCTACTAGTAGTGTTGATACTGCATCTTGTCTTTACAGATTTGATGGATTTGTGCCTTTTAAGGGTACAGGTTCATCTCTTATAGCACATGCTGATTCAGTGAGTCATCTTTGGCATGAGTGTTTGGGCCATGTCAACTACAGATATCTTTAGCAGATGAGTACACAGTCACTTGTTCTTGGTCTTCCACGGATTTCCTGCACTGATAGTGTTTGTCATGGTTGTGTGCTTGGCAAGCATCACAAGGATCCCTTTCTGAAAGGAAGTACCACTTGTGGCACCCTTGGAGTTGATTCATAGTGACCTCATGTCATTTCTCACTCCTTCTTTTTCAGGGGCCAAGTATGTACTCACATTCATTGATGACTTCTCCAGACGCACATGGTTGTACTTTCTTAAGTACAAGTCTGATGTCTTTGATTCCTTTCGTGTCTTCAAGACATTTGTAGAGAAGCAGTTTGGTCTTTCTATCTGGCGGATATGTATAGATAATGGGGGGGAGTATGTGAATCAGGCCTTCAGAAATTTTTGCACTGAGCATGGTTTGCAGCATCAGTTTTTTGTTCCCTACACCCCTCAGCAGAATGGTATCACTGAGTGAAAGAACAGGACTTTATAGGAGATGGCTAATTGTATAATTCAGTCCAAGTCCATGGATTCATCTTTTTGGGCTGAGGCAGTCAATTGTGACAACTATATTTAGAATCAGATGCCTCACAAGGTGATTCAACATATGACTCCTGAGGAGGCTTGGTCTCATGACAAGCCTGATATTTCATCATTTCAAGTATTTGGTAGTGAAGCATGGGCTTTTATTCCTGATGCTCAAAGGAGAGCTATGGAGCGGAAGAGTTGGCCCCTCATATTTGTTGGCTACTGTGAGGATGTTAAGGCATACAGGTTGTTTGATCCTGATTCTAGAGAGGTCATATTTCGACAGGATGTTCAGTTTGATGAGCGCCTTCCTCCAGTTGATACCCTACCTCCAGTGTCCACTTCACTACCTACTCCACCCACTATAGCTCTTCAGGATTATTTTGAGGATTCTGATGAGGATATTAATGATCCCCCATCTCCACCTCCACTTGCTCCACCTCAGAGGCCCAAATGGGCTCGCTTTACTATTGAGGTAGTAGGATCTATGGCTGGTGATCCTTCAGACACTCGTCGCACTCGTTCTCATACTACGGGTTCTAGTCTTTTGACTCATGCTCTTTTAGAGGATCCTCAGAGATTTTCAGAGGCGACAGGTCACCCTGAGTGGGATTGTGCTATGGAGGAGGAGTATTCTTCTTTGATGAGGAATAATACATGGGATCTCTGTCCTTTTCCTAAGGGTAGAAAGATGGTTCGGTGCCGATGATTGTATCGCACCAAGTATGCTGCTGATGGTTCTATTGATAAGTACAAAGCACATCTTGTTGCGAAGGGTTTCTCATAGGTTGAGGGTATTGATTACTCTGAGACATTTTCCCCTGTCGCCAAGATGAATTCTATTCGCTTTGTATTATCACTTGCAGCTTCTAGAGGATCGCTCATTTTTCAGATGGATGTGAAGTGTGCCTTCTTACATGGTGACCTACAAGAGGAGATCTATATGGAGCAGCCTCAGGGATTTGTTCATGATTCTTCTTTGGTTTGCAAACTTCAGTATTCATTATATGGTCTCAAACAAGCCCCTTGGGCTTGGTATGAGAAGATGGACTTTTTTTTGCTCTCCACTGGTTTCACTCACTGTCATTCTGATCACACGGTCTATATTCAACATCTTGAGGGTGAGATCTTGATTCTTGTGCTATATGTTGATGATCTTCTCATCACATGTAGCTCATCCTCTATGATTCAGAATTCTCAGCTAGCCTTGATGGAGTAGTTTGAGATGACAAATCTTGGCCTTCTACACTATTTCCTTGGTCTTCAGGTGATTCAGTCTTTAGAGGGGATCTCCATTTACCAGCAAAAGTCCTCTATGATTACAAGGTGATTCAACATATGACTCCTGAGGAGGCTTGGTCTCATGACAAGCCTGATATTTCATCATTTCAAGTATTTGGTAGTGAAGCATGGGCTTTTATTCCTGATGCTCAAAGGAGAGCTATGGAGCGGAAGAGTTGGCCCCTCATATTTGTTGGCTACTGTGAGGATGTTAAGGCATACAGGTTGTTTGATCCTGATTCTAGAGAGGTCATATTTCGACAGGATGTTCAGTTTGATGAGCGCCTTCCTCCAGTTGATACCCTACCTCCAGTGTCCACTTCACTACCTACTCCACCCACTATAGCTCTTCAGGATTATTTTGAGGATTCTGATGAGGATATTAATGATCCCCCATCTCCACCTCCACTTGCTCCACCTCAGAGGCCCAAATGGGCTCGCTTTACTATTGAGGTAGTAGGATCTATGGCTGGTGATCCTTCAGACACTCGTCGCACTCGTTCTCATACTACGGGTTCTAGTCTTTTGACTCATGCTCTTTTAGAGGATCCTCAGAGATTTTCAGAGGCGACAGGTCACCCTGAGTGGGATTGTGCTATGGAGGAGGAGTATTCTTCTTTGATGAGGAATAATACATGGGATCTCTGTCCTTTTCCTAAGGGTAGAAAGATGGTTCGGTGCCGATGATTGTATCGCACCAAGTATGCTGCTGATGGTTCTATTGATAAGTACAAAGCACATCTTGTTGCGAAGGGTTTCTCATAGGTTGAGGGTATTGATTACTCTGAGACATTTTCCCCTGTCGCCAAGATGAATTCTATTCGCTTTGTATTATCACTTGCAGCTTCTAGAGGATCGCTCATTTTTCAGATGGATGTGAAGTGTGCCTTCTTACATGGTGACCTACAAGAGGAGATCTATATGGAGCAGCCTCAGGGATTTGTTCATGATTCTTCTTTGGTTTGCAAACTTCAGCATTCATTATATGGTCTCAAACAAGCCCCTTGGGCTTGGTATGAGAAGATGGACTTTTTTTTGCTCTCCACTGGTTTCACTCACTGTCATTCTGATCACACGGTCTATATTCAACATCTTGAGGGTGAGATCTTGATTCTTGTGCTATATGTTGATGATCTTCTCATCACATGTAGCTCATCCTCTATGATTCAGAATTCTCAGCTAGCCTTGATGGAGTAGTTTGAGATGACAAATCTTGGCCTTCTACACTATTTCCTTGGTCTTCAGGTGATTCAGTCTTTAGAGGGGATCTCCATTTACCAGCAAAAGTATTCTTTTGATATGCTTCAGCGCTTTGGCATACTTGATTGCAAGCCTACCCCCACACCTTTTCAGTCAGGGGTTGTTTTGACTACTACTTGCCCCACTCCTTCAGTAGATTCTACATTTTATAGGAAATTCATTGGTAGTTTGTTGTACCTGACTCACACTCGTCCTGATCTTTCCTTTGCGTTTGGTCTTGTCTCTCAATTCTCACATGATCCTCATGAGAGTCATTAGCAAGCTGCCAAGCATATTTTGAGGTACATTCAAGGCACCACTTCATAAGGCATTCACTACACATTAGGGGATCCTCACATTGTTGGCTACACTGACTCAGATTGGGCTGGTGATGTCAATGATCGAAAGTCTACTTCTGGCTTTGTTTTTTGTCTTGGCTCTGGTCCTATCACATGGTCGTGCAAGAAGCAGACTGCTCATGCATTATCATCTACAGAGGCTGAGTACCGAGCTACTGTGGTCGCTAGTCAGGAGATTTTATGGCTTCGTCAGTTGATGACTGAGTTTGGTTTTCCTCCTGATAGTCCCACTATTCTTTGGTGTGACAATCAGAGTGCTATACACATTTTGTGCAACCCAGTGGAGCATCAGCGGATGAAGCACATTGAGCTTCATATGCATTTCATCAGACAGTTGATTCAGGATGGTTCTCTCACCTTGGAGTATGTTCCCACTGCCGAGCAGGTTGCAGACATCTTCACGAAACCTTTTGCATCTCCGCGCTATCTTCAGTTGTGCTCTATGCTTGGGGTGAAGGAAGTTGTCCTTGGGGGGTCTTTATGAGGCCTTCCTTCCTTCATGTTTCTTTCAGCATGTTGTTCTATCTCTTTTTGGAGAGGAGTTTTTCCCACTGGGTTTTCTCCTGTTCTCTGTTTCATAGAGATTTCATTGTACTTGGGTACCTGATCTAGCCTTGTTGTCGGGACCCATTGCTTTTGCTTTTAGTAGCTTCTTCTAGGTTTTAGCTTCTCCCTATGTCTATCTTAAGGGGGGGTGTTAGAGTAATTGGACATTTACTTTATTAATTAAACAATATTTGTTTAATTACGTAAAGTTTCCTTTTAACTCTTTTTCACTTAAGCTAACATTAGGTACATAATAATTAATTACTTTATTAATTATTATTGTGCAAGCCTAGGGTTTTCCTTTTTAGGGTTTTCATCTATATGTAGTTGAAAACTATCTTTTGTATTATTAATTCATTTTACATTTTGTGTGAATTCATGGCTCCACATTCTTGAGCATTTCCTTTGTTGCTTCTCTTTGCTTCTCCTTGTAATGGGTTATTTGCTTGCAAAAATCTTTTGGGCTTCTGTGGTGTTGTATCTTCTCAACTCCAACAATAGTCCTCTATCTTCTTGCACTAGAAAATTTGACCACCTCCCCTAATTTTTCTGCCAAATCTCTTCTCCTTGATTTTTCACCGAGCCTCCTCTTTTTTGTGTATGATTCCCTTTTTTTTCATGAAGCTCCATTTTTCCATATTGGGTTTGTATTTAATCACCCACTTTCTCCTCTTCATGAGCCGCCCTAATTTTTTATCTCTGAAATCTTTATTTTTGCAAGGGTTATGGGTGGTCCCCTCCATATTTTCCTTCCAGTTTCAATTTTGAAAAAAACAAACAATGGTCTAACAACCTATCATGGCACACAACAATTTTTCATAGAAGATATTTTAATTAAAATCACATTTTTCTCTCATGCTCATATGTCTATGTTTATATATGTATATATATACATAGATATATACATATATAAATATGTGTATATATACATAGATATATACATAGATACATATGTGTATATATATTTCTTACATATTTAAAATCCTTCATAAGGTAGAGGAAGAAACATCATGTTCTTTCAATTTCAAATCATATATTTTATAATTCATAATTATTCAAGTACGTATATATCCATATACGTGTTTATGTTTATATATATTCATCTTTTCTTTTTGAATTCAGAGGCAAAAATGAGCATTAAATATACAAGTCAAACCAAACATGTACAAAGAATTCACATAAAATTCATATTTCATATGAAAATTCTATGATTCTTCAATGGTGTGTGTTCCAGATTCCAACAAGCTTATCGATTGTCATCCAACTAAATACTCCTATCTCAACCATGTTCCCGTTCTTCAATATGTTCCTTCATTCACACACTCGCACTTGCAGATTTTCATCAGTAACCATTAACCAATGCTTGAAATGAAATTATTCAATTAATACTTCATAACATTCAACCGTCATATTCAATTATAAAGTTCAAATGGATAACAATTTCTAATGATGTTGAAATTTTAAATTTATCACAAGTCAAAACTGATAAATTTCATTTTTCCAAAAATATTCAAATAGCTTAACATTATTAAATGCAAGAAAAATTTGAGACATGACACATACCCATAAGTAGAATGAGGCCTACCTCAATCCAAACCAAAAATGGAGAAGAAGTTGAAAATCAGCTCCAAATTCCCTTCTTCCCAACCAACTCCCAAAAGTAAGAAAACTAAGCAAAGACAAAGAACCCTTCCTTTGGCTTTCCAAAGGATTTAAATGGGAGCCAAAGTTTAAATTCATTTAAAGGAGGGAGTGACACATGTCACTTTATCATTCACTCCTATGGACACACCTCCCCACAAGTTCTCACATATGTGTGAGAACTCATTGGGAAGTGAAGAGACAAAGAGTGTTCTACATTGAACAAGAGCTCTCATATCTCATAAATGAGATTTTGAAGCATATAATCTAACCATTTCCAAATAAATCACTTTCTTAATGGGTAATTAAGAAGGGTCAAAACTTGCAAACTTTCAAATATTTGGGCTTGATTTGACCCCTAACCCATAGTTAATCATCCTAGTGGTTAAATTAGGGTCGATTCACCCATATTAAAGACTTATTCAACCATCTAAACTCACAAAAAGAAAATAAATTTCAAATATAATAAAAGTAAATCATAATTTCCCAAAACTCCCCTCAAAAGACCAATTGTCTTTTAAAACATAAATCCCAAGATTAAACATTAAATTTTTTAATTACAAATAAAATACAACACAATAAGACTATGGTCCCTCCAAATGGACCATAGTTGGTTTTACATGACTATCATAGTAGGGTACCCTTGATTACCTCCATTCCCATTGGCCATGGGTGTGTACTTGCACACTCAATTCTATGTGTCAAAATATCCAATGCAAGATAAATCCATAATTAAATCCATAATCCCTATATACATATAATTGACACAATCGTGAAATTGAGCACCCCTTTTAACATGGTTTTCGAGAATAACACAACTTTCTTGATAGTAGAGCTAAGTGGTTCATGAGAATCTAACATAACACAATTTTCTAGCCTTCTGAAACTCATCATATTGTATGGACACCTAGCATAAGGCAACTTGCTAGAAAGTAGATCCATGTGGCTCATGAGAGATTTAGCATAATGCAACTTGTTAGTCATCATGGGAGCATTCCTTTATTTGATGGATGGCATTTGGTATTTGAGACAATTTAAGACTAAAGTCTCTTTACCTTACTGACTTGAATCCTTTTAGTACTAACCTTGTGTTTTTTTGTGTCTTCTGTGTGTTTTCTTTGTGTTTACATCGTGTTTGTATTTTTTTTCCATTTATGTGTTATGTTATTTGTTTTCATTGTATATGCTTCGATCTTTCTTCAACCTAAGATCTGAAATGCAAACACAAGAGGGAAAAATTGTTTGTTTTTTGTGAATGGGGGTTTACCTTGGTCAAACCCCGTTTGGGTAATTAAACATTGAATTGAAATAGTGAAATATGAAAGGAATGATGAATGAACAATGCAATATTGTAACTCACTGAACCCTTGAATGAACCTTTGAAAACCTACAATATTGATCTTAATCTTGTATGAAATGGATTCAATGGATGTGGATCCTAATGCTTGAGATACGACTTGAATGCTTGACTTGAATCTTTTAAACCTACATCACAATGTTAGCTCTAAAAACATACACGATGATTGATAACTTTGACATTATTCTTGAGATTTTGATTGCTGTAACAAATGCTTGATAAATCTTCTCTTGAATGCCCTTGATCATAAATTCAATTTTTTTTAAAACCTCTAGTTGATTTGATAAAATAACCTTGTATTTATAGGTATGTATCCTTAATTTCCCAAAAAATTAAACATTACAAGCTGACATCAAAATTTGAATTTAGAGATATTAAAATACCGCCAAAATATAATATAAATTTAGGTTCAAAGGCCTAGGGTGAACCCATTCACCCATGGGCGAATGGGTCCTAGGTCCCTATTCCTAGAACACACATTGCTCAAGGTAAAGTGTTATGTGTAGACATTAAGTTTGTCGGGGTTCCCCTTTAGAAAATATAATTTATTAGAATTGTATATGTAAAATAGGTCTTATTAAGGAATAATTAAGTCCAATTTAAATTAAGAGGGCCCAAACAAAGTGTGAAAATGTAAAGGTGTACATTTTTCTACACTACAGATCTTAACATAGGTGTTGCACTTACAATAGGTGTTGATGTTCTTAACATTCTTGGAGGTGCACTAGCCTCCACAACTACTTCAATAGGTTGTGTACTATTATCTTATTTTATTGGAGGTTCTTCATCAAGGGGGAATGCAACACCCTTTCATGTGGAGGCAACCTTTGTGTGACTCTCTTCTTTCCTAGCCTAGTCTATGCCACCCATAGACAATATCAAACATGAATCAAAAAAGAAAATAAAAACCAGTTAAGAACACAATTAAGTTCATAGTGATACTTGAACAAATATATTTTTTGGGTGTACATGTTCACATTTTATAATGTGAAATATGTTTATAGTTTTTTTAATTGGTCTTTTACTTTATTTATTTTATTATCTACATAAATTACAAAAATAAATAAATAAAATATGCAATTACAATACAATGGGTTGAACAATTACATCATATATAACATAGGTATTTAAGGAATAAGGTTGACATCCATTAAAATTTTACAAGATCCCATGTATGCACTTGCAGTACACCGGCTAGAACAATTTGATATTGTAGATCATATTGCATGTCACATTGGCTAAGACATCCACACGAAAATGTCTACTTCCTCCCATTTAACGTGTTTTCTGCTCTTTCCCTCCCTTCCAACCACATTAATAGTTACAAACGGAGGCCCTATTGGATTTAAGTGGAAGCATAAGAATATAATATAAAACCCAATCTAGGTTCTACACCTACAACATAATGGATATAAAAATTACATCCAATACAACATATATCCATTCAAATGCATAAACAATGTAATTTAAAACCCCATATACTCACTTATAGGCTAGTGTGTAGAACATTTGCATCACATGCAATAGATAGGCATTCCTAGGCATAAAGAATATAACTGAAAAACCCAATAGGTTATGCACTTACAATTGACTAGATTATCCAATCACATCGTATACAACAAATAGGAATTGATAGGCATAAAAAATATAATTGAAAAAACTTGATCTTATGTACTTACAACATAGTGGGTATAACAATTACATCCTATACAACAAATAAGCATTCCAAGGCATAAATAATATAACTGAAACCCGATAGGTTTTGAACTTCCATAAAACTAAATATAATAATCACATCGTATATAATATATAGGTATTGACATGCATAAATAATATAACTAAAAGCACTAGATCATATGCACTTACAACATAGTTGGTATAATAATTACATCATATACAAAAAATATGCATTGCCATGCATAAACAATATAACTTGAAACCCTAGATATAAACTAAAAGGTTAGTGGGTATAGCATTTACATCATAGAACTAAGCATACAATATATAACTGAAAACCTTGTAGGCTATGCACTTACACAAAAATGGGAGTAACGAGTAAATTGTATACAACATATATGCATTGAGAAGCATAAAGAAAATAACTAAAATACGTTATATCATATAAGACAAATATATGTAAAGAATACAACAAATTTGCACTTATAGCATAGTGTATACAACATATAGGCATTGACAAGAATAAACAAAATAAGTAAAAACCCAATAGAATATGCACTTCAAGAAAAGTGGGTATAACACTTACATCCTATACAAGAGACAAACATTCACAAGCATAAATTACATCAACACCATTTATAGCATATGTGCTTTCACATGAATAATCAATATAACTTCAAACTCTCGATAACTTAAAACCTCCTATGTGCATAAATAAATTTGACATTGTATTCAATAGATATGCAATAGGAGGCATAAATAATTTAACTAAAAACCCTATCAGTTATGCACTTACAATAGAGTGTGTATAACAATCAAATCATATAGAATAGAAATTCATTGAGAGGCATAAACAAATTAAGTGAAAACTCCAATGTATGTATTCCTAGGCATAAACAATATAAAAACAAACTGCATTCACATGAATTGTATAGGTTAAGACTAGTATAATACCTAAAACTTTATGATGTTTGGTGATAGTAGCCTTTTGATGTTGCTTCATCTTCTTCTACCTCTAGCTCTAGAAAAATATAGTAGAGGAAATAAACATAAGAGGAGAAAACAATAAGAAATTGACAAAGACTGAATGGATGTAATGCGTATTTGAATTGGTAAATTTGTTTCTATGTTTAATGCTTGTTTGGTATTTAGTTCTCCTCTTAATATAATGGGATATTTGGTGGCCTCACAAATTTTCATCAGTGGATGTAGTTGGGCATGGTGGAGGAGGTGATCAGTAGGTGGCTTGTTGAGTTTGATTGATGGGACACATCTGAATATTTTATGTTTCTATAGTATTAAGTTGCTTGGAAACATGGGTATTAAATGGGTCCAATTTGATGTGGTGATGGGATATATGAGTTTAATTACTATTCAAATTCCATCTAGTCCTTTACAAAATTTATGGTTTAATAGTGAAATTGATTATATATGCTAGGGAGTCTTTATTTTATGTCTTTTAGTATGTGGGTGCATGTTTTGAAGCTATGACTCATAAAAGAGAAAATTGGATTGTTTTTGGGTTGTGTAAGATGGTTTATGAATATTCTCTAATACGTATGAATGTGATGATGTATCTCTTTTTGGGACAAATATAAACTATTTATAAAATAATTTTTTTATCTATATAATGATTGGCCAGTTAATTTTTACTTTTTGGGTAATTTTTTGCAAATGGTTAATAGTGTGCTCCATTGTGGGGCCCATTGAGGACTAATTGTGTCCCCACTATTGGACCTCACTCCACTATTGGGCCCTCTCCCTTATATGGGCCTATACTTTTCCAAGTTGAGGGGAGTTGAAATTGTGGATAAGATCTCATTTATTTAGAAAATGCATGTTAGTTGTATGATTATAAATTGTATGTATCTATTAATTCAAATTCAATTATTTTATTAAAAATAGTTTTAAAGAAGTGGTGAAAAGTAATTTATTTAATTTGTTGTGTTTATATCTTATTAAATATTTTAATTAAATGAGTCAATAGTAGAATACAAATTTCTTAGGTTTGTGGATTTGTATTGAGTCTTTTGTAGCCTCTTTCTTTTTCAATTATTTTGATTTATGTTAACCAAATATCATGAAAGTTCAAGTCCCAAATAATTAGTTTCAGAAATGGCTACAACATATAGTAAATCCACAACTAATTTTTTTTTGTGCTTTTAGAAATTAGCTTATTTAATGAGTGGATGAAGCTAGAAGTAGAGTTGATTAACTATTTCAAAAGTTGGGGAACATTGAAAATATGACATTGAGTTCATGGAAAATAATGATTCTCTAGGGCTTTACGATCCACACACATCACACACCATCTATTATGTTCATAACCTAAATAAGAGAGCCATTAGAATTGAAGGAAACTAAACACATATTAAGCTTCATAGCTTGAAGAATTATGTACACATTATTTTGTATATAGGTAGTTGGATATGTTTTTATGAGTATATGCAGTTGCCAAAAATATGGGTGTGGGTATTTGTAGTTGCCAAGAGACTTGGATGTTCTTATAGATATGGAGCTTTGTAATAACCATGAAAATTTCTTAATGTCAATATCCAATAATACCATGGTGAACTACATGTATATGATCAAAATTATGGAATCATAGTTGGGATATCCATAAATTTTAGAGCCTTAGCATGGTATACAACATTTACAAAGGAATGATGGTAGAAGACCTTAAATGAATTCAACATGGAAATTGATAGTTAATTTTTAGGAAGCATTAAAATTAATTAGATTTAAAGGGAAAAAAATATGATATTAACTTGTAAAAGGCAAAATATACTATATCATCCAATATAAGTCTATGAAAGTGCACATGTCAAGGTAAAACCCTAAACTTGGGCAACAAAAAAGAAGGTTGATGAATATTTAATATTTATTATTCCATTATATAAGAGTTGGAATAAATTGTTCTATGACATGCAAGATTTGACTGAAGATGTAGCCACCCAAGATCTAGGAGCTTCAATAAAATCACAAGAGAGATCAAATATGAGAGAATAATTTTATTCTATCTAAGGATGAAAATATACAATGATGATCAAATTGAGAATACAAAGAGAACCTATTGGTTGTATAGATCAAAATGAGGCATAGGATTGCATATTATTATGACATGTGTCCTAGTCTTATGACTTGAGATATAAAGTGATAAAGTATCCTATTCATACCCTAAGTAAACTTAAGTAAATAGTGTTAATAGGACCTAGGTGATGAACTAATTAGGTAAAAAATGTTCACACCAACACCCCTTTAAGTGCAACTTTGGGATAACATGTAAGATGAAAAATACAATTTAAGGGTGGTCCTAATTACTAGATCATGTTAGGTACCCATGTAAAGATGCAATCTCTCAAAAATGAAGTAAAACAAAAAATCTAGTGGGACAAAACTCCCCCCAAAAGAGAGAAAATATAAAATTCTCTCAAATAATAATGAAAAGGAAAAAATCTCATGTGGGAAAAAATTCTCATCATAAGAGAGAAGAAGAATAGAGACCATGCAACCCGCCCTCAAAGTAGAGTCTTTTGCAGTGATGGTAGATTCTTGATAATTAATGTTGAAGATGATCCAATCCCATTGAACATTCCTCCCCTTAGGAAGAAACAAAACTAAGAATGTATGTATGATGTATTCACATTCCTAAAATGGATATAAGGGAAGAAAAATTAAAGTATATGTGAAGTCTTTGAACTTTTCTCAGGTATCCCCATGTTGATGCCAAATTTTTCCACAATCAAATCAGGTTTTCTAGGCCACACTAATGAAGATGACAATCCAAAACCTTGTGGAAATGAATGTAGAAAATAATCCAAAGTTGAATATGCTTCCTCTAAATTTTTTTCAAGGGTCTCCAAACCAATTCCAAATTATGAAAAATAATGATGAAGAGAAGGACCAAGAGGGTATAAATATTCCCCCACAACATCTAAATATGATGATGCAACTCCATAAGAGCTAACATTAAAGAGGAGGCAAATATTCTCAATAGTGTCCTTTAAGTCTACAAGAAAAAACTTATAAAATAAATCTAAAATATCTATCAAATACTCATCCCAAGTACTTGTATTTAGAAGATGCTAAATATCTTGTTAGATTGGATCATTAGAAGACTTGGATGTAGTAACAATAGTCTCATCAAAATCAACAATATATAGAGGAGATGGAATGCCAACACATGTATCTATAATCTCAATCAATGAAATAACACCAAGATTCAAATGGCCACATTATATCTCCTAAAAAGTGTCTACTCTAGATATTTAAGTGTGTAGATCAATCAAAGGAATAAGAGGAGAAAAATGTGAGAAGGTGTATATTCAAGATTGATGATCAACCTCCCCAATTGTAACTATATCTCTACTATGAAAATTTTGAATGATGATAGAATTTGGTGTGAATTCAATATTCTTTCCTACTCTGCCTTGTGTGATATAATATATATAAAGGATATTGGTTGACAATGATGAAGCAAAATAATATCATTAAATGATCCTTCATTTATGTTAATATATCATTTCCCATAAACATGCATATATGTGTTGTTATCCATTAGGTTGTTTGGTGATGAACAAGATTGAAATGAAGAGAACATACTTTGTGATGAAGCCATATGATGAGAAGATTTGAAGTCAAGTATCCCCCTCTCACTCAAAATATAATTGTAACAAGTTCTTGCCACTTTTGTTTCTCTGACTTTGAATAAGAAGAAGAAGAACCCATTGACATAGTTGAAGGCAAATTGATTTGATTCTTCTTAAGAAGATTCTTTAACTCACCAATCTATTTTGAATAAAATTGATGCTCATCATGTCTCAATTTCTTGTAATATACATACTTGGGTTTCTCGTTCTTAGATGATTCCCCTTGAGGGAGAGATGATTCAAAATATTTTTGTTGCTTGTTCTTTTTATTCTTTTGTTTCTTCTTAGGATTCCTTGATTATTTCTCTATCTTAGGCTCACTAGCCACAAATTCTTGTGGTTTAGAAGACTTGATTAAATCCATTTGAATTAGTTTTTCTTCCTCTTGGATTAGAATATTTGAAAAGGCATCACAAGTAGGCTCAACATACGTTGCTGCCATAAAAATTCGATGGGTATGAAAGATATAAACAAATAGTGAATACTCATAACAAAGCTTGGATAACACATTTATAATGAATTGCAAATCCTTCTTATCTTGTAATTCTTTAGTTATGTTATTAGTTTCTTAATCTTGGATATGTATTCTTGGATGTGGTTGAAACCTTTAGGATCAAGATTCATTAAATCATTATCAATATGATATCCCCTAATCTTGTCAATTTTACCATATATTTTTTAAAAATTCTCCCAAGCCTCCTTAGGTGTTTTGCATGTTTTAAGATGAAATTATAAATAAAAAGAGACTAATGAACAAATTCATCTAAGTATTTTTCATGTTTTCAAGAAAATTATCTTAATATCCTAGATAACCTTTTCCCTTTAGATAGTTCCATATTGATTTTCTCCATGAAACATGATTATATGGAGTTAAGAGTTTAATTTATGTTTTTCTAATTGCAATAATACACAGTAAAGAAATGAAATCAATCAACCACCATAATATTACCCCCTTGAATTAGTCAAGGATACCCACAATAATATATGATATTGATACTTAGTACGATTAAAGATGCCACTTGCCAAAAATAACAAAGTGTTCTTGATCTTAGTGCATATAGATGCCAAATTTAGCCACAAAGATAAATTATAATTTTTTTGATCTAAAATAAAACTAATTTGATTGTGTGATATTGCAAATTACAAAAAGACATGGATTTTTAAAAATTACACTAAAAAATGTTATCGTATAATCCCAAATGGAGCCTCGAAAGTTCCCAAAACAAGAATTACCCAATAAAACCTATGAAGATCTATATTTTTTAGAAAAAATAGACACCAAAATTTAAAAATAAAAGCATCTAAAAGTCACTATGAAGCTTGCAAAATTTTCCTACAACATAAAATAAAGTTGCTTGTAAAAAGGAGCCTAGATGACTGAGAACAGACCTTGCAAAGTTGGAGTGCAAAAATAAAACTACCAATAGAGTAGGGAGACTAGTTAGGGCTAGAGGCCTCTAACATCACCTTGGCACTATATTGACATTAATAGTGTCTAGTGTCAAAATACTCTCTAGACTCACCAAACTATGCTAGTGACCACAAAACTACTTTTTTATTTACAAGAAATCACTTCAATGCCTAAAAATCATATGTCAGATATTGAAAACTATCTTCCTTCAACAAGAAACCACTATATGAGCTATGATGGTGGTTTTTATTTTGTGGGTATTTTAATGTTTGCCAGAGATTATTTCATAGTGGTTAATGTTGTTATATTCCCTAACAAAACTATTGATGCCAATGACAGTTGTTTGGTAGGGCCATAAAGGACTATTGATGAGGCATGTGTTAGATGCATATGACAATTGAGAGGGGGGTGAATCAATTGTATACTTTAAAACATCAAATACCCTCATTAATATTCAAATCTTTATTAGCCCTTAAACCCTTAACAACCATTAAACCCTTATCATGCATTACCAGAATGTAAACATATGAAACAATAATGCAAACACATCCAAACACATAAGAATGCCAAATTTACATGGAAAACCCAAGAAGAGAAAAACTATGATGAGGATTAGCTCACTAATATATGAATTGCAACATCAAATACAATAAGGATCACTACCAAGGGCTCACTACCCAGAAGGATAAAGAAAGGCTCACTGTCGGTGGCTCAAAGCCAAAGGTCTCACTACGCGGAAGAAAGAAGAATAGAAGAAGGGGTGGCTCACTTCCAATTTGAACTAATAATAATGCATGTCTCATATGTTGAAGGTATAGTTCCACTAAAGCATAAACAACTCATCAAACAAACTAAAATGTAGACACCTTCTGCTCACTACATCTAGAAGTCATAGGCATTAAGGCTCACACTCAAATCATCACACTTGATCAAATTTGCATCTTTCACATCTCACACTCTACTCTTAATTCACACAATTATTCTCCTTGAATTTATACCCTCCATGACCTAAAACAATCTCAATTAGCTTGGCCTAAAGGAAATATATACACCTCAACCATGCAACATCAAATAGGTCGGCACCAAACACTGCTACCAAGGAAATAAGTGAAGGTAGGCCACACCACTACTTCTCTGGTACCTAAATCTACACCAAAACACTTCTCAACACTTCCTCAAACAATAATTATCCTCTATAATCAACGCTAGCACACCAAGTCAGCCAAACCTGCACTAACACAAACATGTGACTCTAAACACACTTCTCCAAGTCCAAAAAAATCTTGTGGACCACACAAAAACATCCCACAACATCTCAAAATATTCCACATCATCAAAATATTTTCCACTACTACTGCAACCACCTAAAACTTAAGAACACCTCAATTCTTTGCAACCAGACATACTAGCACATACATCCAACACATCAGAAAACTTTGCAGAATAACTCAACACCTAAAACATCAAGAGAAGGTAGATAAAAAAGATATAAGCATGTTCCTACATCCATAAACACCAAAACCTTCACTGTGAAGAAATTCAGAGCAATCTAATTTCTCCTAGACACCCTATTTCATCAGATAGACATATTGTCAAACACATCTTCCACTATAGTATGATCCATAACCTAAACCCCTACATATGATACCTCTGAATACCTTTGATAATCATGTCCAAACCACATGATCATATCTTTAATCATGAATAAATGCAGAGAAAAACATTGAACACCAATCAGTCATATTGAACTCTATTTTATTCATTTTTTTATCAAAATCACTTGGAAACCAAGTGAGCCAACTTCATCAAAAACATTACTAACATCTCTGCAACACATCTAAAACATTCAACACTTTCCAACTACAAAAATAGATCCCCAAACACGTTAAGCCAACAACCTTTGCAACTATACCGAAGTAGGATATCAATGATAACACTAACATGTGTTGACATCAATACCAAAAATTCTAAACATATCATCAATACCATTATCATTCCAACAATCTCTTTATATAAGGGGTTGGCATCAATGACAACACCCAATCAACTCACAAACAACTCAAGCTTCCAACATCTCCAGACTTCCAACAATCTCCCCTTTTGTCATTGATGGCAACACCTAATTTTTAAAAAACCATCAACAACAAAAGAAACCAACAAAAATACTACAATAAGAAGTACTCTCCTGGACTAAGACTTGTTTATGGGGTGTTTTGACACACTTTCTCAACATAGGCAGCACATTGGTGCATTACCTCTCTTGAAAGGAGATATCCAACAAGTTGCTGAAATCACCCCAAGGTCTCTTGAGTGTCAGGTAATGACTTGCATGGAATGTCTTAGTTGATGATGTAATTTTTGATGGTAATCATAGGGCAGACCTACGTGGACTAAGCTGGAGGAGAATTGGATCTGCGAATAGAGTTCTTCAGATAGGAAATTAGTACACTTTTGTTGTAGGTTTAAACAATAGTCTGGAACTCCATTTTAGTATTAAGTTTTGGCTTTACAATGTGCAATCAACCTTACCATAGGTTACTTCTAAAAAAAAAAGGAAAAAGGGCAAGAGAGAGAGATATTTCATGGACCTACAACTATTGATCAACAATTATCATGGAGGTTTCTACTATGGACAGTTTTCTTAAAATAGAATTTCACTTAATCAAAAATTTCACAATGCCATGAAATCTATGCTATCTTCTAAGGACTGCAAATATTTCATCATTCATTCACCATATAAACATACGAAGAAAGATAAAGTTTAAAGAGCAGCTATAAAATCAGAGTCCAAACTAACTTTACACAGCCATCCACCAACAACAAATGACTAAAAGTATGGACAAGAAAAGCATACACACAACAGGAATCTTCACAACCAAGGACAACATTACTAAATCTATCAAGGATAGCTAAAAGGAAACTAGAACAATAAAGTAAATCAAACTAAAATCTTAACTTATGAGAGAAGAATCATGAAACATGAAAAGAAATCCAAAAATGCACCAAGATCAATGTATTTCTATTGCAATTTCTGCAGCATGTCTTTACATCAACTCAACTCTCTCTAAATGAGAGGAGGAGACCCCTATTTATAGATTTCAAAAAGTAAAATGAGTGGCCAAGATTTAATCTCATTGTGTGGCCAAGATTCACTTTACACCAAGGTTTCACCTACCCCTAAATATATTACATTTTTAAAATACACTTTGTCCATATCCCTGTTTTGTCTTCTAGTGGTGGCACTGTAGCATTTTCATCTTCTTGTTGATTGCTCTTTGCCACAACTATTCCTTTAGGAATTCTTCATCAATAATAGGGTTTCCTTCCTGCTTCTTCGAGGATGCATACTCCATGAATTTCAAGATCATCGACTGGAACTTGTCGACCTCAATGATGTTGGATGTCAGCACTTGGTAGCTCCATTCTTTGGAATTGTTAATAAGCTTTTCCTAGTCCTCGTCATACCTGGCAACATGGTCTCTAAATAGATCAGACTGGGAAAAAGCTCGAGAAGCAAAGCTTATAAAATTTGTAATAATCTCAGCTGACATCCCATCCTCCATCCTCTTTCAAAAGTGAGGATTTATTCTTTCTGGATTGATCTTGACAACGAGCTTTTCATACCCCATCATCAGCTTTAGGTATCGGAAACAATCCCCTCAGCCTCCTTGATCCATTCAATATCCAGAGTTACCTGCTCAAGTACCTATTCCAGCCTTTCCTTCTGGTGATTGAAGTCTCGTTTCCACACATCCATCAACGAATAGTCATCTTCCTTGAAGGAAAACTCCTTTTCCCAAACCTCACTTGGTAGTGCGAGGATAGCGTCAATTTTTGGGTAAGAAGCCCCATACTTCTTTGGGAACTCAATGCAGATTCACCTCGTACCTTCAAGAGACATTTGTACTTCCAAGAACTTGTTCACTATTCAAAAAACCAAATTCATACCTGTATTCCCAATATCCAAGACCTGTCGGAACCCGTTTTTCATGGTCTTGTCCAAGTACTTTCTCTTTTCCAGCTTGTTAATCTGTTCTTTGGACAAAAACTACGGCGGGGCCAAGGATGTGGCGGGTTGTTCCTCTGGGGATGACCATTGTTGAATATAAGCTGTCAAATTAGCCACTTGTGCCTTAAGCTCCTCCTTCGAAACTTTATCTTGCTGAATGAGGTGCACCACTGTGGCGATTGATTCCTGGAAATGGTCAACCTTCTGCTCTCTAGTGGCCACTCCCAAGTCAATGGTGGAAATGTTGTAACTTATTCCTTGTTTTCCAACCATCGGCATAGCTATTTGTATAGCCCTGGATCCAAAGGCATCCATCGTTACCTTTGATCTAATTCTAGGCCTTTTCTCCTTCTTGGTACCAATCTGAGCTCTAGCCGATATTGTCTCCAATCTTGATTTCGGGTCTTTCAGAGCAGGAGTCCTATTTTCCAGCTACCTTTCCAACTAGTCGGGCATTGGGGACCCTTCCTTGGGTGATTCATGTTTATCTTTGATGTCTTCCACCCTGATTTCAATGGCCTTGTCACTGAGGGCCTCCTACTCAATCCTTGTATCTTCCCTCTCCTCATCGGACTATTGTACGAGCATTATGCGCTTGATGGGAGATTTGGTCGGCATTCATTCACCAAGGTGGTCATCTCCCTCAATATCTTTTTCTTCCTTATCTTTCCTCGGGCTTATCCTCTTGTCTACCTTCATGAAAGGATGTTTCCTCACCATGCTCAGGGGCACAATCATGCCCCTCCATTGGAGACTTATCACCCTCTATCTTCAGAGCAACAACTCTTTCTTCAACCATAGACAATCTTTCAGCCTCTTTGTCTTTAATCTCCTTAAGTTGTTTGTCTCATTCCGCATCAAGCTCCAGATCAATTGTTTCTTGAATTATGTCTATGCCTAGACCCTTGATGTCATCACTAGAAGACTCATAGGCTACCTCATCGATCACCCAATGTTCATATATTGGGTGCTCATGATACTTAAATTCCTCATCTTCCAATCTCTTAGTTGCCTCTAGTTGTTGTCATTCCAGCTCATCAAAGATTTGCATCATAGCCTCCATACTAGGTGGCTCTGTAGGAGGAGGAGGAACCGAGGTGTTAACCATTGCTTGGGAAATTGTATCTTGCACCATTGGATTTTCAAACATTCTCAAAAGTTCAAATGACACATTCTGCATATATTTGATGAAGGATTCCGAGAGAGGGAGGGTAGGCATTGCAACAGTAGTGGTGGCGGTTGGAAGAGAAAAGGAAGGAGACATGGAGGATGAAAAAATCAACGAGGTAGTGGAAGAGGATGAATCCACCGATATGACCTGCGTGACGGGAGAAGTGGAGGTAAGGTGGACAACAATGTCCACCACGGGTGGAGAGGAAGCAACTATTACATGTGGAATAGGTGGGGTGGTGGAAATAGCAGTAGTGGTTGCAGCAGCAGATGAAGCAGGTAGATATATTGGTGGATCAACTTCCATCTCCTCACCCTCGTGGAGTGGATCTTCTGGTATTACTGGCATCTTAGTGATGTTTCTCATTCTTCTATTCTTTTTAGGAGGCTCACCCTCCGAGGCCTTTCTAGTGGACACTTTTGGGTCAGGATGTTGCTTGTCAACCTCCTTTCTCTTCTTCAACCTGATAGATGGTGGGGACTTGGATGTTTCTCCAATTTTAGTAGTAGCCGTCCCTCCATCAGAACCACTTGGCTTGCTTTTGAGTCCCTTTAATTTCAAGGCGACTCCCTATTGATTCAAATGAGCAACCTGCCCATCGATCCATGCCTTTGTTTGAGCCTCAACAGGCTTGGTAAGAATGTCAAGGTCATCAACCTCTTGCTCATTCCAATCAATTAAAGGCAATGGTAAATTTGCGATAGCACTAAATCTTGGGTCGATCACGGTGCTCTCCTCTTCTTTCAGTTGATCTGGCACCAGAAACAAGTTCACCCTTTTTACAAAGTACGTGGTCATACGCATATAGTGCCTTACCCGCAGTTCAAAATCATCTTTGCAATTAGCCTAGAAATCCTTGACATGGTGGAGGTGGATGTGTTCCTATCCAATTTCCTTCCTAATGTGGTTGTATGGGTCCATCTGCAGCCTAGTTGTATGTGGCTTGAAGTGGTTCTCAGCCAACTCTTTCTTTGAATTTCCTGCGCATTGGGAAGTATAAAGTTCATACATTCCTTGGTTGAGTGTGAGGGGATAAGGGGTCCTCGCCAGATGCTTACTTCTTAGAACATTGTGTATATGTCACAGCTACCAAGATAGTTCTAATAGTATAATTTGGTCATTAGGGTACTGGGGCAGCTTATTCGGCCTTTCGAAGAATTCCTGGGCACATATGTATGTGAACTTTGGGTACTGCATGAACAAGAAGGCATAATGTTTGAGGAGGGCCCTGGCACTATCAGAGACTCTTCTCTCAAAATCACCTCCAAGCATTTAGATGATGTAGGCGATAAACACATCGTTTACCCTATAGTAATCCCTCTTGAAATTTCTATACTGCAGTTGAGGTTACTTGTCATATGGTTTGAGCTCTCTTCCTGACATCTCATTGGGCACTATGGACAATCCACTATAATACCGCCGATCAGCAAGTGAATATACCAAGTAGGATGTCATGTAGAATTTGGAGGTCTTCTTTACATTAACGAATTTCTCATGGAAGCAATTACTGATTATCTCTCCCTAATAGAACACGGTGTCCTCTCCACGGAGAATTTGTTCAGAGAAATAAATCATCCATTCCTAGAAGAAGGATGTAGTAGGAATGCCCATTACTCTGCTTAGCAGGGTAACCAGATCATGGTAGTCCTTGAGGAAGTCACTACGGTATAGCTCTTGAGGAACCTTGGCAACACTACCTCGTTTCTCCTTCAACCAATACTGGTTGATCAACTTCTTGCACTTCAAAGGATCCTCATCCCACAATGCCTTACACTCCCGAATAGTTGGGGTCTCCATGCTTTCGAAGACAGGTATGTGGACGATTTTTGTTATCCCTAGAGGGCACATATCAACTAGGATGTTGTCATCCTTGTCCATAATGGTCCTTGTTTCAAGTTGGTATGCCTCCCTGCAAGCCATCACCAGCTTGAGGGTAATCAAGGTGGGAGGGAAACCCAAAGCCTTGGCTAGTCCGTTGCTTCTAATTAGCTTGGCATTCTCGGTCTGTGGCTAAATCTTGACTCTTTGTGTGAATTCATCAATATCAACGTGCCCAATGTTGGTGTTTGTGATATCTTTCCACTTAGTTGTAAATTTGGAGTACAATGGAACTCATTGGAATTGGTACCTCATTTGGTCTTTGTCCTCCTTGCCTCGAGTTTTGGCAGTTCTTTTCCCTTTGTCCTTGGCTGCCCCAGAAGATTCTGCACTAGATTCCATAAATCCTGATCACAAAGATGGGAGTTAGAAAAATTGAACATGAGGATGCAGCCTCAGACAAATTCCTACAAATCAAGGTTAGATCCACAATTTCCTTTTAATAAAATTCTAACACTTGATTAAAATAACACTGGAAGGCAAACGGGTGACCCGGGCCCTAGGGGTCGGACATCTCCTACCATAATGTTGTTTTGAAAGGGAAAACAGGGAAAGGAGTCCTAAATGATTTCACACAGTCTTGGATTTTCTTAAAAAAGGGTTCATGTGGGAGAAGGTCAATTTTAAGCACATGGGTCGAAATTCATTTTCAATTTGGAGGTAATTTGAGTCATTATTTAGGCATTCAGGCTTGAGCTACAGGAAAGTTGTCAAGGGTCGACTGTTTGGAACAACGATGGGAAAATGGCATTCCGGAGCTGAGGTTTCAGAGTTTGGGCTGCAGGGGTCGGGAAGCCATTTAGGGATAGCTATGTGGAATGATGACGCGAGGACAAAAGTCCAGTATGGGCTTCCCGGCAGATCAGACTTGAGGTGGGTACATCAGTTTGTCCAAGACTTCGGAGGCGAATCGAGGTTCAGGGCCTGGTGTTTGGAAAGGTGAGTAGGTTTAGCTATTTAGAATGGTGGAAGCAAGATGGAGTTCTTGGGACGGAAGTCCAGAGGCCGACGTCTGAGCGAGGTTTGTACTTTAATTTCTTTGTTTAAAACCTGCAAAGCGAAAATGTGATTGGGGTCCGCGAGCCAAGAAGATGTATCATGACAACCATGTGGAATGACAGATCGATGGCGGTGGCCTGAGCATGAAAGAATGAAGGCCGAGGTCCGAGGACAACTTCAAAGTTTTATTTTTGCCAAGAGTTTCAAGTGGATTTTGCAAGCCCGGGGTTTGGGATCCGGGAGGTCGTAACGAAACCACCATTGAGAAACAGCGAAATGAATAAGGAACTCTGGGGTACAAAACCCAAGATGAGCTTCACCATCAGAGTGATTTAACTAAGTTTATGTCACGGATGGAGAGAGGCTTGAACCCGAGAGGTGTGGTTGCCTGCCTTGAAGAACAGCGATGGGATGACAGGGTTCCGATTTTTTATTTAAACCTCCTATGGGTTGCTTTTCTATTTTCAAACTTGTCAGTTTTAAGATAAGATGTTATTCTACCAGATACCTAGTTCTTTTCTCCTTGTTACTTATTTTTTATTTATGGAGCTTAGAAAGGGAAATGATAGTTAGACGACAATCCTACCTCAGGAACCTGAAGAAGCAAAATGTCGAATCCTTGAAGAACGGCAGAGCTAAAGCTCAGGCGCAGAGGCGGAGATTGCTAGGGTCGCACTGTGCTCTTTAGTTCTTCCTAACATGCAAAAATGAGAGGTTGAAACTCATTTAAATAGCCATTAAGTAAAATTAATACCCCTTAATGAATTCTAGTACAATGATGGTTGAGGTAGGTGAGTTTAAATTTCTTGGATGGTGGAAGGAGAATCGGAGCCCAAGGGTCGATAGGATGTTAGAGCATAACCATTTCAATTTTGACAAGTGATGCAGATAGTCATGGAAGCACCAGGGTCCGAGGTCCGGGAGGACGTCGATCGTCGGTCGTTTGGAATGGCAAAGCCACAAGGGAAACCTGGAAAGGGACACCCAAGAGGGGAAACATGATGGTCCGGGCTTGGAGGGTCCCATAGACACCCGAAAGGGCTTAAGACTTAGGAAATTTTTGAGGGGAAAAATATGGTCAACCTAAAATGAGACTTTGAAGAATGTGTTGACCATCAAGGACACCAAAATGGGGGCACACAAAATGAGGCGGTAGCAAAAAGGACCCAACAAGGCGAAAGGAAAGAGAGGGTCCCCATTCCAAATGGGGTGTGGTGCTATAGGCACAACAAATGGTGACTCCACTGGGAGGATGCTCTTGGCATTCTAAAGATAAATATTCATTTTGAACCCATGATCTCTAGTTTCGCACACCAAAAGTTGATTTCCAAGGTTGAACTAAGAACAAGTTAAGGAAGGCAAGATTGAATCACACCATGATATTACCATGGAAGTGTGTGCATGGTGAGTTCATTTCCTTTCCTCAGAGATAGTATGGACAACTACTGGTCAAGAAGGACAAGCTACGTAGTTTGCCTGACCCCAAAAGTAACCTGGCCATTACTCCGCTACCAGCTAGGAATCCATAGCCCTGATGAAGTTGTTGTTGTGACCCCACAAACATCACTCTATTGCTAGTCAAGTGTCCATAGCCTCAATAGAGATATTTGCACACCCATACGGTTGTTGACTTTACATTTTTCGTTTCCTTTCATTTGATATTTTCTTTGCAATAATTTTCTTTCTCTTTTGCTCAACCATGTAAGCATTGAAGCTCACTATAGGTTTGGAAATCACAGTGGTCACTGGAGTAGACTTCAGATTTTTCACTTATCTAGCCTTCCTTAGTAATCACCATATGATTCTTTGGAAACTTTTAAAGTGTGTTTCTGTGTGTTCCATGACAAACACAGGAAATTCAAACAAGACACCATCCTAGATTAGTTCAGAGTTCAAGAGGGGGAAACCAATGCTTAGGGAATTTTAGAGAATAGTAATAGGGAATGGAGGCTTATCTAGAGAACAAACAAGAGTGGGCAGCAAGGAAACCCGTTCATCAGCTAAGCATGGCCACCATAGCAAGAATAAGGGGAACCCTCATCAAAAGCAAAAACAACTAGCGAACGCACAAAACAAAACAAAGAAAGAAAGAAAAGTAGGGAAACCTATCCTAACCTATGTATAGGTATTTACATGGACAAATCTAAAAGAGATTTGGCCTAGAAGTAATGCTTAAGATGCTACCCATTGATAGGCAATGAGACGTCCTTACCAGTCAAGGTCTTTAAATGAAAGGAATTGTCTCCAAGGATTTCAAAAATATGAAAGGGGCCAAGCCAAAGCTTGTCGAATTTGTTGTGTCCCCCTTTATTTTTGTGGGCCTTGTCCCAATATAGGACTAGATCAAAAATGTAGAAGAACTTAATTTTGGCTTGGCGGTCAAACCACCTCTTGACTATGCCTTGATGTTTGGCAAAATTTTCTATTGCATGGTCTCATACTTCTTCTAGATGTAGCAACTCGACGAGGCGAGCTTCTGTACAGTCTCCTCCTTCATAAAAATCATTAATGAACTGGACGGTAGGGATCTTCAAATGTATTGGAAAGACAGGCTCCGTTCCATAAACAAGGTGGTATGGGGAATCTCCAAGGGCAGCCTTGTGATGAGTGTGATCTTCCCAAAGGGAAAAATGGAGCTGGCTATGCGAGTCCTTAGGATTCCTATCCAGTGAATTTTTTATCACAATGATCAAGTTCTTGTTGGTTGACTCAGCAAGACCATTGCCTTGAGGATAATAGTTGGAGGAAAACTTAAGGGTGATACCATAATCAAAGGCCCAACCAACAATTTTTAACGAAGCAAATGAAGGACCATTATCACATACCAATGCATAAGGACAACCAAAGCGATTTAAAATAAAACTTTCTAGAAAATTAGTGACTACTTCAGTTGTGCATTTCCTAAAAGCTATTGCTTTTGTCCACCTAGTACAGTAATTGGAAGCAGTCAAAATGTACCTGTGCCCAGCAGATGATGGAGGGCTTACCAGACCAATGAATTTGAGACCCCACTGTGCGAACGACCTTACCTCCAAATAAAGTTGCAATGGGACAACAACATTCTTTTCTCAGGTGATTGTGGTTTGGCATACGTGGCAGGTACGGACATGACAATGAGTGTCTTTGAAAACTATGGGCCAATAGTATCCAGCTCTTAATATTTGATGTGTAGTTGACAAACTAGAACCGTGACCAGTTCTGAACTTATCATGGAATTCCTGGAGGACCCGTTCAACTTCTTCTTTACCAAGGCATCTTAGGTAGATATCTTCATGGTTCCATTTATAGAATATGGCACCCTGCAACATGTAACTACTGCTTTTCAACATAAGGGCTCACCTTTGGACCCCCTGTAAGTGGGGTGGACATTTGTGGTTCAGCAGATAATATCCGATGTCCTGATACAATTCTCCTGGAGAGATATCCTCCAGCTGATATTGTTGCACCATGAGCTTAGGACCTATGTACATGGCTACTTCAACAATTGTTCGAGTAAGTGATTTTCCTCTCACCAACCTCATTAGTTGGATCTCCATGTCATATTCTTGCAACAGTATAATCCATTTGGCCCTTCATTTCCCCAACTCATTTTGCATAAGCAATGTCTTCACTATTGGGTCAGGAACTATGGCAAACACCTTGTTGCGTAGGATATAGTGCCTGAACTTCTTTACCCCTTTAACAAGGGCGTAAGCCTATTTTTTGATGTTGTGATAGCATAGCTCAGTATCTTTCAGAGGGGTGCTCATGAAGGCGATTGGATGCTCGCTCCCCTCATCATCTTTCAGTTTCAAGATGCTAGTGCATGAATGATCTCAAGCGAATGAATATATGTAGAAGGGCTTCCGATAGTTGGGGTTGACCAGCACAAGTGCATCACTGATTGCTTTCTTGAATCCCTCAAAAGCCTATTTTTCTTCTAGGGTCCACTTAACCTTGGCATCTTGCTTTAGCATGGCGTTGAGCGGTTTGATGATTTCCATGAAGCCTGTGATGAACTTGCAAACAAAGTTAATCTTTCCAAAAAAAGAATTTAATTCCTTCTTGCTTCCTGGAAGCTAGATCTTCATGATTGATTGGATACGCTCGGGGTCAATAAAAATTCCCCTCACCGAAAGGACATTTCCAAGAAGCTTCCCTTCAGTAACACCGAAGATGCACTTCTTCAGATTAAGGGAAACCCCGAATTCGTGACATCTCTGAAAGACTTTGCATAGGTTAGCAACATGAGTACTCCACTGCTTTGAGAATACTATCAAATAATCCATGTAGATGATTATGCACTTTCCAATCAGGTCCTTGAAAGCAATATCCATGGTATGCTGGAAGGTAGCACCCACATTGATTAGTCTGAACGACATCCATCTATAAGTGAAGGTTCCCCATTTGGTGGTGAACGTCATTTTGTGTCAGTCTTCATATTGTACCATGACCTGGTTGTACCCAGAGTACTCATCTAGGAAGGACATCATCTGAGAACCATTTACTATCTACAACACCTCATCTAATGATGGTACATGATAGTTATCCTTTTCTGAGGCTATATTCAGGTTGCGGAAGTCGACGCACAATCTGATCTCCCCATTATTTTTTATTACTAGGACCAAGTTGGCAACCCAAGTAGAGTGCCGAACTGGGAAGATAATCCTAGTGGACAAAAATTTCTATACTTCCTTGTATATGATTGGTTCTAATAAGGAATTGATGGGGAATTATCGCTGTCGAAATGGCTTCACATTGAGACTGAGAGGGATGGTATGGGTGATAATTGATGTATCATACGTTTTGAGATCCTCATGGATCCAAGCAATGACATCATGGTACTTTCACAAAGCATCCACTGTACCCCCCTTTTCCTGTGATGTGCACACCTTGCCAATAAATACATTCCCAATTGTTCTGAGGTTATAGGTGTCGCACTGGCCACTAATGGTGTCCTTCTTAGCCTGTTTATCTTGATCCCTGATCTGATCCAAGTCAAAGATTCGTTCAAGTTGGACCATCCCCCTAGGGATAGTATTGGTCTTTAGATTGATGACCCCTTCTATATCTAGGTCAGCCTCTTGAGGTTCAACCTTGTCTATTATTTGAGTAGTGAACACATCAGAACTGGTTGTAAAATCCAGGATGTGTTTGTCATCATTGAACACTTGGAAATTGGCTACACTGCCTAACATAAATGGAATAGAGGCGAGTTCCACGGTGAATCTTTTGAGGCCCGATAAGGACAACGGTTGTAGCGTCCTCCCTTCCTATGCCAAGGCATTGGTAGTATGATTTCGGGAATGCGGGATCAATTGGATATTGAATGCATCCAGTCCTTCTAGTAGATCCCATACCTGGTGCCTGTAATTGGTGAGTATTTGATCATAATAGGAATAGAGCCTCCTAACCTACTTTATGACCAACTCTAAATCCCTGAACACTTGGATCAATTTGACACCTTTTCTTAATGACGTAAGGAGCCCCAAGACCAAGGCCTCATGTTCTACTATGTTGTTGGTGCAATAAAATTAAAGCCTATGAGCAGAAAAGTATGACTTACCTCTGGGATTGATTAATTCAAAGCCAGATCCAACCCCATGCTTGGATTTGGATCCATCAAAGTGCAACGTAAAGAATCTAGGAGAGTCTATGAATGCAACACCAATAGGCCCAACCTCTAACTTTGATGAGGTCCTCATTGCAGTAATATTCTGATGAGATGTAGGGGCTGGAGGCATTTGTTCTGGTGGTGTTGATCCAGTTTCCTCCTTCAAAGTTATTTGTCTTCTAATGTGCTCAATTGTTCTCTAGCATAGACAACATTCAAACTCTGAATGGGTAGCATTATGCACCCTGCACCAACTAGGCAGTAAGAGTTCCTGAAAATTTATTCTATCTCCTAGACTGAGCTGGTCCTGTGTAAATTTTTCAATGAAGTCTTGGAAACCATCCAACAATCCAAGATTATCATCCTCTCTTGATTCTTCATCATCTGACTCTATCATCACTTCAGTGCTTTGAGAGGTATTGGCTAAATTAGCAGTTGGACTGCATAGTACAAGGAAAACCTCGCTTGTTCCTTCTTCTTTAAGGCATTCTTACTCATTCAGATATGATACTGGGGAATAATTCCCCAAATCCATTTCAGCAAACAACACTTCATTCATGTTGTTGTATTCTATGATCATGAATCTCATATGTGGCTCTCGATCGATTCGAATCTGATTAGGCATTCCTTTCCATGGTAACCACAAATGGGAATAGTCAATGGCAGTGTACCCATTCAATGCTCTTGTGAAATCCCTTCCCAAGATTATATCATATGTATCCGGGATGTCAGCCACTTGAATATCAACGGTCTGTTGGATCCTAGGATCAGCAACAACCTGCATAGGTATCCTGTTAATCTCCCCCACTATGTTGATCTAAGTCTCGTCAAGCTATGTTACCTTACATTGAGAGGGAGTTGGCATTATTTCGAGTGCTTTGGACATGCTCAGGGGCATGAAATTAGCAGAGGCTCCTGAATCCAACAGGCAGTTGTGGAGGTTCTTCCCAAACACATGGATGGTGGTCAGGAAAGGAGGAGTTTCAAACCTCCCTTGAAAGAGTCCTCTCGAAACATCCACCTGGGCGACCTGACCCTTGTCTTTATCATGGCCCTTGTTTTGGGCTTGTGTCTGATCTGCTTCCTTAGAGGACTGCTTTCCTGTTTGTTGATTTGCAGGTGGATCAACCTTCATGTTGAGGACCTGTCTGATGATAGGCTCACCTTGTGAATCTTTGAAGGAGACTCTCTTAGTGGGGGTTTCTTGAGTGGACCTGACCAATGGGGTCCCATTTATCATTCTAAAAAAGGCATTTCTTATAGTTGGCACCTTGAGTAGCTCAAAGGAGGACACACTTAGCTTAACCTTTTTAAATTCTTCAGCAATATACTCTCCCATTTTTTAAACCTCCTGATCATAAGAAACATTTTGGGAGGAGTTGTTAGGCTGGCTTTGGTTATGGTTTTGTTGTGTATTCTTGTTAAGGTATTGAGTGGGTACATGGGGAAATCTTGGATTATTGCTTGCCTTAAGGTCAGGAGGAGTGCTAAAATTATTAGGTAGAGTGGAGGTCATAAAAGGGCCTCCAACATGACCACTGGCCTGTCTATTCCTTATGTCATAAGGGGTAGTTCTTGGTGAAACATGTGGACTTCATCCTCCCTAAGATCTTCTTCATTATCTTCTGAATCGAAAAGTTGAGCCATAGGGATTTTAGAACTTACTTCTTCCACCTTGTTTTTGTTTGTGGTGGGGCATTCCTACTCTAGTGTATTGCACTCAATTTTTGGGAAAGGAGCCTGATTCACCACCAACACTATAGAGTCATATGGGTCGGATGAGACAATGTCTCTGTATCTCGAATTGTCCACAATATTTTGGACTTCAACCTAAAAAATATCATCAGTCGTCTAGAATTCTAAGAAATCTAGCTTAGAGTGTTGACTCATTTTGTGTATGTGACACCAACTAGATAAAGTGACCTCAGCCAAGTAAAATCCACTTATGATGTTCTCACTACTACTGGGCTGATCAAGGGGTGTGGGGACACCACCATTGTTGGGTCTCATATTCCATGTGTGATTTTTCCTCTGAAAAGGCCTTCTGTCAAAGTTCTAGCCCAAATTTTGATTCTATCACGATGATGTGTTGGCATCACGACTGTCCTAGTTATCACAGTTAAGATTAGCTTGGATACTCCTCTACGAAGCTTGCAATTCATTGTTTTGATTTCTCAAATGCGTCATCTCTGTGAACATTTTCTTGATCATCTTCATGGTTTCATCAATCTGGTCCTTTTCTGCATTGTTCGACTGTGAAACTAAATTCTGGAGGAACACTGGTTTTGCAATTGGCTAATTTTGATGAGTGGGTGGAAATTCAGATGCTTAGAGATATGCCGACACCTGGGGTGGCTATGAATGGATATGTTGCTACTGGGACAATAAGTGGTGAGGGACCAGAGGTTCTTGATTCATTGGTTGACTGGGGTACGAGACTATAGGCAACTACGGTACCGGATTCATAATAGGCATTTGATGGTGCAAGGCTTGATTAATCCATTGAATCTGCGTAGGATGTGCAATTTGCATGAGAGAAGGCAGCGGAATAGAGATGTTCTACTCCAAATATGTGCAATCAATAATGGCCTCTGTATACACATCCACCAATCTAGCAGGCGGTGGTCGCATCCTCTTTACCAATGTCGAAGTCAGGTTGTCCAATGCTGCATAATAAACAGGTAGAACATCAACATCATTGAATGCGTACGGGGCTTGCAGTCGAGTGTAAGCCCTGTGAAAGTGATCATTAAATGAGATAATTGGTTCATTGATCTCCTTTTGAACTGACATGAAGTGTCTGTACGAATCTGCAGGGCTGACCAGGGTCTTGAACTTCTATAGAAAAGCATCCTTCAGAAGGGCCCACATATTGATAGTTTCGGTGGGCAAGTTGGCATACTAGTAGAAAGCCTTCTCTTCGAGAGAGTAGGGAAAGATTCAGAATGCTACATCCTCATAGATAATATGCATAGTATTCAAGACAATTTCAAAGATCCTGACATGCTCTTTTGTTGTCCTCTGCGAGTCTCGAGCATTGAATTTCGTGCAAAAGCTTGCAGGATTCTTTGGCATATCATGATAGAAGTTGAAGGAAGGGGACGGGTTATTGTCCAACCATGCCTTGGGAGGGAGTGATGGAGGAAACTATGCCATATTGACTGGTGATTTTAAAGGGACAGTTATGGTCAATGGGACAACTCTCGAGGTTGAAACTATGTTTAGCTGAAAGGCAACATTCAGCTCAGATGGAGTGGCAGCCAGGAAGGCTGTTTAGAGTGGATGGATGGAAGATGGTGCTGCAAAAGATAAAGGAGAAGATGGAGGTGAAAGAGAAGTGAGCTGGTCAGATGAATTGGAGGTGGATGCTTCCCTTCGTTTAGCTCTTTTAACTTGGATAGGGGGCAATAATTTCTAAAATTCCCCTTTGTTCGGTGTAGAACTCAAGATTCGCTAAAATATCTCAGGGGAGAAAGACCCAATTCGATCCATCTTTGTTCCCAAAAGGCCATCCTTCTAGCACCAATTTTTTTGATGGGGTGTTTTGACATACTTTCTTAACATAGGCAACACATTGGTGCATTACCTCTCTTGAAAGCAGATATCCAACAAGTTGTCTAAAATCACCCAAAGCTCTCTCGGGTGTCAGGTCATGACTTGCAAGGAATGTCTCAGTTGATGTTGATGTGATTTTTTCTGGTGATCACAAGGTAGACATACGTGGACTAAGCTATAGGAGAATTGGATCTATGAATAGAGTTCTTCAGATAGGAAATTACTGCACTTTTGTTGGAGGTTCAAACAACAATCTGGAACTCCATTTCAATTTTAAGTTTTGGCTTTACAATGTGCAATGAACCTTAGCATAGGTCATTTCTAAAAAAAAGGAAAAAGGGCAAGGGAGAGAGAGAGAGTTCTTGGACCTACAACTACCAATGAATAGTGATCATGGAGGTTTCTACAATGGACAGTTTTCTTAAAATAGAATTTCACTTAATCAAAAATTTCACAATGCCATGAAATCTATGCTATCTTTTAAGGACTATAGATATTTCATCATTCATTCACCATATACACGTACGAACAAAGATAAAGTTAAAAGAGCAGCTATAAAATCTGATTCTAGACTAACTTTACACAGCCATCCACCAACAACAAATGACTAAAAGTATGAACAAGAAAAGCATAGACACAGTAGGAATATTCACAACCAAGGATAGCATTACTAAATCTACCAAGGATAGCTGAAAGGAAACTAGAACAACAAAGTAAATCAAACTAAAATCTTAACTTATGAGAGAAGAATCATGAAACATGAGAAGAAATCATGAAATGAACCAAGATCAATGTATTTCTATTGCAATTTTTGAAAGATGTATTTACAGCAACTCAACTCTCTCTCAATGAGAGGAGGAGACCCCCATTTATAACTTTCAAAAAGTAAAATGAGTGGCCAAGATTTAATCTCATTGTGTGGCCAAGATTCACTTTACACCAGGGTTTCACCTACCCCCAAATATATTACATTTTTAAAATACACTTTGTCCATATCCCTATTTTGTCTTCTAGTGGCGACACTGTAGCATTTTTGTCTTCTTTCTGATTACTCTTTGCCATAGCTATTCCTTTAGGAATTCTTCATCAATAATAGGGTTGCCTTCCTAATTCTTCAAGGATGCATACTCCATGAATTTCAAGATCACCAACCGGAACTTGTCGACCTCAATGATGTTAGATCTCAACACATGGTAGCTCCATTCTTTGGAATTGTTAACAAGATTTTCCTAGTCCTCATCATACTTGGCAACGTGGTCTCTAAATAGATCGGACTGGCGAAAGCTTGGGCAACAAAGATTATAAAATCTATAGTAATCTCATCTAACATCCCATCCTCCATCCTCTTTTGAAAATGATGCTTTATGATTTATGGATTGATCTTGATAGCGGGTGTTTCATACCCCATCATTAGCATCAGGTATCGGAAACAATCCCCCATGGCCTCCTTGGCCCATTCAATATCTGAAGTTACCCGCTCAAGTACCTATTCTAGCCTTTCCTTCTGGTGATTGAAGTCTCACTTCCACACATCCATCAACCAATGGTCATCATCCTCGAAGGAAAACTTCTTTTCCCAAACCTCACTTGGCAGTGCGAGGATATACTCAATTTTTCGGTAAGCAGCCCCATACTTCTTTGGGAGCTCAATGCAGATTCACCTCGTACCTTCAAGAGACATTTGTACTTCCAAGAACTTGTTCGCTATTTCAACAACCAAATTGATACTTGTATTCCCAATATCCAAGACTTGTCGGAACCAGTTTTATGTGGTCTTGTCCAAGTTCTTTCTCTTTTCCAACTTGTTTATCTATTCTTTGGACAACAACTACGATGGGGCCAAGGATGTGGTGGGTTGTTCCTCTAGGGATGACCATTATTGAATATAGGTTGTCAAATCAACCACTTGTGCCTTAAGCTCCTCCTTCAAAAATTTATCCTATTGAATGAGGTGTACCACTGTGGCAACTGATTCCTGGAGATGGTCAACCTTTTTTTCTCTGGTAGCCACTCCCAAGTCAATGGTGGAAAAAGTGTAGCTTATTCCTTGTTCTCCAACCATTGGCATATCTATTTGTACAGCCTTGGATCTGGAGGCATCTATCATTACCTTTGATATGATTTTAGGCCTTTTCTCCTTCTTGGTACCAATCTGAGCTCTAGCCAAAATTTCCTCCAATCTTGCTTTTGGGTCCTTCAGAGCGGGGGTCCTCTTTTCCAGCTGCCTTTCCAACCAGTCGGGCATTGGGGACCCTTCCTTGGGTGATTCAGGTCGATCTTTGTTTTCCTCCACCCTATGCTCAATGGCCTTGTCATTGAGGGCCTCCTGCTCAATCCTTGTATCTTCCCTCTCCTCACCGGAGTCTTGTACAAGCATTATGCACTTGATGGGAGATTTGGTGGGCATTCGTTCACCAGGGTGGTCTTCTCCCTCAATATCTTTTTCTTCCTTACCCTGATCATGCCCAAATTCCTCAAGATTATCCTCTTGTCTACCTTCATGAAAGGATGTTTCCTCACCATGCTCAGGGGCATGGTCATTCCCCTCCACTAGAGACTTATCACCCTCTTTCTCTATAGCAACAACTCTTTCTTCAGCCATAGGCTATCTTTCAGCCTATGTGTCTTCAATCTCCTTAAGTTGTTTTTACCATTCCACATTAAGCTTTGGATCAGTTGTTTATTGAAATATGTCTATGCCTAGACCCTCACTGTCATTACTGGAAGACTCATAGGCTACCTCATCTATCACCCGATGTTCATATATTGGGTGCTCATGATACTCAAATTCCTCATCTTCCAATCTCTTACCTGCCTCTAGTTGTTGTTGTTCCAGCTCATCAGAGATTTGCATCATAGCCTCCATACTATGTGGATCTGTAGGAGGATGAGGAATCGAGGTATTAACCATTGCTTGGGAAATTGTAGCTTGCACCATTGGATTTGCAAACATTCTCAAAATTTTAGATGACACATTCTACATGTATTTGATGAAGGATTCTGGGAGAGTGAGGGCAGGCATTGCAGCAATAGTGGCAGTGGTCAGAAGAGAAAAGGAAGGAGAATGGAGGATGACAAAAATGGTGAGGTAGTGGAAGAGGATGAATCCACTGATATGACCTACATGGTGGGAGAAGTGGAGGTGAGGTGGACAACAATATCCACCGTGGGCGGAGAGGAAGCAACTATTACATGTGGAATAGGTGGGGTGATGGCAATAGCAATAGAGGTTGTTGTAGAAAATGAAGCAGGTGGAGATCTTGGTGGATCAGATTCCATCTCCTTGCCCTCATGGAGTGGATCTTTAGATATTACTAGCATCTTAGTGATGCTGCTCATTCTTCCATGCTTTTTAGGAGGCTCGCCCTCCGAGGTGTTTCTAGCGTACACTTTGGGTTAGGTTGCTACTCGTCAACCTCCTTTCTCTTCTTCGACCTGAAAGATGGTGGGGACTTGGATGTTTCTCCAATTGTAGTAGTAGCCATCCCACCATCAGAACCACTTGGATCACTTTTAAGCCCCTTGAATGTCAAGGCAACTTCCTGTTGCTTCAAACGAGCAACCTGCACATCGATCCATGCTTTTGTTTGAGCCTCAAATGGCTTGGTAAGAATATCAAGGTCATCAACCTCTTGCTCGTTCTAATAAATTAAAGGCAATGATAAATTTTCAATAGCACTGAATCTTGGGTTGATCACGGTGCTCTCCTCTTCTTTCAATTGATCTAGCACTGAAAACAAGTCCACCCTTTTTACAAAGTACACGGTCATACGCATATAGTGCCTTACCCGCACTTTAAAATCATCTTTGCAATTTTCCCTAAAATCCTCGACATGGTGGAGGTGGCTGTGTTCCTTTCCAATTTCCTTCCTAATTTGGTCATATGGGTCCATCCACGGCCTAGCTATATGTGGCATGAAGTGGTACTTAGCCAACTCTTTCTCTAAATTGCTCTCGTATTGGGAAGTATAAATTTCATACATTCCTTGACTGAGTGTGAGGGGATAAGGGGTCCCCACCAGAAGCTTACTACTTAGAACATTGTGTATATGTCACAGCTACCAAGATAGTTCTAATAGTATAAAACGGTCATTAGGGTGCCGCGGTAGCTTATTTGTCCTTTCAGAGAGTCCCTGGGAACGTATGTATGTGAACTTTGGGTACTGAATGAACAACAAGGCATGATGTTTGAGTAGGGCCTTGACACTATGAGAGACTCTTCTCTCAAAATCACCTCCAAGCAATCGGATGATGTAGGCGATAAATGCATTGTTTACCTTGCAGTAATCCCTCTTGAAATTTCTATACTACAGCTGAGGGTACTTTTCGTATGGTTTAAGCTCTCTTCTTGGCATCTCATTGGGCACTGCGGACAATCCACTATAATACCACCAATCAGCAAGCGAATAAACCAAGTAGGATTTCATGTAGAATTTGGAGGTCTTCTTTACATTAATGAATTTCTCATGGAAGCAATTACTGATTATCTCTCCCCAATAGAACGCGGTGTCCTCTCCACGAAGAATTTGTTCGGCGAAATACATCATCCATTCCTGGAAGAAGGCTGTAGTAGGAAGGCCTATTACTCTACTTAGCAGGGTAACTAGATCGTGGTAGTCTTCAAAGAATTCACTATGGTATAGCTCTTGAGGAACCTTGGAAACACTGCCTCATTTCTCCTTCAACCAATACTGGTTGATCAACTTCTTGCATTTCAAAGGATCATCATCCCACAATTCCTTGCACTCCTGAATAGTTGGGGTCTCCATGCTTTTGAAGATAGGTATGTGGAAGGTTTTTGTTATCCCTAGAGGGGACATATCAACTAGGATGTTTCCATCCCTATCCATAATGGTCCTTGTTTCAAGTTGGTATGCCTCCCTGCAAGCCATCACCGGCTCGGGGGCAATCAAAGTGGGAGGGAAACCTGTAGCCTTGGCTAGTATGTTGCTTCTAATCAACTTGGTGTTCTCGGTCTTTGGCTCTATCCTGACTCTTTGTGTGAAGTCATCAATATCGACGTGCCCAATGTTGGTGTCTGTGATATCTTTCCACTTAGTTGTAACTTTGGAGTGCAATGGCACTCCCTAGAATTGGTACCTCATTTGGTCTTCGTCCTCCTTACCTCGGGGAGTTTTGGCAGTTCTTTTCCCTTTGTCCTTGGCTACCCTAGAGGCTTTTGCACCAGATTCCATAAATCCTGCACCGAGAGATGGGTGTTAGCAAAAATAAACATGAGGATGCAGCCTCAGACAAACTCCTTCAAATTAAGGTTAGATCCATAATTTCCTTTGAAGAAAAGTCTAACACTTGATTAAAATAACACTGGAAGGCAAATGGGTGACCCGGGCCCCAAGGGCTAGACTTCTCCTACCAGAATGTTGTTTTGCAAGGGAAAACAAGGCAAGGAGTCCTGAATTATTTCCCACGATCTTGTATTTTCTTAACAAAGGGTTCATGTAGGAGAAGGTTAATTTTAAGCACATGGGTCGAAATCCATTTTTAATTGGAGGTCATTTGAGTCATTATTTAGGCGTTCAGGCCTGAGCTACAAGAAAGTTGTCAAGGGTTAGTTGTTTGGAACAACGCTAGGCAAACAACATTCCAGAGGCAAGGTTTCAGAGTTCGGGTTGCAAGCGTCGTGAAGCCATTTAGGGATAGCTGTGTGGAACGGCGAAGTGCAGACGGAAGTTCGGGATGGGCTTCCTAGCTAATCAGACCCAAGGTAGGTTCATCAATTTTTCCAAGACTTCAGAGGCGAATCGAGGTTCGGGGCCTGGTATCCGAAAAGGCAGACAGGTTCAGCCGTTCAAGATGGTGGAAGCAAGATGGAGTTCTGAGGACGAAAGTCTAGAGGCCAAAGTCTGAGAAAGGTTTGGACTTTAATTTCTTTGTTTAAAACCTGTAGAGCGAAAAGGTGATCAAGGTTCGTGAGCTGGGAAGATGTCTCATGGTGACCATGTGGAATGATGGATTGGCGACGATAGCCTGAGGATGCAAGTACAAAGTGCGGGGTTTGAAAACAACTTCGAAGTTTGATTTTTTCCAAGAGTTTCAGGCAGGTTTTGCAAGCCCGGTGTCCGAGATTCGGGAGGTCATAATGAAGCCGTTGTTGAGAAACAACGAAATAGATAGGGAACTCTGGGGTATGGAATCTGGGAGGAACTTCGTGATTGGAGCGATTTTAGCTAATTTTATGCCGCGATCGGAGAGAGGCTCGGGCCCGAGAGGTGTGGTCACTTGCCTTGAAGAACAGTGACGGGATGACAAGGTTCCAATTTTTTATTTGAACCTCCTATGGGTTGCTTTTCGATTTTCAAACTTGTGGGTTTTAAGATGAGATGTTATTCTACCAGATTCCTAGTCCTTTTCTCCTTGTTACTTAGTTTTTATTTACGAAGCTTAGAAAGGGAAATGATAGTCAGACGACAATCCTACCTCGGGGACCTGAAGAAGCAGAATGTTGAATCCTTGAAGAACGGCGAAGCTGAAGCCCGGGCACGGAGGCAAATATTGTTGGGGTCGCAGTGTGCTATTTAGTTCTTCTTGACATGCAAAAATGATAGGTCAAAACTTTTTTAAATAGCACCTAAGTGCAATTAATACCCCTTAATGAATGTTGGTACAATGATGATTGAGGTAGGTGAGTTTAAATTTCTCGGATGGCGATGAGAGAACTGAAGCCTAAGGGTCAGAAGTACATCAGAGAATAGCCATTTCAATTTTGACAAGTGATTCAGACAACCAAGGAAGCACCGGGGTTCAAGGTCCAGGAGGACGCCGACCGTCGACCGTTCAGAATGGTGAAGCCACAAGGGAAACCCGAGAGGGGAAACCTGATGGTTCGGGCCTGGAGGGTCCCACGGATGCCAGAAAGACAATCTGATAGAGAAAACCTGAAAGGGCTTAAGACTTAGCAACTTTCTGAGGGGAAAAATATGGCCAACCTAAAATGATACTTTAAAGAACATGTTGACCATCAAGGACACTAAAATGGGGGCATGCAAAATGAGGCGGTAGCAAAAAGGACTCGACAAGGCAAAAGGAAAGAGGGGGTCCCCATTTTGAATGGGGTGTGTGTGCTATAGGCACAACAAGACTTCTTCTCCTATAAAACCAACAATAATTGCATTCTAGATCACCCTTATTCTAGATCACTCTCCTCCTCTACTCCTCAGTCAATACTCTCCCCCATATATGATTTTTTCAACATGTTTTTCTTTCCCCCCCTATGATTTTCAACCACTTTAACTCTCTCAATGTTTTCTAGATGAACTCTCTCCCCCTTTGACATCAATGGAAAATTTTCATAGACTCATCCAACTCTTTTTCTTGCATTGAATTTTTTTTCTCTCCCTTCGTTTGGAAAAGCTTTAAAGAACATTATTGTCAAAAAACTCTTTTTCTTTCTTCTACACTCACTTTCCTACACACTCCCCCTTATGGGCACACAATATGCTCCATTTTACTACACCAACTAGCAACCACTACTACCTACTCCCCATGAGAGGTAGCCTTCAACATCAATCCAAGACCAAGAATGTATCTTGAATTGATTTCTAGATAGATGCACACACTCATGCATATAGTTGAAAGGAGGGGAATTAACCACTAACTTCTCCTTAAGATACTCAAAAGTATCTTTTGGAAGAGCCTTTGTGAAAATATCAGAAACCTGATCCTTAGTAGGCACATACTCCAGATTCACCTCATTCTTTGCAACTTTCTCTCTCAAGAAGTGATACCAAATTGAGATATGTTTTATTATTGAATGCATTACTAGATTATTTGAAATATTGATTACACTTGTATTGTCACACATGATAGAAATAGGTTCATCATATGAAACTTTTATATCCTTCAATATTTACTTCATCCAAAACACCAATGTACAACATGATGCTACTGCAATATACTCTACTTCTGTAGTAGATATTACACTAAATCCTACTTCTTACTTAGCCATGAAACATATACCACCACAACTAAGACTTGTCCACCTTCAATTTTAAAATAAAAATTGCTATTTGTAGTACCTTTTCTGAATCGTTGCTGCAACAAATACTTATCTAACCTTGCATACCAAGCTCTAGGAGCTTGCTTTAGTCCATATAATGCTTTCTTCAATATATAGACCATATATGTATCTTCTAACAACTGGAAACCTTTTGGTTGTTCAATGTATACCTCTTCTTCTAATTCACCATTCAAGAATGCATACTTCACATCCATCTAATAAACTTTGAAATATTTATGTGCTGCAATAGCTAAAAACATCCTGATAGCTTCATTTCTTGCAACCAGAGCAAAAGTTTCCTCAAATTCTATACCTTCAACCTATGAGTAACCCTTACACACAAGTCTAGCCTTGTTCCTGAAAAAATTTCCATCTTCATTCAGCTTGTTCCAGAATACCCACTTAGTACCAATCACATTCTTATTTGTCAATCTTGGGACCAATTCCCAAGTCAGATTATTATCTATCTATTTAACTCTTCCTTCATTTCTTTGATCCAATTCTCATCTTTGCATGCCTTAGTCACTATTTTTGGTTCTACCTTATAAATTAAATAAAAATTTACTTGTTCCTTTGTCATAGCAACTTTTCTCCTTGTCAACACGCCATTTCTCTTATCTCTAATGATTTGATCTTCTGAAAGATTCTTCTGCACATACTTAAGAGTCTTAGGATTCTTTTTTGGACCTCCTGTCTCTTCAAATGCCAATTATTTTCCTTTATCTTTGGCCTTTTCTTCTCCACTGCAAGGGGACTCATCAGATTCATATCCTTCTATCAATGTTGAACTTTGATGTGGTTCTTCATCTACTTTAACACTTGCACTCTCAAGAATCTTCTTCAATATTTTGTTGTAACACTAGTAGGTATTGCTTCTTGTAGAGTACCTAAGGAATATTCCTTCATCAGATCTTGGATCAAACTTTCCTAAGTTTTCTTCATCTCTTTTGATATAACACTTTCTTCCAAAAGCTCTAAAATATTTCATAGTAGGAGGTTTACCATACCATAACTCATAGAGAGTCTTTGAACTATTCACTCTTTCTTGACCTCTATTAAGTATGTAGACTATAGTACAAATTTCTTCTCTCCAATAGACATTCAAAATATTGTCTTCCTTCATCATTGTCCTAGCTACTTCCTAAACTGTTATATTTTTCCTTTCCACAACTCCATTCTGCTAAGGAGTTCTAGGGGTTGATAATGCCTTCTTATTCCATGATCTTTACAAAAATTGTTACACTCATTTGAAGTAAACTCACCACCTCTATCATATCTCAAACATTTTATTTTCATATTAATTTCATTCTCAACCATAGCCTTAAATTCTTTAAAATTGTTGAGAGCTTCTATTTTTTCTTTAAGAAATGTAACTCATGCCATTCTAGAATAATCATAAATTAATAACATGAAATACCTGTCACCACATGAGCTTCTAATTATGGTAGGTCCAAATAGATCTATATGCACTAACTCCAAGGGACCTATGGTAGAGTATTCTTTTGATCTCTCATAGCATTAATAGAACTTATCCTCACTAGGCTATCAAAATTGGTGTGACCCATTCTTCTATTCCATAGCCAAATTTCATTAATTTGAAAGATAAAAAACTTTGTACCACTACCTTTGAGTTGATAGACATTACCTTTTGTCCTTGTTCTAGAAGAAACAAAAGTACCAAAGCTTCCTTTTCTAATTTCACAACCACCATTTTCAAATAAAAGATTATATCCTTTTCTGCACATTTTTCCTACACTTAGAAGATTATACTAGAGACCCTTGACATAAAGAAAATCATTTGTATTATGCTTTCCATCAAAACTAATTGAACCTTTTCAAGCTAACAAAATTACTCTTATCACCTATCATATGATTTGAGCATCCACTATCAATGATCCAATAATTCTTCTCTTCTCTAGCATGAAAAGCAATCAACATAGTTCCTTCAATGTTATGACCTGTTTTTAGAGAACTTTCCTTGACACATATTTCAAGATTAGTAGAATTAGTTCCAACATTTAAAGCCATGAATAAGAATTTGTCACTTCCTTCATTTGGATAATTTGATTCATCATCATCAGATACACCATTGTCCTTTTCAACATAATAACTCTTTTTGAAAAAATTACCCTTATGATCCTTTTGTTTATCATTAGTAACTTTGATTGAAAATTTAGATGCATAATGACCTATCTTTCCACAATTCAAATATTTTAAAGGTAGCTTACCTCTATATTTTCCAATACCCATTTTCAATCTCCTCACAAATTTTCATCAAGATCATCTAGATCTGATCCATCATCCTTTTCCACTTTGCATACTTTAAAAGAAGTTTCTTTGTTTGTAGCATCTTGACCAAAATATCTCATTTAAAAAAAAGTTAAAGCACCAAAAATATGATCTCTAGAATAATTATCCAAATTTTGAGTTTCCTCGATAGAAAAAACTTTAGAACTATAAGATTTGGCTAGAGTTCTTAATACCCTTTTCATAACTTTACTTTCATCCAGCTTTCCACCTAGACCATTGATGACATTGAGAACTTCATAAAATATGAGCATGCAAGCAGTAATATCTTCATCTTTAGACATCCTTAGTGTTTCAAATTTGGGTTTCTAGTTTTGCATCTTCACTTTTTTAACCTTATCATCTCCTTCATAGATACCTTCTATATTTGTCCAGATCTCTTTAAAGAATTTAGACTTATCACCTTTCCAAGTTCAAAATCAAAAAGACCACTAAGGATTACATTCCTTCCTTTGCCATTATTTTCATAATCCTTGATCTCATCATCACTTGTTGGACCATTTGAAAGCATAGTATTATTACCTTTTTCAACAGACTATCAAACACCAAATCTAAGAGAAACCATAAAGGACTCCATCCTCGCTTTCCAATAGGTAAAATTTGTTCCATAGAAAAAAGGGGATTTGACACCCTTCCCATGCACCATCTAGATCTACCTCAAGAGGTTAAGCTTCTTCTTGAGAACCATAGATCTGATACCAATTATTTGATGCACATGACAACTAAGAGGGGGGGTGAATTGGTTGTATACTTTAAAACATCAAAAACCCTCATTAATATTTAAATCTACATTAGCCCTTAAACCCTTAACAACCATTAAACCCTTATCATGCATTAACAGAATGTAAGCATATGAAATTGTAATGCAAACACATCCAAAAACATAAGACACTATATTTACATGGAAAACCCAAGAAGGGAAAAACCACAGTGAGGATTAGTCACTAATAAATGAATTGCAACATTGAATATAATAAGGCTCATTTCCAAGGGATCACTACCCATAAAGATTAAAAAATGGCTCACTCTCGGTGGCTCACTACTAAAGGAATCACTGTCTAGAAGAAAGAAGAATAGAAGAAGGGGTGGCTCACTTACAATTTGAATTTATAACAATGCATCTCTCATATGCCAAAGGTACAGTTCCAATGAAGCACAAATAACTCATCAAATAGACTAAAATGTAGACACCTTCTACTCACTACATCTATAATTCATAGGCATTGAGACTCACACTTAGATCATCACACTTGATCAAATTTTCATATTTTGCATCTCACTCTACTCTTAATTCACATAATGATTCTCCTTGCATTTATACCCTCTGTGACCTAAAACAATCTCAATTAGGGCGACCTAAAGGAAATGTATACACATCAACTATGAAACATCAAATAGGTTGGCACAAAAAACTTCCACTAAGGAAATAATTGAAGGTATACCACACCACTACTTATCTGGGACCCAAATCTACATAAACACACTTCTCAACACTTCCTCAAACAAAAATTATCCTCCATAATTAGTGCTAGCACACCAGGTCAGCCAAACCTACACTAACACTAACACATGACTCCAAACACACCACTCTAGGTATAGAAACATCTCAGATAGCACATAGTAACATTACACATCTCTGAATATTCCATATCATCAGAATATTCACCACTACTACTGCAACCACTTGAAACTTAAGATAACCTTAATTTTGTGTAACCAGACATACTGGCACAAACATCCAACACACTAGACAAATTTACGAAAAAACTCAACACCTAAAACTTCAAGGGAAGGTAGATAAAAATAATATAATCATGTCCCTAAATCTGCAACACCAAAAACTTCACTGCAGAGAAATGTGGAGCAATCCCATTTCTCCCAAACACCCTATTTCATCAGACAAACATACTTTCAAACACATCTTCCATTGTAGTATGATCCAAAACCTAAAACTCTGGATATGACACCTTCAAAAACCTCTAATCATCACATCCAAACCACATGAGCATATATTCAGTCATGAAGAAATGTGGAGAAAAACACTAAACACCACTCTTTCACATTGAACTCTCTTTTATTCAAATTTACTCAAAAGCACTTGGAAACCAAGTGAACCCGATTCATCAACAAAATTTTTAACATCTCTGTGACACATCTACAACATTTTCAACATGTAACATTTTCCAACTAAAAGAATCTCCCCAAACATAAGTCAAGCCAACAACCTCTACAACTATATTGAAGTAGGATATCAATGACAACACCAACATGTGTTGACATCAATACCAACAATTATAGACATATCATCACTAGGCCAGTAGCATTCCAACACTCTCTTTATACAAGGGTTTGGCATCAATGACAACACCTAATCAACTCACAAACAACTCAATCTTCCAACATCTCCAAACTTCCAATAGCCTGTGCCTCCACCATGTGGCGGCTATAAGATAATAACATACACTATTATGATTGTAGTCTATAGTACCTTGCATACTCATGAGGTATATATATATTCTAAAAAATAGAATTTTTATTTGAGAACCCAAATTGTACCATTATATAGAATTGTATATAGGGTGACATTAATGTTTGAAAAATTGTATGTACAACCATATGACAAAGAGGGCCAAATAATTCCCTAAGGGAATAAGATAAAAGTGTCTAAATTTGATGATTTGATAGTCAATCCTCAGGTTCTTGGGCCTTCTAGGCACTGTGGAAATGTAATATTTGACTCAAAGTTTTCCAAAATTGTAGCTATTTTTTGGATCTAGCAACCATCTGTTGGCATAATGTTGTCATTGTTGTCAAAATATGGCATTGATGTCAAAGGGGAGATCATTGGATGTTATTAAGCTCCGTGGAGAAGTTTCTGGAAGAATTTTTAAGTATTTTGGAGAGAAGAGCATGATTTACAATTGTTACAAAGTTTCTCAAAAGATGAGAAGTTGTCTTAAAATGTTATCACATTTTTTTAAAGGACTCTTCCAGAGGTTTGCAGAGAAAACAGGTTGCATATTCAATGTGGGTTTTTCAAGAGGATTCGATTGGTATGGTCTACATGATCAGAGGATGTGTAGTGTGCTATAAAAATATTTAATTCTACTCTTGGACAGGATTAGGGTTTTATAGTTAAACCCTAGGTGTTGCAGTATGACTCTGATCATAATTTTTATTTGTGCATTGACTAGATGTTGATGGTTGCAAGTTTCTTAAGTTATCACTTAAGCCATTTGTGGCATTGGGGTGACTGACCCTCTTTTCCTAGCATTACCAATTGGTAGTGTAAGAGTGCATCACAACATTCCTTCACATCACTGGTTGAGTTTACCACGACCAAGTCTATTTGTGATGGTGCAATGATGAAGATCAATGGTGAAGGTTGAAGCATGTGAGATCAGACGGCTATTGCACAATTCCTTCACATTGAATTTTGAATTCTACCTCAGCATGTGCTATGTGTGATGTGTGATAGAGACAAATCTATAGCTAAGAAAATGAGGTGAGATCCAACAATCATCGCATATTTTCTTCACATCATTGTTGTGAAGCAAATAGGAGTAATCTATTTGTGATGTGTGGCATGAGGGGATGGTGACATCATCCTGGATAGATGGAAACATCTCGTTGCCCTGCTAAAGATTTGGTGGGACCCTAATTAAGCCCTGCAAGAGTGCGGCTAGTGACAGATGTCTGCATAAATAGGTAGCTCGATAAGATTGTACCGCTCATGGTATTCACATCATAGTTGTGAATAACGCATCACCATGCCAAAACACAATAGATAAAATATTGTAAGTGAAGACATGGTGGATCCCCTCTTCAAAAGAGTGATTGAGTGATAAGGTGGACATGCATTCAGTAAGATAGGTGGCAAAGTATCGTTACATCACATGGTTTCTTTATATCATGATTTGCACTCTTTGCGTACAAACAAAGTTGCACTAGGAAAAGTGAATGTGATGGCAATCCTTTGATTGAGATCAAGAGTCAGAGATCAAACAGTGATCATACTTTGGCCTCACATCACAAAAATATAGTTTAATGCCCTAAGTGAAGTTGTGATAGGCTATGTGAGCACAATGAAGATCTATGAGACCAATTCAAAAGATTTTAATCAAACGGTTGTGTTTTAAAGACATAAAGGATAAAGGAGATCAATTGGATCGTTGCATGAAGACATCATATCAACAATCAAGATTTAATGTTGAAGACCTCCAATGGCTATGCCAGTGTAAATGAGGGTTTCGATTGTAAGTCGACATAGTGAATGAATTTAATTGGTTCAACTACTCTAATGATCAATTTGACTAGTGATTTGATATGAAAAGTGGTGACACATATTGCAAAGGTGATTGAAATTAGGATCAAATCAATCATACAAGGGATGCATTAAATGCATATCTGGATTAGGGTTTCCAAGCTTAGTAAATTCCTTGAATCTATACAAGAAGCTTGTTGGAGAAGAAATCATGTGAGAAAACCCTAGCATAAGCTTCTAGATTAAAATTTTGAATAAGCAATTAATCTAGATGGTGGTGCATGGCTTGAGGAACTATTTATTGTCTACAAAGATATGAGAAAATAAGACTATCAAAAAATTGGCTAAGTGTTAGAGAGAGAGAGTGAAGGGGAATAGGCAGAGAACGCACATGCAAAGATAGAGTGAAACCCCAAAAAATAGAGAACATCATCAAGCGTTTGCATTCAAGGTAAAAAGTAGAAAGAGAGAGTGGTGCAAAGAAGAGATTTGAGTTGTAGAGATTGCAACAAAGTGTGAGCAGTTGCAAATAGAGTTGCAACATTTAATTGGATTCAATAGAATCAAATTGTAATAGTTTCATTATAAATCAAAATGGTGGGTGCCATCAGATAATTGGGTAGGTGCTCAGTAGGGAGCGGGTGCTTCCTTGGAGTGCGTTCTCCTAAAACTAGGGGATTGGTGTCTCCTTAGGGTTGTTTCTCTTAAACTTTGTAATCAAATATTTATATTGTGATTCTAGATTTGAGCAGTAGACTCAAACAACTTTTGTCACCATGGTTTCCCACATTGGATTTTTCATGTATATCTGGTGTTATGGAATTTTTTTTGTGTGTGTGTGTGATTTATCTGCATATAGTTTTATATTCGTTTAAAATTATTAAAGCAAGGTACTATTGATTGATCTATTGATTCATTCCCCCTCTTAGTAGATTTTTGTGTTCCAACAATTGGTATCAGAGCCCTGGTTCCCTTGGAAAAGCTTAATTAGCTCGGGTAGATCTTGGATAAGTGAACACAAAATGCTTAATCAAGAAGGCTTATCTACAAACTAAGTGTTGAAAACCAAAAATATTGAGAGGGGGGGTGAATCAATATTCTCTTAAACCATTCAAACATCAAACATCCAATTAATAATGTATATTCAACTACAATAAGGAAAGAAAGCATGAGAACATCCACAACATCACATAGCACATGAACACCAATATTTTTACGTGGAAAACCAAAAATGGGGAAAACCTCGATGAGGGTTAGCTCACAATATATTATACCCAGTCATAGTATATTACAAAAATTATCACTACAGGTGGACTCACTATCCATAGATAAAAATATAGAAGAGATATGATGGCTCACAACCTATTTTTAACTATTACAAATGCATCTACAATATGCAGGAACACACTTCCAATGAAGCACAATAATAATCTTTGTACTAATTTTGATTCAACACTATGCAATGTTCTTCATTCACACAACTTAGATCTTCAACTTCACATTGCTATGCTCAAATTCACATAACACACAATACATGTTGCATCTATATCCTCAAAATATCAAAACAAATCCAACATATATATTCATATTTAGTAGAACATCAATTAGGCCAGCCTAATTAGATGTAATACCCAAAATACAACTTGTCGGCTCCAAAACTTATCATCCATAATATATGTCATAATTGAATTCTCAAAACACCTTAAGATAGGTTGAAATGGACCTAAAATAGATCCCATATAGGAGCGCAACACCTATCAAGCCTTCGCAAAATCATCAAACTTGTTAGGTTGGCACAACATAAGACCTAAACCAAAAATCCTCCATCTATGTATCCACACCTTGACATGTGGACCTCAAAACTTGATACCATCTAGAATTCATGCTCAACTAACATCTTGTAGCTTAACTTCAAAAGCACAACACCAAATACTTATTTGTAGAGAAGTGCAGACTCTCCCACATGAGCAAACTATACAAAAAATGATTTTGAAATTCTAGACTGAACTCTATTATACATATCTCTCAATATACTTCACCAAACATGGTAAAATATTGGAATTGAATGTATCTAAAAATCAAAAAAATAGGTTAGAATCATAGAGAAAAATATTCCTACGTGGATTGGTGTGGACCCAAAAACTGATGCATTATAACACTGAACTGGTAGTTCTAACACTTAGTCAGATTTCCACACAACTAATCTTTTTGGACCAAATTACCTTGCATCAATGGATTCCTAAACACCTCAAAAACCTATTAGGATTACCCAAAGTAATCCAAAACAATGTTGACATCAATGACAACACTGTGTTGCATTTTTATGTACATTCCATGATCGTGTTGCCAAACAACATCATCAATGAAAATCTCCTCAAACTTCCAAAATGAAGTACCTTTGTTGGATGGATCAGACTATACCTTTTGGAGCATTAAAATGGAGATATATTTGTCTTCATCAAGTATTGATGTGTGGATGTCATTTATGAAGGGATATATAGTTCCTACTACATCTCCAACTACTAAGGTTGGAAAGAAGGCATATGAGGACAATGCTAAGGAAAAGAATACAATTATTTATGGGTTGTCAAAGGTATGCATTGTCAAAATGCACATGATGTATGGAACAAATTAAAGAACATCTATCAAGGAGATGATAAAGTGATGAGTTGCATGGAATCTTCACTGCCTATGAGACGAGAATGGGAGATGTAGAAACGTCCAAGAAAGAAGTTGCACTTAAAGCAACAAGGAATGAAGAGATGGAAGCATCTACATCTGGTTTAGAGGATTCTGATGTTAAGGAAGCTGACTTCATGTTACCCTTTAAGTGATTCAACTATTGTAAAATTGGTCATCTTTCTTCTGAATGCCCTTATGATGAAAAGAATAACTCTGAGCAAGAAAATGTTAGTAAAAAGAAGAAGAATAATCTACACACAAGAAAATAAAGTGGTTCATTTGATGCCAGTAATTTCTCATATGATGGATATGATTGCACCTTGATGGCTAAGGGAAATGAATCCCTGTTCATGGAAAAAGGCTCAACAGTTCAAGAAAATGGTGAGGTTTAAGATCATGGCGAAGAAGAAGTTGAAAAATCCAATGAAGAAGAAGGAGAAGTGGACCTAGAAGGTGAACTCGTTTGTGCTCTGGATGAGATTAATAGCTTGAGGAAGGAAAAAAATAGAAAATGCATGCACAAAAGGAGATAAAAAGACTAACCAAGAGTCTTCAAGAGTCTGATCAGATGGTGATCAACTTGAAAACACAAGTTGAAGAGGCGAAGAGCGTAGAAGAAGTATTTAAGATTGAACTATAGTCTAAATGAGATGAGTGTATGAAGTTAGAGACTAAAATAGTTTCTCAAAGGAAAGATTTAGAAAATGCTAAGGAGCAAATAAACAACGGTCTGAAGTTGAAAGGTGGCTCTAGAATATTACATGAGTTGATTAACTCACAAAATCCATCAAAAGAAAAGTTTGGTCTTGTTTTTGAAAAAGGTAAAAGTCCAACCAAGAACACATCTACTAAATTATATGATAATTTTAAAGTAGAAGAAAGGTGCTACACAAAGGATGAAAAATCCTGCAAGAAGAATGCCACTAAGAATATAAATCTAGAGAAGAATGCTATTGAGATGAAGAAATTAGATGAAGAAAATAAGCCTGTAATTGATAAGAAGAATAACCAATCAATCCCTAAAGACTTGAAGAAAAAGTAACACATAAAGGGAGTTGATGCAGAAATTTCCTCAAGGCTGAGATACATGAAGCCAAATCAAAGAAGACCACCTCATCATGCACAAAGAGATAATATGACCAGGTATTCCTCATTTTTCTATGGTTACTTTTATTCATGTAATTGGTCTGGTCATAGGGCTAGAGAGTGTAGAACTTCACCTAAAAGGAGAAAAATTAATAGGAATTTATTTGCTTCTGTAGTGGATATGAATGTCATGTGCTTTAACTACAATAATTTTGGTCACATAGCCAAATATTGTAAAATAATTTATGTTAGATCAAAATCATGGAGTAAGAAGAGGAATATATCTACTAGAGTGAATAGGGGTTTGCATGTCTCTGAAGAGGAGAAAAATATGATAGAGAAGAAGCCAAAGATGGTATGGAGAGAGAAAGGTCAGCAAGGAGCACCCAAAGTAGTTTCTCCTTCCTTACATCACTAATTCTTAGTGATAGGACATGATTCTAGGAGGAGCTTCATAGAAATGTCATTCATCCCTAGAAGAAAAGGATAGATCAAGTCAGATAAAATTGGTTTTACAAATTTCTAATGAATTGATGGTTGTAGATGTCATGGACACACTCCTTTACTTTGATAAAGGGGGAGAAAATATACAAATTCTCATGCAATTGAGCAGGGGGAGATTTGAGAAAATGCTTCGATGGAAGAGATATGTCTTAGCGAGAGTTGTGACATTGAATTATATTGTTGTATGTGCACTCATAGTTGATTTTATTATAATTAGTATAGAGCAGTTCAGTTAATTGGAACATATTTGGTTCAGTTGGTACAAATAATTTGGAATTGGTACATAAAATCTAGAGCATTTAGTTTTTCCATTGAGGTCAAAGGAGGAGAGAAAGAATTGACATCTGTTGGTATTAGTCAAAGGGGGAGAAAAGTCCCTTTGCCATTACTTTAAGAAGGAGTAATAGTTGTAGAAGCATGGTGTCCTAAAGTGACCCCTTTCCATTAATGTCAAAGGGGGAGAGATTGTGCAAATTCTCATTAATTGGTACAGAGCAATTCAATTGGCATTAAATGTTTGGTTTTGCCATCAATGACAAAGGGGAGATTGTTGGCATAATGTTATCATTGATGTTAAAATATTTCAATGATTTCAAAGGGGAGATCATTAGATGTCATTGAGATCAGTGGATAAGTTTCTAGAAGAATTTTAAAGTATGATGAAGAGAAGAGCATGATTTGCAAATGTTGCAAAGTTGTCCTAAAATGTTGTCACATTTTTACAAAGGTCTCTTCTAGAGGTTTGCATGGAAAATAGGATGCATATTCAATGTGGGTTTTTTAAGAGGATTCTATTGGTATGGTCTACATGATCAGAGGATGTGTAGTGTGCTCAAAAAATATTTAATTCTGCTCTTAGATAGGATTAGGTTTTTATAGTTAAACCCTAGGTGTTGTAGTCATGGCTCTAATCAAAATTTATATTTATGCGTTTATTGGATGTTGGCGGTGTCCTACCCTCTTTCCCTAGTGTTACTGATTGACGGAGTAAGAGTGCATCACAACATTCCTTCACATCATTGTTTAATTTTACTGTGGCCAAGTCTATTTGTGATGGTGCGATGATGAAGATCAACGATGAAGGTTGAAGCATGTGATATCGAATGACTATCACATAAGTCCTTCACATTGTGTTTTGAAGTCTACCTCGACATGTGCTATGTGTGATGTGTGACAGAGACAAATATATGACTAAGAACATGAGGTGAGATCTAATGGTCATCACATCTTTGCTTCAAATCATTGTTGTGAAGAAAATGTGAGTTTAAGCTATTTGTGATGTATGATGTGAGTGGATGGTGACATCATGCTAGATAGATGGCAACATCCCACTTCCTCGCTGAAGATTTGGTGGGACCTTGGTTAAGCCCTAAAGGAGTGTGGGCTAGTGACAAATGTCTACATGAACAAGTGGCTCAATACGATTGCATTGCTCATGTTATTCACATCATAGTTGTGAATAACACAGTGTCGTGCCAAAATGCGATAGCTAAAAGATTGGCAATGAAGACATGGTGGGTCCCTTATTCAAAAGAGTGATGGAGTGATAAGGTGGACACATATTCAGTAAGATAGGTGGAAAATTATTGTTGCATCACATGGTTTCTTTATATCATGATTTGCACTCTTTTCTTGCAAACAAAGTTGTGTTAGGCAAAGTGAACACAATGACAATCATATAGCTAAGATCAAGAGTTGGAGATTGGATAGTAATTGTTCTTTGGCCTCACATTGCAAAAATAGAGTTCAATTCCCTAAGTGAAGTTGTGATAGGCTATGTGAGTGTGATGAAGATATATGACACCAATTCAAAAGAGTTTAATCAAAAAGTTGTGTTTTAAAGATGTCCATTTAGGATAAAGGATATCAATTGGATCATGGCATGAAGACATCAAATCAATGATTAAGATTTAAATTTGAAGACCTCCAATTCCTATGACCATGTGAATGAGGCTTTCGATTGTAAGACAACACAGTGAATGAATTTAATTGGTTAAACTACTCCAATGATCAATTCAACTAGTGATTTGATATATAGAGTGGTGACATAGACTGTAAAGATGATTGAAATCATTATCAAATTGATCATACAAGGGATGCATTAAATGTATATCTAGATTACGGTTTTGTAAGTTTCCAATTTTAGTAAATTCATTGAATCTATAGAAGAAGCTTGTTGGAGAAGAAAGCATGTGAGAAATCCATAGAAAAAGTTTCTAGATTAAAAATTTGAATAATAAATTAATCTAGATGGTGGTGCTTGGCTCAAGGAACTATTGATTGTCGAAAAAGATATGAGAAAAGAAGACTATAAAAAATTTGGATAAGTGTTGGAGAGAGAGTGAAGGGGAGCAGACAAATAATGCACATGCAGAGATAGAGTGAAGCCAAAACAAAAATAGAGAACATCATCAAGGGTTTGCATTCAAGGTGTAGAGCAAAAAGAGAGAGTGGTGTAGATGAAAGATTTGAGTTGCATAGATTGTAGCAAAGTGTGAGAAGTTACAAATAGAGTTGCAGTATTGAATTGGATTCAATAGAATCAAATTGTAATAGCTTCATTGTAAATCTGATTGGTGGGTGCCATTAGATAACTGGGTAGGTGCTCAATAGGGAGTGGGTACTCCTAAAACTAGGGGATTGGTGTCTCCTTAGGGTTGGTGCCCTTAAAAATTTTAATCAGAGATTTCTATTGTGACATTGGATTTGACCAATAGACTCAAGCACCTTTTATCACTGTGGTTTTTCCATGTATTTTTGGTGTTAAGGGCTTTTGTGTGTGTGTGTGTGATTTCTTTTCATATACTTTTATATTGGTTTAAAAGTATTAAAGTAAGGTACTACTGATTGATCTATTGATTCACACCCCTCTTAGTAGATTGTTGTGTTCCAACACCATCTCCCAACTTTGAAACCTTATAGATCTGGCCTCACATATTTAATTTGGACAAATCAAAAGTCTAAATTGAATTCTTTGTGATGGTGACCAAAGTTGTAGGCCCCAAATCCCTAAGGTTTGATAATACTCCAAGTACCAAGGGTGTTAAACTTGGGAAAATAACCACAAACCTATCTTTAGGTTGGGAAGTTAAGAACCAATGGTTGAGTTGGGTAAGACCTCCTTCACTTTTGGCTCTACAAGACCAAGGGGGATTCTCTCTAAAGTGCCAAATTGATTATTGAAACACTAAACAATACCTTAGAAAAAACTATACCCATTACATAGTGTATCCCAATACTAGTGTCATAATATACCTATGTGTTAGTTTGGATAATTAAGAATGAGAACCTTATTAATAGATAATCTACCATATAAGTGTCTGAGAATATGTTAATGATACACCCTTGTATTTCTATATTCATTCAGACATGACACCATAACACGTGGAAAATAGAATTTAAAGATGTTTGAGTTGATATATTTGGAGTGTGTTCAGGATTGTACGAGAGAAATATAGTCATATATTGGTGCCTTTATCCATTGGGCAACTGAGTCTCTAGATTTAATCAAACATAAAATAACTAAAAATAAGGTGATGTCTCAATCAGGTCACCATAAAAGACTATGCCTTTCAAAATGCATGGTAAATCTAAGCTCTACATATTAATTTAGAAAGAAAATATAGTTGCAAAATATTAAGAGAGTATACTTAGTAATCCTTAAGTATACCCATACATTTCCTTTATTATATTGAAAAGATACCATGCAAAATATTTGCAAATATTCTACAAACTTTTGGTTAAAAAACTACATGAAATACATCTATAAATGCATAACATACTTAAGGAGACACTTAAATAATTTTGATTCTACCTTTAATCATTCAATCTTCAAAGCTTACAAGTATTATTGTAGGTAAGGGAGAAAACCCAGATCATTACAATGCAAAATAGCTACTCCCAGAACTACAAATCAAAATCTTAGGGTTCTTATGAATATCTTTCTTTTGATGACTCTACAACTACTTCTCTTTGTCAAAATGCTATCCTCTCCTTTTTTCTCTATTAAATAGGAGGATATATATCGATCCACCACATCAGGACACCTCGGAGAAAGAACCATGGTTTTCAAAAATTGTACCAGTCTTCCATGTCTTCTTGTATCACCTTCATAAGGTTGCACACCATGAATCCAGGTCCCTACATCAATGAGCATGCAAATGAGGAAGAAAACCCCTATGAAATTCATAAAAAAATCTAGCCATAAATGGTTGTTTAGCAAAAAGAGGCTTGTGAACCATAAAGAAGCATGGGTGTCGCTTTGTCCCACTTGTAGTTGTCAAGATGCATTAAATATCATCCATGTATCCTCAAGGATCAAATATAGTAGTTGAGAAAGTAGCTACAACATTAATGTCATTTAGGACTGAAAGCATGCCCTTTAAGAGTATTGTCGAAGTTTTAGGCTTGAACCAATCATTGGATTAAACATTAAATGGTTCACCACCTCAAAAGGTCACCTTCATTGGATGTGAGACATTAGGATTGTAAGGAACTGCTTGTTAAAAGGGCCAATGAGAAGAGAATCCACAAACCAAAATACTAGAAGATAAAAACCTTTTTTGGGCATTAGACATCAAGCTTGCAAGGAACTGCTTATCAAAAGGGTCAGTGAGAAGAGCATCCATTGTAGACATGGAAAATGTACATTCTCGATCCGACACACTTGATCCTGATTACTAACGACATTTCCTCCTAAATCATACTCTTAGCTTATCATCACTTTTTCATCTCTTAATTAGATAAATCATTATTTATTTAATTAGGTCTTTCTTCCTTGTTGATTAAATTAATCAATTTAATTTAATTAACCTTACATCCTTGTTCATTTAAATAATTTATTTTATTTAAATCAAGTCTCTAAAGTCCTCGTATTAAATTGAATAAATTAAACCTTATTTAATTTAATCTACCATTATCTCACTTAGTTAAATAAATCAAAATCATTTATTTAATTAAACCCTTCCTCTCAATTTGATTTAAATCAATTCATAAATTTAAGTCTAAATTGTCACATCTCCTAATTCCTCATTAAATTAATCAAATCCATGATTAAGTTAATCCCTCTCCCTAAAATCCTCTAGAGAATGCAACTTGCACATGAAAATAGATTTAATTCATTTATTAAATCTCTATTTTCCTCACATAGCATCAAAAGGGAATATTCCCTCAAATTTGAATTCAAAAATGCAAGTGGATGGGTACTTCCAACAAAGCATTGAAGACCTCTTATATGTCCTTGTGCATTGAGCCAAGTGACATTAACTCCATTTCTCTTTCCCTCTCACATGTCACATTCAAATTTCAAATTTGAATCTCATGGCATTTATCATGCACATTGACCAAAATGTGCTCATTCCTCCTCCAATCACATGTGGACAAGTGGCACAATTCCATTAGATTATCTTTTATCCCACATTGCTTATTTTCACTCATATTTTCAAGATTGGAATCTATAAATGAGAGACTCGTTGATGGTGTTTTCATGCACTTCACAACACAGGTAATACGTAGGTGCATCACCTCTCTTGAAAGACAATCTTCCACAATCAAATTGCAAAACACTATCCCAAGGTCTCTCGGATGTCAGGTATTGATAGTGCTTGGAATATTTTAGTTGTTTATGTGATTTACTGGAATCACAGGGCGGCCTTACATGGTTGAAGTTGTAGGGGAATTGAGTCAATAAATGGAGTTCTAGAGGTCTGGAATTGATGCACTTTGCTGCAAGTTCAAACAGCAGTCTTGGACTCCATTATTTCGTTGGATTTGGCTTTATAATGTGCAACGAACCTCAGCACAAGTTGATTCTAAAAAAAGGAAAAAAGAAAAGGCGAGGAAGAAAGATGTTTCCTGGACCTGCAACTACCGATGAACAGTGATCATGGAGGTTCGTGCTGTGGACAGCTTCCTTAAACGAGATTTCACTTAACCAGAATTCTCACAATATCATGAAATCAGTGCTATCTTCTAGGGACTGCAGATGTTCATCATTCACTCACTATGGAAACATAAATAAAAGATGAAGTTCAATGAGCAACAATGGAGTCAAAGTCCAGACTAACTTTGCACAGTCATCTACCTTTAGCAAATGACCAAAAGTATGGACAAGGAAAGCATACACACAACAACTATCTCCAAAACCATAAATGACATACTAAATCTACCAAGTTGAAATTGAAGGTGCTAGAACAGAAAAATAACTTAAAGCAAAGCTATAACTAAAAGGGAGAGGAATCATGAAACATATTGAGAAACCCAGAAAATACACTAAAATTGACTGTATTTGCTATTTATAATTTCTTCAGCATGCCTTTACAACAACTCAACTCTCTTAAAATGAGAGGAGGAGAGCCCTATTTATAGTTTTCACAAAACAAAATGAGTGGCCAAGATTTGATTCCATTATGTGGCCAAGATTCATTTTACATTAGGGTTTCACCTACCCCCCAATATATATTACATTTATAAAATACTTTCTTGTCTCTTTCCTATTTCGTCATCTAGTGACAGTACTGTAGCAAATTTGTCTTTTAGTGATTTTCCCTTTGCTGTAGCTATTCTTCAAGGAACTATTCGTCGATGATTGGGTTTCCCTCTCGCTTCTTCAATGTGGCATACTCCATGAAATTCAGGATCAGGGACTGAAGCTTATCCACCTCCACGATGTCAGATTTTAGGATTTGGTAACTTCATTCCTAGGAATTGCTACCCAGCTTCTTCCAATCTGCTTCATACTTAACATCATTCTCCTTGAAAATTTTTGATTGCACGAAGGCTCAGGCCGCAAAACACAAGAACTCGGTGGTGATTTCAGTGGACCTCCCCTCTTCCATAATCTTCAAGAAGTGTGGCTTGATGTTCTCAGGATTGATCTCGATCGTGGGCACCTCATATCTCGTCATCGGTTTGAGGTACTGAGTACACTCCTCCCTAGAATCCCTTGCCCATTCAATGTCAAGCACTATCCATTCCAAAATTTGCTCCAACCTTCTCTTTCAATGGTTATAATCTTGTTTCCAGGCATCCACCAACCAGTGGTTGTCGTCCTTGAAGGCAAGGTCCCTCTCCCAAATATCACTCGGCAGTGCGAGAATGGCCTCAATGTTTGGGTAGGCTGCATCGTACTTCCTAGGGAACATCTCACAGAACTACCTTGTGTCCTCAAGAGTTTTCTGAACCTCTAGGAACCTATTTGCTGCCCGAGCGGCCTCGTTGATACCTGTGTTCCCTATGTCCAAAACCTATCGGAACCATTTTTTTGTAGTTTTGTCCAAGTTCTGCCTCTTTTCTAGTTTGTCAATTTGTTCTCTAGACAGCAACTAAGGCGGGACTGATGATGTTGTAAGTTGATCATCCAGAGATGACCACTGCTAAATACAAGTTGTTAGGTCGGCCACCTGCTCCTTTAATTCTTCCTTGGAGATTTTATCCTGTTGGATAAGGTGCACTACTATGGCGACCGACTCCTAGAGATGTTGAACCTTCTACTCCCTTGTGGCTATTCCCAGATCGATGGTGGAGACGTTATAAGTTATGCCTTGTTCCCCAACCATCGACGCTACTATTTGCACTGCTCTTGATCCCGAGGCATCCATGGTTATCTTCGATCTAACCCTCAGCTTCTTCTCTTTTCTGGTGCTCACTCATGCTCTGGCCATAATGGCTTCTAGCCTTGCCTTGGGATCCTTTGATGTGGGAGTCTTTTGCTTGAGCTATTGTTGCAGCCAATCGAGCATTTGAGGTTCCTCAGTTGGCGGTACATTTTGAGTTCCGCTGTCCTTTCCTTTAAGTTTGATAGTACTGACAACCAGAGCCTTCTCATTTACTCCCATATCTTCCTTTCCTTCATTAGAAACTTGCTCGAATGTCTCATGTTCAGCGAGAGACTTGGTACGTAGCTGCTCTTTGGGTGACTCTTTCTTTTCAGTATCCTCTTCCACGTTTAGAGCATCTTGATGCTTCTCAGGGCTCTCTGTCTATTTACTCTCTTGGAGGAAAGTTTCCTCATCATGCTCCGGATTCTTGCCATGTTCTTCAGTTGGAGATTTGTCACCTTCTATCTCTGGTGTAGCAGTCTCCTCTTCCTGTGCAAGCCAGTCCTCAGCTTCCTTGTCTTCAATTTCCTTGAGTTGTTTGCCCCACTCCGCATTGAGCCCTGGATCATTCAATTCTCGGATTAGGTCAGCATTATGGTCCTCACTACCTGAACTGGACTCACTGCCCTCACTTGAAGATTCATAGGTTACCTTATCAATTTTTTGATGTTCGAACAATGGGTGTTCGTGATATTCAAACTCTTCATCTTCTAGCACCTTCTTAGCCTCAAGCTATTGTTGTTCACACTCATCTGATATCTGCATGGTCGCCTTCTTCTTTGGTGATTTGGTGGAGGGAGATTCCATTGGAGTGGAGGCCATAGCCTAAGCTATCGCAGCCTAGACTATTGGATATGTGAGCATCCATGAAAGCTCAGAAGGCACATTCTGCATATACTTTACAAAAGATTCTAGAAGGCCTGGGGCTGGTGTTGTGGTAGCAGAAATGGAAGGAAGGGAAGGAGACATGGAGGGAGAGGTAATTAGCGAGGTGGTGGCGGATGATGAATCCACGGGAATGACCTGCGATACTAGAGGAGACTGAGCAAGGTGGACAGAGATATCCACCGTAGGCGGGGAGGAAGCGGAAGCTGGAATTGAGGCAAGCGGGGTGGCGGTGGTGATTATGATGGGTGGAGATCCAAACGAGCTAGATCTTTTGCTTGTGATCCCGAGGGGGGAACCCTTTGGCATCACCATTATCTCCGTGCCTCCTGTTGTTTTTCTTTTCTTCTTAGAGGGCTTTGGCTCGGAAGACTTACGGGCGTAGACCTTTGGTTTGGGCAGCTATTGGCTACCCTCCTTTCTTTTCTTGGTCTTCAGAGGTGGTGGGGCTTTATATGTTTCCCTGGTTGCAGCGATAGCTTCCCCACCCTCGGAGCCACTTGGCTCACTCATGTGCTCACTTGCAAGCTCGGTGTATGTCAGGATGACCCCTTGTTGTTTCAATTGGGCCATCTTCCCATCGATCCATGCTCTCGTTCAGGCTTCAACAGACCTGGTGAGCACACCAATATCATTAAGCTCTGATGTATCCCAGTTGATAGCAGGCAGCGGTAGGTTGGAAACTGTATCGTAAATTGGATCCATAATTGCTTCTTCATCCTCCCCCAGCTGATCAGGGATAGGGCATAAGTTCACCCTTCGTGCATGGATGATAGTCATGCGCATATAATATCACAACCGTACCTCAAGATCATCCCTGCAGTTGGCCCAGAAGTCCTCAATGTTGTGGAGGTGGGCATATCCACGCCCCAGTGCCTTTCTGACATGGCCATAGGGATCCATCTGTGGCCTTGCTGTATATTGTTCAAAATTATATTCTGCCAACTCCCTTTCCGAATATCCAGCGCACTGGGAAGTGTGGACCTTATACATCCACTATCCAAGGTTCATGGGGTAGATGGGGCCTTCCAGATGCTTCTCATTCAAGACACTGTGAATGTGTCGCAGCTGCTGAGTCAGCTCTAAGAGAACAATCCGATCATTTGGGTATCGGGGTAGCTTGTTTGGTTTATCCGAGAAGCCCTCAATGTGGATGTATGTGAACCTTGGGAACTGGATGTACCATAAGGTATATTTTCTGAGGAGAACCCTGGCACTATGGGATGTCCTCCTATGAAAATCTCCTCCCACTGACCGGATTACGTGGGCAATGAACACGTCATTCACCCTGCATTAGTTTGTTTTGAAATTCCTAAACTGTAACTGAGGGTACTTGTCATATGGTTTAAGCTCTGGCCCAGATGGGTCACTTGGCATCACCGTCAAACTTTGATAATGTCACCGATTGGCGAGGGAATACACCAAGTAAGAGGTCATGAAGAATTTGTTAGTTTTCTTCACAGTGGTAAACTGCTCGTGGAAACAGTCGCTGATGATTTCACCCCAATAGAAGGTGGTACCCTTACCTCGGAGGATCTGTTCTATGAAATAGAACATCCATTCTTGAAAGAAAACCGTGCCAGGAAGGCCCCTAACTCAGCTGAGCAGCATTACCAGATCATGGTAGTCCTCATGGAAGCCACTGCGATAGAGCTCCTAAGGGAGCTTCCCAGCATTAGCCCGTTTTTCCTTCAACCAGCATTGGTTGATGAGCCTTTTACAATCCAATGGGTCTTGTTCCCATACCTCCTGACAGTCTTCCATGGTGGGGACCTCCATGCTCTCGAAGGTTGGAATGTGGAAGGTGTTCGTAATTCCTGACGGAGACATATCTGCAAGGATATTCCCCTCATGATCCACAATTGTTCTGGTATCAGATTGGTATGCCTCAACACACGCCATCACCAGCTCTGGGGCCACCAGGGCCAGTGGGAAACCTGTAGCTTTAGCCAGTCCACTACTCTTTATCAACTTGGCACTCACAGTTTTCGGGTTCATTCTAACCCTCTGTGTAAATTCATCAACATTGACCTGTCCAATGTTGGTATTTGAAACATCCCTCCAAAGGGTAGTGACCCTGGACTGGATAGGGACCCCTTGGAACTTGTACTTCATCAGTTCCTTGTCTTCCTTGCCCCTTGGTGGCTTGGCTATTCCTTTTCCTTTTTTGGAAGCATCAGAAGTCTCTAGGCTGGATTCCATAAATCCTGCACAACAGACGAGAATTAGTAACAATGAACTTGACAAAATAGCTAACGAAAAATACCTGCATGTCAAGATTAGTTCAGCAATCACAATTCATACTTAACAATCACAGAGGCAAGATTTTTCATCATTAGAGGGCAGTGCAAACAATCCAGAGTTCCTGGGCCGGAAATCCCTTGGCAGAATGCCGCTTGAAAGGGAAAAATGAGAATGGAATTCCCATATGCACGTCCCAAAGTGGGATTTGAAAATTTGAAGTTGGAAATGGAAGAAAACCAAATTCTAGCACGTGGGTTGAAATCCATTTTGGATTTGGAGGTCATTTGATGCCCCATTTGGAGGTTCAAGCATCATCTACAGGGAAGCCGTTGGAAATGACGCAGAGGAGACAGAATTCTGGGCGACGGAATCCGGGTCTTGGATTGCCATTGTTGGGAAGCAGCTATGTATCGACCGTGTGGAATGGCGAACCCTAAGAGGAAACTCGAGGAAGGCAACTCGGCAGGAAGTTTTCAGAAGCAACAGGGAGTTCGGGACAAACGGACGATGAATGAGGAACCAGGACCCGAAGGACGGGAAGACACTCGGAGATCGCCATTAAGAAAGGCGCAAAAGGAACGGAATCCCGAGGAGGGAATACCGACGTCCAAAATTTGGAAGAAGTATGGAGGAAAAAAGACCAAAGGCATGGGGTTCCAGCGCATAGAGGATCGGGGTTTGGGATCCGGGAAGACGTTCGGACGGTGCCGTTAGGAACGGTGAGGGCACAAAGGAATCCCAAGAAGGGAATTCTAGAGGGAAAAGTTCAAGGGAAAGAAAATGGTAAGGGTTTCGACCGGGAGGTGAAACACTTTTGCGACAGGGAAATGGAGTCTGGGAAGACGTAACGCGGACATCGTTTAAAACGATGAGATGAGGATGGAATTCCGGGAACAGAATCCCGGGGACCAAATTTCGGGGACGGGTTTGAAGAAAATTGTGAAGTTTGATGGTAGACGGAAATGGAGGGTCCGGGATCCGAGGGTTAGGAAGATGCTCGGACGGCGCCGTTAGGAACGACGGGGGCACAAAGGAATCCCAAGAAGGGAATTCCGGAGGGAGGAACCCGAAAGGAAGAAAAAAAGGTTGAAAATTTTGGAAGAGGATGGTATGGATGGCCGCGAGAAGATCCCAGCCTGGAAGACGCCGGTGCTATTCTGAAGAACAGTCGCAATGCAGGAAGGTTCCGGATCAATTTTCTAGGCATTTAAAGTGTTGATTTTAGATTCTAAGATATGGGTTTTGAGCACAAGGGGGAAATATAGCTAGTTCACGTCCCATTTTACAATTTAACCTCAAGAAAATCCCAAAAATCACAAAAGAGAAACTAGGGCGCGCGAATGGAAAACCTACCTCGAAAATCCAAAGAACAAGCTGCCGGATGCGTGGACGTCACTGGGAAAACACCTCGAAAATCATCAGGAGGAAAGCCAAATTCACCAAGAGCTCTTCAATCTTTTTTATCACTCGAACCTTTGATAATGACAGCTGACAAAATCATTTTTATAGCAAAAGGCGGCCATTAATGCAGCATTAATGACCCCGTACGGTTGCAGATTCGGTTTGTGAACTCCGAAAAATGCAAAGGTGGTGGGAGGTCCGGGAAGCCGTCCCAAGATAGCCATTGGAAATAGCAAAGCCCGAGGGGAAACCCAGGCAAGGAAACCCGACAGAGGCAATCCGGTAGAGGAAGTCCGACAGGGGAAACCCGACAAGGGAAATCCAAAAGGGGAAACCCGAAAATTGCCACAGATGCCAGAATTTCGACAAGGAGAACCCAGAAAGCTCAAAATTTAAAATATGACATTAGGGAACGTGCCACCCCCGACATTTGGGGCACAAAAGGGGAACGCAGAATGAGGCAAAACGAAAAGGACCCAAGAAAGGAAAGAGGGAAAAAAGGGTCCCCATTCCAAACGGGGCATGTGTGCAAAAGGAACAACAAGACTCTTCCTCTCATTCAATTATCCACAATTTGAGTAGACTTACTATACTCAAATCCATCATCATCGACAATTTACATGCAAAGTTACTCTCTCCAATTGAGAACTAATTTTGCTCATTTCATCCAAGCATCCACCATATTTTCACATTTGCACCAAGGTTATGCTCAAAACTCTTTGGAGATTTGACCATTGCTCAATGATGATTATTGCAACTTAGGAATTGGGAAAGGGCCAATTGCAACACTCCATTGGCACCAATTCCCCCATGGGATTATCAATTTGTTCACTTAATTAGGACTTGTTTTCATTTATTTTAGTTGTTCTTCCTTTGTTCCTATTTAAGTTTATTAACAAATGGATTTCATGGGGAATCCCTTATTGTTTGCTTGTATTTTGATCTTACACTAACAATGTTCATCTTTGTGCAATTACAGGTTTAGGGGTTCACATTTTGGCACTACAGGGAGGGGAAAGAGTCAAAAAATTCAATCAAATTTTCAAATTCCATGGTTTCTAACTTTCCTTTGCAGACACAGGCAAACTAGCCCATGTAGCTCTATATTGTGTTGCTCTCAACTCCGCGGCGTAGTACTTCATCGTGTTCAGTTTTGCGGCTCCATATTGATCCACCGTTGAATTCTCCAAACTCTGCTACGGATTCCTGCCTATCACTTTTTTAAATTTCCTAAGCCCGGCGCGCAGGCCCTAACTCCACCACTTTCACCACCGTGGCTCTGTATTGAGTTGCGCCTTCTCCAAACTCCACCGCGTCACCTTTCCTGCCCATAAATTTTAAATTTTTAAATCAGGCCACTTCCAAACTGCACCGCGGGCCTCTTTCACATCGCTTTTGCGCTCTCTACCTGTGCAGAGTGCTTCCCAAAGTCACCCGCGCGGTGCTATTTAGCGCCGCCTATCTTCCAAACTTCGCCGCTTCTCCAAACTCCACCGCTTTTCCAAACTCTGTCGTAGGAAGACAGTAAAAAAATTTTTAATTAACATGTACTTTATAAATTTGGTTTTTTAAAACCTTTAATCTGATTTCCTGTCTTTATTGCTCTCTGTTTTTCTATTAATTTGCAAGTTGGAGCAAAGGAAGAAGTCATCATGATGTCATGTGCAACAAAACAAAGTGTTTTTAAACACTAAAAGTGTTCTTTAACACTTCTTAAGAAAGTTTGTTAAATATCTTTGGCCTTAGGAAAACTAATTTTATTTTGGGCTTTAAAAAGAACAATCAAATTTCTCATGATACCATGTTTATTTTGTACAAAGTGTTTTTAAACACTTAAGTGTTCTTTAAACACTCTTTAAAGAAAATTTGTTAAATCTTTGATCTTAGGACACTAAATTTTCATTGGGCTCTAAAAAGAACAATCAAATTTTGTTTTTCTAAAGTTGCCAAGGGGCTAAAAAGAACTTTAGGAAAACACACTAGATTTGGTTTGAAAGGTAATAATTGAACAAGGCAAATTCACATTTCCATTTAGTGCTTAAAAAGAACTCATTATTGCTTTGGGGTTTAAAATGAACAAATGTTTTCCATGTTTTGCAATCTTTTTTACAAGTTAATATTATCTAAAATGTGTATGCGCTTCTCTCACGCTTCATTTCAATCTTGAGAATCAAAAAAATTTTGGTAATAGTAGGTTGTTAAAAATATGCCTCCACATTTCGATTTGGGCACTTAAAATTGAACAAAACATGTGAGTGTGAGCATGACATACTGCGGAGGTTTTCCCCTTTGTTTCTCAACAAAGGTTGTGTAAATGATGGGATATGTTAGCTCGCTTTTGTTTATCTTAGAGGGCCTACCTTGTGGGAAAAAGCAATCACCTAAGGGAACGATCCAACCGAGAACACGCTAAAGCCAAGCGACTTCCACTCGGGATATAAGTGTGGATATTGGAACAAAGGCCAATATCACGAGGATTATTTCGATGAGATGGACAGCAATGGACTCTCGCCGATGTTGGATAATCCCCCATGAATGGAATGCTCAAATTAGAACCCTTTGTTTAGAAAAAGGCCAAAACCTTGTCTATCTTGTTGGTGCAAAAGGTCATGTCCTTTGAAGCCGCCCCACGTTATACATGTAGTCTTGTTGTGAAAATGGAAAGTATTCCATGGGAGATTCATGGGTACTAATGCTTGGCTGACCCGAATAAGTGAGTGCCATGGAGGGGAGCCAGTGTGGTCAAGCATTTAGCCATTCGCACAAGATATGCGCAGCTGGATTTATCCAAGTGGGAACCCAATAAGATATTGCCTCATCATCTTAGGATTGTAAAAGTTTTAGAAAAGAATACATTGCTTGGCTCTTGAAAATTCTTGAAAACAAACATACACAAGACCTTGAAATTTCAAACCCCTTGTGAGAAACAAGTACCTCTTTACGAATTTGGACACTCTTGCTTTCCCTAGGGATCATATTCCTAGAGGTTTCTAAGTGCACAAATTCTACCGTCATTTTTTTTCAACAAGGTTAAACATAAGAAACTTTTGCCCTATTTTCCTCGATTTCCACACAATGGACCTTGTGGGATGAGAACGAAAGTGGGACATTAGACACATAGTTTAACATAAGCAAGCAAGTGCCTTTGGTAACAAAGAATTCATTAAGCCAAGATAAAAGACAATTGAACCACAAATGTGCTTGGTCCCTTTTGAGTCATTTGGTTTCCATGTGAACTTTGATCTTTTGGTTTGAACTACCTTTAGGGAAAAGCATGTTCTTCATCACCTTGGTCTTGTAAGTAAGTCCTCATAGGGTCATCTAGGATCAATTCAAACACTTCATCCATCCAAACATCAATCAAACATCATTTCACCAACAACTTTTGGAGCTTTGAAAACATCTTTCATGCTAGACTTTTGGAAAATCAACATCACCTTGTTTGACTTAATGCACCTAGCCAAATTATCAAATCATCACCTCGTTTGACTTAACACACTTAGTCAAACTACCATCTTGTAGGAGTTCACTCTTGGATAACACAACTTCCTAGAGTTTTACGATTACATTTATCACTCTTGTTTGACTTAACACATCTAGTCAAACTATCAATCCAATCATGATTAATCAAAGTCCTAAAAGGTTTAGCATTCCCTTCAAAGTTTCTTTCAGAGTTCCATTCATCCATATCACTCATCTTCCATTCATCTCATCCTCATCATCGCTTTGATCCTTCAATTATCCTAGTTCTTCGCTTCTTTGAACCTAAGGTTTAGACCGATCTAAAGAATTAGAGGTTCATCTCTTACATTCTTGAAAATTGATCTTCATTTTATGGTTCAAACTCAATCTCAACACAAGAAAAACATGGAATTTAAACTTGATTCATCCATCATGAGCAATCCAAATCATCCAAACTATCCAAGTCTCACAATGCCATTTGATTATCGAAACTCACATTTATGCATGGCATCATTATCTCCAAACCTCAATGGTACAACAAATGTGAGTATGCCCAATCCAAAGTTTGGAACACCTTTCCCAATGGTAGATTTAAATCCAAGTCCAAATTTGCAAATCTACCAACCAAACGCTCAATGCATGAGTTTTCCAAACAACATTATCACACCAAATCCATGCATGCCAAGTGCAACTTTACCAAACATGACCATTCTAAATCCATACTTGCTGAATTTTGGGATAGATACGATTGCAAAACAAACCAATGTTGTCCAAAATCCAGGAAATATGTTGAAAAATCCACATGTTGATTCAAATCAAGGTAGCGCCATGCAAAATCAAAGCTACCTAAATCAAGGCAATAGGATTCTCAACCACAACAATGTTCAAAGTCAACCTACAATGCCAAATCAAAACATCATACCAAATCATCCCATTTTGCCATCGGTATCACAACAGCAGGTGGAAACCATCCAAGCAATCCCAACAATCAACACCATCCCCAACCCACCACCACCGCCACTGCTAAAACACAACATGACAAATTCATTCTCCATCATGTTGCAAGCCGCTCAAGAAGCTTCCTGCAAAAGAGCACTCCAAAACCAACAAGCTGCACAACTAGCTGCTCAGCAAGCACAAGCGACTCAAGTAGCCCAACAAGCATAGGCTCAAGCTCAAGCCCAACACTAGGCTCAACATGAGCAAACACAATTCTGAGCACTATTGCAAGCAATCCATGAACAAATCCATCAACAAGTAGCTCAACAACAAGCCAAACAAAAAGCATTATTGGCACAACAACATGACCAACGACAAGAGTTGTTGGCTCACCAGCAAACACAGGCCTTACTCGCTCAACAGAGTTTGCAACAAACTCCTACCACAATTGTTGAAAACAATAATCAAGATCTATCCATCGAGGAATGCCTTGAAGATATATCCACCTCATCCAATGATCAAATCAGTGTACGTCAAGAGCCATTTTTTAGTCATGATCAAGACCCCTCTTATAAATATCTATTCCAAGGAGTGTTGATGTTGTTTGATCCTATTGACATAAACCAAGATCCATCTACCAATGATCATGTTGACAATGTCTCACCACCTAACGAGTTAGAGGACATATCTCAAGAACTTATTCCAAAGCATGATCAAAATCTATCACCAAGGTCTAGCAATGTTCCTTCCCAAGACGTATTGACATCCTTTGATCTCATGGTTACAGATATTCAAGGAATCCCTAGCTCAACATTTGATCCAAATCCACTCAAAGAACAAGTGGATATTAAGCCACTTCCCATGCCTAAGGATGATACCCAAGAACCCACTATAAGCAATCCATTCTTTGAAATTGACCCATGTCAAGAACTTGATCCAAAGCATGTTGAAAGCAATTTCAACATTAATCAACATCAAGATTTTTTATATGCAAGATACTATAATGAGGTAATGTCCACTCTCCTACAAGATGTCACAAATAATGATCATATCCATATAACACATACCCCTCCATCTACCCATAAGATGCTTTCTTTGGATGGACACGCAGATGATTGTCATTCAAAACAAGAGTCTCCTACTCATAACATTTGTACACATGATCAAGATATAGAGAAATCCAGAGACATGTCAGAAACAAATCATGAAGAAGGCTTCTACATAAGTTGTGAATCAGAAACATCCCGTGAAGTGAGTCATGAGGAAGACTTTTGTGTGGACAGTGAAACATCAACACTTCTTGAAGAAGCACTACAATCTAATATCTTACAAGATCAATCTAAAGATATCAATCAGGCATTCATCCCACTTATGGAAGATCCTATCACTTATAAAATTGGATCACTCACCTTTGTAAGGGAAAACTATCTTATCAATGAAAGAGTTGTCACCTTTGAAGATCCCCATAGAGTAGAGAAGGAGCAACACCTTGTTTCCAAGGTAAATCATATCCTATGGCAAATAAATTTTTTCAGCAGATGAATTATCAAGGTAGAGGATTAGGCCTACATGAACAGGGTATCCTAGAACTAGTGCAGATTGTTGGCAATCCTAAGCATTAAGGCCTTGGTTATTCAACAATCAAGGGATATAAACATATAGGTGGTCCTTCCACAAAACTGGGGGCAACGCCGTCTCGAGCAAACGCCAACATAGGGGGCACAAAGGATCCTTATGATGAAACCAATACCAATACTACAACCCGCCATGTCATGAATATTCACCCACCCATCACCCCATCCACAAATTGGGACCAACGTCAAAAGAAAGACTTGAATCAAAGCATGAAGAATTTTATCAAAGGAAAAGAAGTAGTGAAGCACGAAGGACAAATCAAATACACTTGGATACCAAGGAATACAAAGAAAAATTATCCCTATCAAACTCCATTAGTCAAAGAAACTATGGGGAAAAATAAAAAAGGGAAAAGTATCCATCAAAAATGTCCACAAAGGCAAAAGCAAGCTTCTCAAGCAACATACAAAGTGTATCAAACAGTTGGTCCCAATTCCATGCACACTTCCATATCCACCCATCATTGCTCATCTTCCCAAGTTTGGAGAGTCAAAGGTTCCAAACTGTCAACCAATCCATCTTTTATCCCTAAACACACTCCATCCACGCCTCCACGCATGATATCCAATTCTCACATTGACCATGTGTTGGCAATGACCCTTCATCATAAGGATTCAGAAGGCACTCTATCACGATGTGCGCACAGAGACAGAGTTAACTTCGGTATCAGCAAAGCAGAAAAAATTTCTCAAAAGTTGCATTCATGTGCATGTATCTTGGCAAAGTAACTTCTTCAAGCAAGATACCGATGGCATGTTATGAAAAAAGAATCAACATCAGCACCACCAGGTGGTTCAACATCAGCTTAAAATCTCTCATAAAATACCAAAAAATCAAAAATACAAAAAATCCAAAAAAAATCAAAAAATGGATTGAAAACAGTAAAGAGAAAAATCATCCTCTAGTGAAAACCACTTCGGTGGCGCTTTGGACAAGTACCATGATGAAAACCTGGCAAACAGGCATCATGTGTAGAATCGAGCATCTACGTGCACCATTTTCAGGAGAAAGCATCTCATCACATCCATAATAAAGCCAACATTTTGACCATATCATTTGTTCATCCATGAACTGTTTATCCAACCCATTACCATATATCTACCTTATCTTGATCTTGACCAAGTTTGGTACAGACTTCACACGTGTTTATGGTAAATATCTTGACATGGGTCATTTTCATTGATCCCATCCTACCCAATGCTATCCAAGCAATAAAGTATTATCCAAATGAGAATCCTCTATTTGAACACCCTTATCTTATCACAAGATAATTCATATCCATCCATCCATCCACACACCTATCCAAGAATCCATCCATGGAATTCCATACATTGCTAGACATATGGGGTAGATATTTACATCTTGTTTTGAGAATAAATCTTGATCTATATCCTTCACACTTATGTGGTGATTCGAGCATTGGCAAACATGAAATCAAATTGGCCAAAGCATTTGTGAGCTAAAAATCTAAATCACTAGCCCATGGCATATTTTGATAGGAAGATGCTCCTCATCAAGCTTTATCTTTCATCGAATATCAATCCAAGCAATTCATATCAGTCACATCTAATGCGCACATCCGCATCACATCAAATCATCAAAATAATTTTGTTCCAAATCAATCTTGATCAATCATCACCTTGTTTGACTTAACACACTTAGTCAAATTATCATCTTGTGTACGAGTTTACTCTAGGATAACACAACTTCCTTGGGTTTACAAGTTCATTATCATCTTTGTTTGGCTTAACACACTTAGCCAAATTATCAAATCCATAATCACCTTGTTTGACTTAACACACTTAGTCAAACCACCCTCTTTTGTACAAGTTTACTCTAGGATAACACAACTTCCTAGATTTTACAAGTGCATTATCACTTTTGTTTGACTTAACACACTTAGTCAAACTATCAATCCATCAATCTGATCGATCAACATTAAGCTTGGTTTTCAACAAAATCCCAAAACAAAGCATTGATATCATCATGTATCCATATCCAAATTGTCAAAATCATGCGAAAATCCAAAAACATTCAAAAAATCTCATCAAAATTTCAAAAACATTCAAAAAACTCATCAAAAATAAAAAAATAAAAACATTCAAAAATCCAAAAACATCCAAATCATTCCAAAATCCAAAAACATGTCTAAATATCAGAAAATCTTCAAAAGTTTCATCATTGAGTCTTGTCAGTATTTCACCTTGTCGAACTACGTCGTCTCTGAGCTTGAACGTAGGCAAGGTTGATCTTTGATCATCCCCCAAGATAGTTAGGGTCAGTCCTTAGGCATCCATCACATTGGAAATCCCTTTGCCCATCTATTTTTATAGTTAGGGTCAGTCCTTAGGCGTCCGTCGCATTGGCAATCCGTTTTCCCATCTATTTTATAGTTAGGGTCAATCCTTAGGCGTTCGTCGCAATGACATCCGTCTGCCCATCTAGTTAGGCATCCGTCGCAGGGGAATTCGTTTGTCCGTCTTTTTCACATTTTAGGATTTTAGGCATCCGTCACAATGACATCCGTCTGCCCATCTAGTTAGGCATCTATCGCGGAGGCATTCATTTGTCCATCTTTTTCACATTTTAGGATTTTAGGCGTCCATCGCAATGGCAATCCGTTTGCCCATCTATCTCATTAGTAGTCAATTCAATTGGAGTCCAAACTACATCATCTCTAAGCTTAAACATAGGCAATTCCATCCTTGATCGGCACCCGAGACACAAAAATCTAAAAACATTCATAAATCTCAAAAATACCAAAAACATTGGAAAATCTGAAAATCAAAACAGCCTCAAAACAACAAAAACATCCATATATCTGAAAAAACCAAAATGGTGCACCCGTCTCATCTCGCTTTCACCCGCAATAATAACCATTCCTAATAAAATCAATTGCCGCTTTCACCCTTTGGTGAGTCAATCAGAAGCAAGTCTAACAGGTTCCAAAGTGAACACTCTAATCGTCAAAGTCTTGAAAGTCTAAGTCAGTAAGCAAGCAAGTTGGTCAACTCGGAGTATCAATAGCTTATTACCCAAATCAATCTCACCAAAACCCTGATCACTACATGTCCTAGGATGAAGCTTTCCTGTGATGGACATAAGCATCAGGTACCCCATAGTAGTTTAGCCTTGGCTAGCGATATGAAGAACATTCGCTTGTTTGTTTACTTTGTCTTGGTCTTTGTGACTTATCTTATTTTGCGCTCGTTTCAAGGACCTCTTGATGATGCCTAGACAAAACAGGTTTAGAGAGAAAGGAATGGGGCAATGATCATTATCTTTTTTATCTTTTGTGCTTGTTGGATACTCTTGTAAAATAAATTGGTGAATACTTGCTTTGTTAGGTCCATCCTAGCAAGGTTTTCATACGTCAAGTGTGAACAAGAATACTCCTATCTGATTGACGAGTCAAAGTCCACCACACTAGGTACAACACCATCCTGGTCCTTCATACCTTGATGCATCGTACCTATGTGTGTTATCAAACATAATGCAATTGGCCCTTTGAAAATCCCAACTCCTGGTAAGCAATACATCATCATCATCGGTAATAATGTGAACTTGTGTGGATCCTCCTTCCATCCATCTTAGTCTTCTTTTTCTTCTATCTTTACTGACATTTCTATCTAAAATCGGTGTGTTGTATCAAAATATACACGAGGCTACCCATGGCCGATGACTGTCTATACATCATCGAAATTGTCTACATCAAATAATTATCTTGAGTCCTCTGATCAATAGAACCACTCCTCTCGCATTTTATCGCAATCTCGATCAGAAAATCATACATTTCCGCTCGATCTCTCGAGGGGGTAGTATACCAGCGTAATCCTTCCACTGGGGCAATAGTGGGGCATCTGAAAAATTGATAAATTTTTCAACTTTGATCACAGCAATTTATTCTTTGAATCAATGCAACAAGTACATTGCTTCAAAGAGGGGCAAAATGTAGACATGGAAAATGTACATTCTCGATCTGACACACTTGATCCTGATTACTAACGACATTTCCTCCTAAATCATACTCTCAGCTTATCATCACTTTTTCATCTCTTAATTAGATAAATCATTATTTATTTAATTAGGTCTTTCTTCCTTGTTGATTAAATTAATCAATTTAATTTAATTAACCTTATATCCTTATTCATTTAAATAATTCATTTTATTTAAATTAAGTCTCTAAAATCCTTGTATTAAATTGAATAAATTAAACCTTATTTAATTTAATCTAACATTATCTCACTTAGTTAAATAAATCAAAATCATTTATTTAATTAAACCCTTCCTCTCAATTTGATTTAAATCAATTCATAAATTTAAGTCTAAATTGTCACATCTCCTAATTCCTCATTAAATTAATCAAATCCATGATTAAGTTAATCCCTCTCCCTAAAATCCTCTAGAGAATGCAAATTGCACATGAAAATAGATTTAATTCATTTATTAAATCTCTATTTTCCTCACATAGCATCAAAAGGGAATATTCCCTCAAATTTGAATTCAAAAATGCAAGTGGATGGGTACTTCCAACAAAGCATTGAAGACCTCTTACATGTCCTTGTGCATTGAGCCAAGTGACATTAACTCCATTTCTCTTTCCCTCTCACATGTCACATTCAAATTTCAAATTTGAATCTCATGGCATTTATCATGCACATTGATCAAAATGTGCTCATTCCTCCTCCAATCACATGTGGACAAGTGGCACAATGCCATTGGATTATCTTTTATCCCACATTGCTTATTTTCACTCATTTTTTCAAGATTGGAATCTATAAATGAGAGACTCTTCCTCTCATTCAATCATCCATAATTTGAGTAGACTTACTATACTCAAATCCATCATCATCCATAATTTACATGCAAAGTTACTCTCTCCAATTGAGAACTAATTTTGCTCATTTCATCCAAGCATCCACCATATTTTCACATTTGCACCAAGGTTATGCTCAAATCTCTTTGGAGATTTGACCATTGCTCAATGATGATTATTGCAACTTAGGAATTGGGAAAGGGCCAATTGCAACACTCCATTGGCACCAATTCCCCCATGGGATTATCAATTTGTTCACTTAATTAGGACTTGTTTTCATTTATTTTTGTTGTTCTTCCTTTGTTCCTATTTTAAGTTTATTAACAAATGGATTTCATGGGGAATCCCTTATTGTTTGCTTGCATTTTGATCTAACACTAACAATGTTTGTCATCTTTGTGCAATTGCAGGTTTAGGGGTTCACATCCATAAACCAAAAAACCTGAAGAGAGAAACCTCTATCGGGCATTGGGCATTGGGCCTACCACATATTTTATACCATGTTGATGAAGAATACATCATGAGGAACATCGAAATCGTGGTCCCCAAAAGAGAAATTGTGTCAAATGTTGGGAATCAAGAGCCACAGGGAAGGTTTAAGCCTTATCACAAAATAGCAATAAAGATTAAAGAGAATGGTCGATTCTTGAAGTCCAAATTTTTTTTAGAATCTTAATTTTTTGAAGGACTATAAAAAAATTGATGATTGAAGGGGGAAAGGGAAGAAGAACATGAAAGTGATAAGGGTTAAGATTTAAGGCCAATGATTGAAACCTGAAAAAATTATACTTATGCAATTGATGGGTTAGAAGAGAAAAGAGGTAGAGGATCGAGAGTGATAAAGAAACATGCGAGTATGGAGATAAGAAAAAACTCAAAATTATTAAACTTTAACAAAACCATTGTTGGGATCTTTTGCAAATGGTTTCTTTATTGCATCTTGGTAAGGGGAAATACAGCTACAAAAGGGACTTGAGCATGATGCACCATTAATATTTCTCATATCAGTTATAACTGTTGACGATCATAAGGAGGTGGCACAAAATGGCAATGCAAAGCACAATAAATTCATCAAATTCATGGGTTCCAATAGTGGCTCTAGTTAGGGATGTGTGCCTCTTGTAGGAACAATGAGAATCTAGATCTCCAAGATGTAGACCATGTGCCTTGTCCATTAGGCTTTGTAACATTTCATCTGCACTAAAACCCATAATTTCAAAATGAATTTGGTGGCCCCAAGCCCCCAAAAAAATGAACCAACACTTCCCTTTTTCAAACACTTTATTCTCCACTAGATGTAGCTTCAGACCTGAATTGAAAGTTTTGGCATCTATTTTTTCTCACTAGAGTTGCCACTATCTTTGTTCATCAGATCTCTATTCATGATTCTTTCAAACTTTTATAAGTCTGGTGAAATGAGAAATTTAGACATAAATTTAAATGCTTTATGATTCATAATACCATGGATGTCATATTTTTCCACAATACCAAAGTCATAATTACTGTGACATTCATCTATAAGAACTTCGCTATTATGCAACATCAAAAAATTATCAACATGAAAAAGAAAATAAAAATACTTGTACTCCACAAAATATTCACTACAAACATCATCCATGTCTTCCATTTCCATGTCAAAATTGAAGCATTCATAAGAAATACTAGTCCATTATGCATTAGATTTAAACTAGGCAATATCTCTTCTATGTCATGATCCTCATATAAGTTGCCAACTTCATGAGTATTCCATGAAACACCAAACCCTTTTGTCTCATCACCATGAAGACTTGCAAAAATATTATCCTCAACACTTACAAAATTAGCATGACTAAGTATACTATAACAAGTCTGATTAGAAAATTCATATTAAAAAATCATGTCCAATTCATATCTCCCATTATTCTCATATCCAAGTAAACTTGGAGTTTCACTATTCCTTATAACATAATATTCCTTACCTAGAGAGAGGACATCTAATTCACCTTAGATTTCAACATTTGACCTCTCCACACAAGTTACTAAAAATATTATACCATCAACACAATCTGAACTAATATGATAATTCAAAGATCTATCCGGACTATCATAGGTATTCATAATATCACCATGCAATTGTGAGCCCTCAAAGATACTACTATGATCAATAAAAGGACTAACAATTATACATGTACTATCAATTATCAACAATTTTGAACCTCTCTTTTCAAAGCATTCATAGTCAATAGGTCTATAGATAGAATTCTAATCACCTTGATCAACTAGACAAAAATGCTCCTCATCTGGATGGAAACTTGCATTTGCCATACTAATACTCTCATCATGAAGACTTGAAACTTTAGAATTAGTATAATAAATAAGGTGACCCAAAAAATAAATCCTCAATTTTTAGTGCACTTTCAAATGATATTAATGTATTTGATTCAAAAGATTCATCATAGCATATCCCTTTCCAATCAATGAGTGAGAATGTGTTTTTAATAGCATTTGCATCAATGCATTTTTCCTCTGATGTAGAGATTTGGCTCTCTATTCCTATATTTTCAAAACCAATAGAAGGCAAGACTTCACATATTTCATTCTTCTCATCATGTCTTACATCTTGGCTTCTATGATTACAATCTTCAACTGCACACATTTTTTTTGTGAGATTCTCATAAGCATAATCTTCACCACTACATGATACACCTTTAATTTATGTCATATTGTCTTCATTCTTATATGACACATCATCATTCTACTCATGCAAGAAAATGTAATTATAAACATCAACTGATTTGGTTCTTTTTGCATATTCCTATCTTCTATCCTCAAGAATAACAATCCAATCATATATCTCGATGACTCTAGAAGGCTTCAACCTCTCTGATATAGTGCTATGTTTTGGCTCAATATTCTCACAAAATAAATCAATACATAGTGATTCATCAGGTCTTTGTGATTCTAGTACTGCAAATAAAGACTTCATCAATCAATCATAAAAATCATATGAGGATGAAACAAAGGGAAATATCCTTCCCTAAAGATGGATGTGTGTGATAAGGGGGCTATGTCAAAGCAAAAGGGGGTGTCCACCTAATCACAAATCCATCTTTCCCTTGTTCATTGGGAAGAGGGAAAGTTCCACAAATGATTAGAATTGACTTACAACCCTTAAGGTGAGTCAACCCTAGGTTTTGGACACTATGCTGCCTTGGCTTCCTTATGAAAAAAATGTACTGAAAATCAATTTTGGGAGAAAGATAAAAGTGTTTTAACAATCAAACCTATGAGATCTAACACTTGGAATAGGAATTATTATTATAATATTATTAGAAACAACAATTAACCAAAAGATGTGAGAAGGTTAGGATGGTGTTTACCTGGCTCCAAAAGTGGTTTTCAGGCTCTACTCAAGGACATATTCACCCAAGGGTGAATGGTTATCTGTACAAGGGTTTAAAAATTATTTTTGCATTCCTCTAATCTCATATCTAAGCTTTTGATTCCACTAGGTTTGACTATCAAAAAATCAGAAATAAAACCTATAGACAAGTTTTTGTATCTTGACAACTTTGCAAAATTGCACTTTTGATCAACTTTCAATCTTTCTTCACCTATAAATTTGCACATGCAAAGAGAAATTACAAAAAAAAAATCAAGGATATGGTTTTTCCTTGGTCAAATCCTATTTTGTATTAAACCTTTATAATGAAATAATGATAAAATGAAGGAATTAATGAATGAAAAAATCTTGTTACACCTCGCCAAACCCTATAATGGCTTCCCTTAGAGGGCTCAAGTCTAACACATCACTCTAAGACTTGTTCTTGAATGAAATGGCTTGATTGTATGCTTTATTTGACACTTGATTTGATGCTTGAATTCTTGAAACCTACATCATAGTGTTAGCTCCAAAAACATGCATGAACACGCATAAATCTTGACATGATGATATGATATTGAATTCTGCAATAAATGACTCATAAATCTGCTCTCCAATGCTCTTGGCAATAATATTTTCTCTTGTGAAAGTTGTCTGATTCTTAATGTTGAATTGATAAAATAACTGTATTTATAGGTGTTTCCTTAAAATTACTTGTCAATTAGGCACCATAAGCTGACCTTTGAAATTTGAATTTAGATCATTAAAATGCCACTAAAAACATTAAAAAATGGGATCCAAGACTTAAGGAGGAGCCATTCGCCCTTGTGGGTCCTAGGCCCTAAACCTAAGACACACATTTTCCAAGGTGTGTAATTAAGTGTAGACATTATTTAAATGTGGGATTCCCTTTCAAAAAATAGAATTAATTAGGCTTGTGAATGCATAATTGGTACAATTAAAGGCTTAATTACATCCAATTAATTAAGGGGATGCAAACATACTGTGAAAATGTAAAGGAGTGCATTTTTATTCACTACATTTAGTGCCCACTTTAGTGAGAGTATGAACTTACGGTTAGACTCACAGTGAAGTAGACAAATATATATCAAGAGGGGTCTAGGTGCACAAATATCGATGGGATGGGATTACAAAGATCAAGGAGGATGTGCAAGCCCCTAGGATCAAGATACCATAGAAAATAAACATGAGCAAAAATGAACACACATGAATGTATGATATGAAGCAGTAAGACAAGATGCACAAACATACAATATCAAAATTGAATGCAAAATATATGAACTAGAAATTTGTATTATGCTACGCCCATTAAATACACTCATAAGGATGTAAAATCACTTATTGAACACATGGATCCATAGGAAAGAAAGTTGTGTTATGCTCAGTGGCCATGAAAAGTATGCTCACAAGGGCTAGTGAAGTCAGATATATACTAGGTGAGCCCCCAAGATAAATATGAGAAACACTCACGAGGCCCACAAGGTGTGATCCCACAAAAAGTGGCAATGGGAAAGTCATGCCAAGTCTACAGGCTCCCATACATCAACCATACCAAAAGTTATTCTCCATAATAAATTTGATAAGGAGCCACAATATGATCAAGATTCTATGCCAATGCTACACTAAATTCAACCTTTATGAACAAAGTGAAGTAAGAAATGTCAAACAAAACTCACCTCAAGGGGTGAAAATAAATAATGCCAATGTAATGATCACATTTCCTAGGAGATGTATGTTATCATCACTAAGAAGGGAACATGCAAACAATGAGCGAGTGACAATATGACTCCCCTTAAAATGTCAACATACTTGATATGTTGGTATTTTAAGTAGAAAGAGAGGAAGAGGGGATCCTTGGAAAGAATGCACACCTCCAAAAACTAGTTATCCTTGCACCCAATCATAGAGACAAAGATAACCACCAATAACTATCATGTTTTTTCCCAGAGAAATATAGTTGCACCTAAAATTATACCACCATGAATGGAAATGAGCAAGACACATAAAGCTACTAATGCCACATAGTGATGAGAAACACGATAGGATGAAAATAATTATCAATTAGAGGAAATAGGTGCATCAACACAGGGACAAGCACCACAATCCTTAAGATGTTGAATTTTATTACTCAAAGCTTACATTCATTGGTTGAATGACCATGTACTCGATGATATGCATAGAATGAGCTCTTTTTGTAGAATTTATTTCATTTTCTTGGAGGGAGAGATATCAAGTGGTCTTGGAGAAGCCTAGACAAGGTAACCTCTTGATCAATAATAGAAGATGTTCCTTTGTTTTGTGACAAATATATTTCTTGCTTTCTACAAGGTGTCATACATACACAAGACTCTCTAGGTTTAGATTGTGAGATTTTATACTCTCCTTTAAAGGAGGGTGTAAAATCTAATGAACCCCAATCATTATTTAGACATTTGTTTGAAGATGAAGCAATATTTGTCCTAGGAGTGTTTGTGTGATGACATTGATATTAAGCGAAGTTTTCTTTGATTCTTTCATTTCTTTTGAATGACAATAACCAAGAACGCTAGTTGTTTCTTGTGTGTAAGGTTCTATAGGGACACAGATACCTTATTCTCTAGCACCACATCCTTTTCCATTATAGCCAATTTATTTCGAAAGATTGTAACCTCTTCCATAAATCTTTTCCATTTCTTTTGGATTTGGTGGTTTCTCATGATCACACTCATCATATGTGGATGTATAATTTGTGTTTTCTTCTTTTCTAAAATTTGTAGGCTCATGTGCTTTTGATGACTCAAATTTTTTTGATATTATGTCAGCTTCTTTCCCTTTTCCTGATTTATGTGTAATCTTGTATTCTCCCATGAACGTAGGTATAAAGTCTAATGAACCCCCTCAATCATCATCCAATAGTTTCATGATTGATGAAAAAAAATTATCTTCTAATTCTTATATCGGTTCAAATTTTTTAGTTTGTGACAATGTTCTAAGAGGATTTTTTATTCCTTTATCAATTTGTAAACAACTCTCAAAATCAAGATTGGCTTTTATCATATAAACCATGTTGTTATAAGTGTACTTTACTAGACAATGTAACATGGAAGGCACTAAATTCATTGGATGAATCCATGGTCTACCTAAGAGAAGATTATATGAAATATCATTGGTCATGACATGGATAGGAGTTTGTAATGTAACCCTACCAACTTTACAGGTAATGTTATCACACTGAGAGATTGTTTTCCCACATTATAAAATCCACAGATATATAAAGAATCTTGTATAATTTTGCTCTTGTCCACTCCAATCTTATCTATAAGGTTTACATATTAGACATTGAGTGTCAAACCATTATCAATGAGAGTACTTTTAATTCCAAAATTAGTACCATTATTTTAAATATGAGCCACTATCATCAAAACATCATTTTTTCTTTGCACTTCTAATGGAGGTAATTCATCTTGATGAAAGGTAATGTCTAAGTTGATTGATTTCATACCTTGAATGAGGGTTGCTATATTATTTGGTTGCATAATAGGAGGGATAACAACTTGTTGCAAAGCATTTTGGATCATGCCATGGTAAAAATGTGATGCTTGAATCAAATCCCACGAGGATATCTTAGCAGGAGCATTGTGAAGTTTTTCTACAAGGTCATATTCTTTACCATGACGTTGCAAGATATTAGGTGCGGGTGGGGAATATGGTTCAGGTAATGGAATGGATGTTGGATTTTTTCTTGGTTGCTGATTGTTTTGAGTATTATATGCATGAGAAACAATCTTATAACTCGGTTGTTGTGAAATATTATTACTAGTGAGTTGCCTTTTAAAATTTAAGATAGCTCTTGGAAGCAATGGTTTGTGTTGAGGTGATCTTATGATAAGAATTTTCTCAGGAGATAACTTGGGAGGCCCAATAATTAAAGGAATTGTAGGAGGTCTAATGATTAGAGGACTCTCGGGAGGTTTAATAGTCAAGGGAGATCTAATGGTCAATTGTGCATTCATAACCTCAACATATTGGACTTCATGTTGATGCTCTTCTAATGCGTGGGAATCTAATGTCACCTTATCATCTTCATCTAAGGAAGCCACATCACTATTGTTTGAAATACTAGTATCAATTTTATCATCCTCTTGCATCATGATATATTCCCTAGTAGGAGAGTTTTTAGGAGAGGAACAAACAAAATTTTTAGGATATTCAATGGTTGGAGTTTCTAAGATAACTTCATCACAAGTAGGGGAGGTATCTAGAGAAGAACAACTATGATTTTCTTTCTTATCAATGATTGCATCCTCTTGTTCAAAAATATCTTCCCAAACGGGAGAAGCATTGGGAGAGGGAGAAAAAATGTTCTTGTGACTCTTAATGGTTGGATCTTCTAACACCAAGACACCTTCATCACAAGTAGGAGAGGTGTCGAGAGAAGAAGAACTAGGATTGTCATGATTGTCAATGCTTGCATCCTTTTGTATTAAATCATTCTCAAAAATGGGGGAGATAGGAAAAGTGATATTAGAGGACGTGTCAATGGTATCATCATTTTTTCCAATAATTTATTCCCAAGTAAGGGAAGAAAAACAAATAGGATTCTCATGGCTCTCATTGATTGGATCTTCTAACACCAAAATATCTTCTTTACAAATAGGAGATATATTAGGATAAGAACAAATGTGATTATTATGATTGTCCAATTTTATTTTTCTTTCACTAAGTTAACCTCACACATAGGAGATATGGTGGGAGATGAATCAATGAAAAAAAGAAAAGAGGAGAAAGGACTTTATATTCATATGCTTGTAACAACAATTTCCTAGAGTATTCAACAAGATCTAAAAATAGAACATGAAGTATGATAACTAGATATTTTTGTAATGAGACCATGATGTAATAATTGTTCTATAGATATGAAACTATCCACAACTAAAATATGCGAAATTTTTCCAATTTTTTTCAAAATTTAAGCAAAAAGACAACTATCTTTAGTGTGCAAAATAAATTGTTTCAGGAATATAATTCTCAGATTTGATAGCAGAAATGAAAAGAAAAGATAGATGAAAGAAGGCTCCCAAAAGTCTGGTAGGACACCTATACAAGGACAATTTTTCCCAAGGGCGAATAGGTCCTTGTTTAGGGTTCTGAAAAATGAAAGATGCTAAATTTGAGTTACTGTTGGTGTTCTCTATTTTAGGTTATAGACTGTGCTTTCTGTGACATAATTTTCCAGTTTTAGGTGTCTTAATGCAAGTGAAACTAGTGACAATAAGTGAATAAAGTGATAACTTTTGAGATGCAATTTTGAACTAAATTTTAAATCTAAATGACTAAAAAATACTCTTGATGTAACTACAATGCAAGATGTATACAAAATTAATGCAATTTTTTTTATTTTTTTTATAAATTTAAATGATGCAAACATGCAAAACTAAACCCTAAATTCAATGTAAATCACACTAATGTAAAACACACTAATGCAAACCTAGATCTAGGGTTTGAAGTTTTTCAAATCAAAATTTAGGATGTACAATTTTGGGTTCACTAAAATGAAATGAAGGGAAAGAGGATCCTTCCCTAAAGATGGGTATGTGTGATAAGGGGAGTATGTCAAAGAAAAGAGGGTTTCCACCTAATCACATATCCACCTTTCCCTTGCTCATTGGGAAGAGAGATAGTGCCACAAATGATTCGAATTGACTTACAACCCTTAAGGTGAGTCAACCCTAGGTTTTGGACACTATGTTGCCTTGGCTTCCTTATGACAAAAATGATTGATTTAAGGAGTTTTGAGAGAAAGATAAAAGTGTTTTAACAATCAAATCTATAAGATATAACACTTGGAATAAGAAGTATTATAATAAGACTATTAGAAACAAAAATTGACCAATATATGTGAGAAGGTTAGGATGGTGTTTACCTAGCTCCAAACGTGGTTTTTAGGCTCTACTAAAGGACATATTCACCCAAGTGTGAACGGGTCTATGTATAGGGGTCTAAAAATTATTTTTGCATTCCTTGGATCCCGAACCTAAGCTTATGATTCCAATAGGTTTGACTATCAAAAAACTAGAAATAAAACTTGTAGGTGAGTTTTTGTATCTTGACAACTTTGACAAGTTTGTAAAATTGCATTTTTGATCAACTTTCAATCCTTCTTCACCTATAAATCTGCACATGCAAAGAGAGAGAATTTTTTTTTTTTGGTGGATAGGGGTTTGCCTTGGTCAAACCCTAGTTTTATAATTAAGACTTGATAATTAAATAATGATAAAATGAAGGAATTGATGAATGAACAAAGCTTGTTATACCTCACAAAACCCTTTAATGACTGCCCTTAGAGGACTCAAGTCTAACACATCACTCTAAGACTTAGATCTTGCATGAAATGGCTTGATTGGATGCTTTATTTGACACTTGATTTGATGCTTGAATGCTTGAAACCTACATCACAATGTTAGCTCCAAAATCATGCATGAACACACATAAATCTTGACATGATGATGGGATCTTTAATGCTGCAATAAACAACTGATAATTCTACTCTCCAATGCTCTTAACAATAATATTTGCTCTTGTAAAAGTTTCCTCTTGATTCTTAATGTTGAATTGATAAAATAATTATGTATTTATAGGTGTTTCCTTAATTATCTGACAATTAAACACCACAAGCCGACCTTTGCAATTTGAATTTAGATCATTAAAATGTCACGAAAAACATATTAAAAAATGGGATCCAAGACTTAAGGAGCATCCATTTTCCCTTGGGCGAATGGGGCCTAGGCTCTAAACCTAGGACACACATTTTCCAAGATGTGTAATTAAGTGTAGGCATTAATTAAATGTGGGATTCCCTTTCAAAAAATAAAATTAATTAGGCTTGTGAATGCATAATTGGGACAATTAAATTCTTAATTAAGTCCAATTAATTAAGGGATGCAAACATAGTATGAAAATGTAAAGGAATACATTTTTCTACACTACAGAGGATTCACCCTCATATGTTATTGTATCAAACAATGCATCAATAGGTGATACATACTCAACCTCATGTTTATACTCCTTTAAAAATCATCTTGAATATGCAAGATGTTTACTATTAAATGATCATTCATTGTTCATTTTTCAAACCAATCAATGAAAAGTATTTGAAGCTCTTACCATGAAAATATGCAATGCATTGATAAACTAGAAAACCAATCTTTAGCATCTTTTTCTAAAGACCATACAAACAACTTCATGGTAACATCCTCTTATTCTATTTGATATTTCATCATCAAGAAAATGAAATCTTGTAGATTTTTTGATGCTGACACTTCATAATCTCCTCTAAACTTTGAAAAGAATTCATTTATATTTCTAGAAACAGGGTGTGGATAACCTTTTATTCTACTAAAATCTACAAACCTATATCTTTTAGGAAAGAAAGGTTTTCTCTGGGGATATGACTTTTGTTGTGTCATGAAACTATAGCTTGTAGATGGAGAACCAAAATGATTATACATATTTATAAATGAACATATTTTGGTTATACATATTTGTAAATGAAGATATTTTGGTTATATACTTATTTGTAAAAGAAGATATTTTGGTTATACATATTTGAAAATGAAGATTTATCCCCTCTACAACTATCTTCTTGTTAATATCTCTTTATCCCTTTCTTTTTGTTCTATTAATCACTGAATAAGGGAAAAAAATTCTAGGACTTTCTTGTGACTAACCTTCTTACACAACTTTTCTTCTTAAAGAAGGAAAAAGATAAAATACCTAGAGGTGTATCATAGTTGTTATAAATCTTCTTTCTCTGATTGTAAGCTTAGTAAGCCTAAGCTCTTCTTCAACATTCATTAGGTTCACTTGCTAAGTCACCACCTCTCCAAAGAAGATAAGATTTTTCAAGCAACTAAAGTCTCCTCAAAGATCAATTTCATTCTAGTTTCACTTCACTAGCAAAGAAAATTTTTTAATTCTTCATATATATTGCAACAATTCTCCTCTAGTTTTGAAGGTTTTCAATATTTGAATCTCCCAAAAATATGTACCTAAGTATATGCTCGACAATGGTGTCAATTTTTTGGAATAAGTTGACAGGATGTCAAACTTACCAAGACAAAATGTATAGTTGCAAACTTACCCTATTACCATGGCTCTGAAAATATTCTTTTGTCTTTGATGTCCCTGATAATGGTGCTAATTGTTTGGCATAATTTGATGGGATGCCAAACATCCCCAAATAAATTGCACAAATACAGACTTGCCTTGTTACCAAGGCTCTGGAAATATTCTTTTATCTTTGATGTCCATAAAAATGACACCAATTTATTGGCATAAGTTGACATGATACCAAACATAACACAAAAATATGCACAACTACAGACTTACCTTGATACCATCACTCTAAAAATATTCTTTTATCTTTAATGTCCCCAACAATGGTGCCAATTCGTTGGCGCAAGTTGAAGGAATTCAAAACTTACCCAAAAAAACTACACAATTGTAGAATTACCTTGTTACCAAGGCTCTAAAAAATATTCTTTTATCTTTGATTTCCCCAACAATGACACCAATTGTTTGGCATAAGTTGACAGGATGCCAAATTCACCCAAAAAAAAGGCACAACTGTAGACTTACTATGTTACCAAGGCTCTAAAAATATTATTTTTTCTTTGATGTCCCCTTCAATGGACCCAATTTGTTGGTGATCGGAGCTATATGCCCCAAATCCCTAAGGTCTAATAATCTTCTAGGTGTCAAGGGTGTCAAACCTATGAAAATTACCAAAACCTATCTTTAGGTTGGGCATCTAAGGACTAATCGTTGAGGTGGGTAAGACCTCCTTCACTTGTGGCTCTAAAAAAACAAGGGAGGTTCTCCCTAAAGTGTCAAATTGATGATTGAAATACTAAACAATACCTTACAAAAAACTATACCCATTGTACAATATATCCCAATAATAGTGTCATAATATACCTATATGTTGGTTTGGATAAGTAAGGATGACAACCTTATTAACACATAATATACAATATAATTTTATGATAATGTGTTTATGATACACCCTTGTACTACTATATTCATTCAGACATGGCAGTAAAACACACAAAAAATAGAATTTAAAAGATGTTTAAGTTGATGTTTCTGGAGTGTGTTGAGGATGATAGAAGAGAAATCTAGTCACAGATTGATTCCTTTATCCATTGGGAAACTAAGTCTCTAGATTTAATAAAACATGCAACAAGTGAAATCAAGGTGATGCCTTAATCAAGTCACCACAAAAGACTATGCCTTCCAAAATGCATAGGCAAGCTGGGCTATATATATTCATTTAGAAATAAAATAAATGGTTGCAAAATATTAAGAGATTCTACTTAGTAATCCTCAATACCCACACATTTCATTAATTATATTGAAAAGATACCATGCAAAAGCTTTGCAAGGATTTTACAGACTTCTGGTTAAAAAACTAAGCAACTTACATCTAGAAATGTATACCATACATAAGAAGACACTTGACTAAGGTTGATTATACCTTTAATAAATCAATATTTGAAGCTTGCAAGTATTATTACATGTTTGGGAGAAAACCTAGATCATTAGAATGAAAAATAGCTACACCCAAAACTCAAAATCAAAACCCTAGGGTTTTCTATGAATATCTTTCTTTTATTGGCTTTGAAACTGCTTCTCTCTATCAATATGTTATCATCTCCTTTTTTCTCTATTAATTTAGGAGGATATATCTCTCTCCCCACATCAAGAGACCTCGAGGAAAGAACCATCATTTCCAGAAATTGTACCACCCTCCCATGTCTTATTGCATCACCTTTACATGGTTGCACACCATGAAGCCAAACCCTTACATTAATGAGTACACAAATAATGAACAAAATTGATTCTCAAGATTGTGCTCCCGATTCTTGAGATTGGAGCTTTGATATTGATCTTTTCGGTTCTCTTGGTATTAGGTACACAGATCATTTGCTTGGGAGCTTCATGATGGTGTTATATTGAATTTGGATTTTGTCATGGTTTGGTTGATTAGAGGTACTCATGGATACTTGGAGACATAGGTGAGGCTAGGATATCTCTTATTTAGAGACATTTTTTGAGATGGTTACTCATTGATGAGGTTTCAACTAGAAGTCCTAGGAGCCTACACCTTGGTTGGACATGATTTCAACATTGACCTAAGAGGAGATTGTTCTTAGATGATTCATGATGACTCAGATATCTTGGAGTAGAATTCTCATTCTCCACTCTTGGTCTACTTAGTGGTTTGTCATTTAAGAGGTATTGCCCATTGTTATTTTTAGATGCATTATGTTTTATGCTTTATCTTCTCATGCATGTGGATCTTGAGCTATGGTTTTCTAGTTCTAGAGGGTTCATTTGAGGGATGATGGCATGTTTATCTCTTTATTCATTGTGAGATTATTCATTGATGTTAAGTTTATGAGATGTTATTGGGCTTATTCCCTTGGTTTGAGAATGGATATGGTTTGATCTTCCTTTGGTTTGAGATGCATACATCTTGGTTATGGTTAAATATGGATAGTGTTATTCTCTTTGGGGTTTTATGGAGGAGATCATACTTATCATAGCTTAGCATTTAGAGGTGTATATAGAAGGATATGTTATAGCTTTTAATTTTCACATTCTCTCTTTGGTCTTGTTCTACTTCTTGGATGTTTGTATTCACATGACAGTGGTTTTGAGATCTAGTGTGGAGATATGGTGATCACTATGTTTTTGGTCATTTTTTATTCATTATTCTTGACAACATGGAGGTTCCTTTATTTCTTTTCTTTTTTAAGTGTGACAAACTTGGGAGAGCTATGTAGACTTATGGTGAGAGATGTATTGCAATATATTGGTTTGTAGGATTTGCATATCATTGTGGATGTTCCTTGGTACTACATGATATTGGTTATACTTTATATGTGTTGCTATTGGTGGATTATATGAATGCCTTGATTATTTTTAGATTTGACATTACCTATGCAATGGATTTTCTTGGATGTGTATGTTTTTTATATGATAGTTTTGGAACATCGAGCTTGTAATTGCATGTTATGGGTTGTATATGTTTATGGTGTGTGGCTCATTTGTTATGATCTATATACATTTTAGGTATGGATAGTTGTATGTGTTAACATTTACTATGGGTGTTATTTTAAGCTATGGTGATTATATCTTGATAGCTATTTCAATACATACTTGTTAACTTTGGATTGAGTGTTGTGTAGTGGGATATCGGTAGGAGGCAAGATTTATGCTTCTTTGTGATAGATAGTATGAAATCTCTTTGGATGGTTTCTTATATTTTTGTGTTAGAATGATAGAGGATGAGAGCATCCATGCTTGAGATGGTGGTCACCTTGATTCTTGTTGCAAGATTATTGATCGAGTACATGGAGGAATTTGATTTCTTGATGGTATATGTGGCTATAGGGATTGTTCCCTTGTTCATTTTTGAGTTTAATTTTACCCATTATGCATTTTATACAAGTGGGATATGTTAGGAAAAAGTGTTTTTTTCACTTTACATAATGTTATAATGTAATATTTATTTATATATTATGTGGTGCACCTAGGGAATCTAGGGATGCATGCATCACATGGGTTAGCATTCTTGGGGCCACTTTATGTGTGGTATGTAATATTGGATTAAATATTTAATGTAAGATTGCACATGGGAAAAATATTTAATGTTGGGAAAATTATTACCAAAATTAAATGTGGGGATTAGTGGTTTTATAAGCTCATGGTATTAGTCACATGGTTTTATGTATTACCACTTGGTAGTTTTGTGTGATCTCGTTTATATAAAAGAAAAAACATGGGTAGTCGTTTAAGGTTGACTTGTTTTCTATTTTGGATAAGGGTTTGAGAGCATCTCTTGTTAGTATTTGTGAGGATTGAAGCATGAAATGGGATGTGTGGTTACATGCTTGTTCACATGGAGTTCTTGTAGAGGGCTTGATTTTTCAAAGGTGTTTATGGAAGATTCTGAAGATGTATTGAAATGTTTATTGCTAAATAATATATGAGTGATGAATTCTTTTGGAGGTTTGGTTTTGCCCTCTTGAGGGTTTTCCCAAGGTATATCTTCTCCCATCTTTGATTGTATGTTGTCTATTCTTTTGCATATGGATGTTGAATACTTGTTTGCATATATTTATCTATTTGGGTTATCTGGAAACTATCCTAGGTGGATGCATATTTCCTTTCAAAGGGTGAGTGGAGATAGAGAGAAGTAGAGAGAAAAGGTCAGAGAGGTAGAGAGGAGAGAGAGGAGAGAGAGAAGAGAGATATAAAGATATATCTAAAGGGAGAGAGGGGGAAAGATGGATGGATGGAGTGATAGGTAGGTAGAGAGAGATAGAGAGGGGATATAGAGAGAAGTAGGGAGGGAGGGCGGAAGGGATGGTTAGAGATAGAGAGGTAGGGTGGGAGGGATATAGGCAGAGGTAGGTAGAAAGAGAGGAATATGGAGATGTGAGATAAAGAGAAGTAGATAGAGAGAGATAAAGGGAGAGGTAGATAAAGAGAGTAAGGGTGAGGGGATATAGAGAGAAGTATAGAGGAAAGTGGAGAAAGAGGTAAGGTGGGAGGGATAGAGTGTGAGGTAGGTAGAGAGAGGGTGAGGGGAGATAGAGAGAATTAGATAGGGAAGGGGTTAGAGAGAGAGGTACAAAGAGAGGGAGAGGGAGAGGGAGAGAGAGATGAGCGAGATAGGGAAGGAGGAAGGGAGAGGTAGGTAATGAGAGAGAGATAGGGTATGAGGGATAGAGGGAGAAGTAGGTTGTTTTGATGAAAAAGGGATCCTAGGTCTAATGCATAGAAAACTAACATCAATCCTTTTTCAAGAGAATATTAGGATGCAAATCAATAAGGAGATTAGATTGACTTTCAACCATGAAGGTGATTCAATCAGTCTTGGATCTGATCCTTTTGTTCCTTAAGAATTTATTGGAATTGAATTTATTTAACTAACCTAAGTAAACTATGTGCCCTGATCTATAAATGCAAGTTTTTGACAACAGAGAAATTATAACAATAAATTTTGACAACAAATCTGAGAAAAGTAGAGTTTTGTGCACTTTTCCTGTAAGTTTGGAGTTGATTTGGCAAGAGTTATTCACCCCAGGTGACTATGTCCTTGTAGGCTTGTTCCAAATCTGAAGACATGGTAATGTAACTCTTTTTATGCTTTCTAATTCCTACTCTACAAATTTTTGTCTCCAAATTTGAACTTGCAATAAATCTATAAACAAAATGGTGGGGTGGCTATATAGGAGTTTTCCTCAGTCAAACCCCTATTTTGGTATTTCTACCTCCATAAATAGCCAATATATTGATTGATAAAAGTGTGTGTTCTCTAACCTTAAGTGCATCTGAGGTTGTTATGAGCTAAAATGCATAAAACCCTACTCAAGTGCATTAGAGAAAGATTCTTATATTACAATGACAAGATCTACCTAAGATAAAGTCAAATACCCTTAGGAAATCCTAAACACAATGATACCTCACCTTAGGTAGCAAGTAGAATAAATCTTGAAGATGATAACACTTAGGAAACATGTCATTAGGTTGTAGAAAATGGCCAAGAGCACTTTCCACACCTAGAATCCATCATGCCCTTCTATTGTCATCAAACTCCAATCATTGAATGAGACTTGATCAAATCTGAAAATATGCTTGAAAACCTGCAAATTCAAATGTATTTGGCAGAATGCAATGATTTATTGCTTCTTCTCTTTCTCCAAATTTCTAATTAATTTTTAAATGGTGAAATGACTAGGTATTTAATCTAATTTCTTGAAAATTAGATCTTGATGGCTAACCTTTGAAATTTGAAATTCAAATAATAAATTTTTATCCCCAACATATTGAAATTTGGAGGCAAAATAGGGGGACCAAGTTGCCTAGGGTGACTAGATCCCTACCCTATTTCAATGGATTTAAGGTTTCAAGAGAAAAATATTAAATATTTGCTTAGGTTTTATACATGAAATTTGTCCATAAATGATTAAATGGGCCATGTAATGCATAAATTTGGAAATTAGGGCCTGATTAGGGAATTTTGAAATGCATTGATGCAAGGGTCACTCAAGTAGGTCCCACACAAAGCATTAAATTTTAATTTCACCTAGAAGGGAGTATAGTTTTTGATGCTACATTTAGCCCCCACTTTAGTGGCCATATGATACTACATGCATATGCAAGCTAAAGTACAAAAAGTAAATATTATCATTAAAAATGATAATCAAAAGGATATTGTAGATCATTCATCAAATGGGAGAATGAAGCCCCAATTTTGTCATCTACAAAACCACAATATTAGGAATCACATCCTACATTTAACTGAATTGTTAAACATTCAAAGATCATCTTGTACCTACAAACAAAATTTGTTATTCCCAAAAATTATAAACAAAATTTGAGGGTAGATGTATGCCCCCTAATTCCAATTTCTTTATGGAGGTGGAATCAAGGTATCAATCTAACTGCATCCAATTGGTAAGCTTGCTTGATGAAATTCTTGCAAAAGGGTCATAAACCAATAAACAACTATCGAAAAAAATATAACACATGAAAAAAACTACAAATTTGATGCAACAAATGACATCAAAATCAAATTTCTCTAGCTCTAGTTATGTTGAATTTAATGAGATGTGATATAAAAATGTACTAAATTTGACTATGAGCTATAGGAAAATTACCTTTTTGACATTCATTGTCACTTTTGTTGCTTGAAGGTTTAGAGATTGTTACCATTAACCTACTAAGCAAGGATGTTGAGATGATGATTGTACCAACCCCCAAGGCTTGAGATTCTACGTGTGAACGCTTTTCGAGTCATGGTGGAACCAAAGGTGAGTGGATTTTTCACTTTCCTTATAACTTCTTTCATTATTTGATGCCTTTCTTAGGGTCTTTTTGAAATTTGTGGTGATAGTGTCCTATTTGGGAAAACCTATGCAAGAATGGCACCCTTGGTCCCACATTGGCACCATTTTCCAACAATGGAAACCACATCCAAATTCAAAAAAAAATTGCTTAGAGTTGATTTATTGACGATTTTGATGCACATTGATGATTCTTTTTTCTTCTTATAGATTCCGCCATGCACACAACAACATCTTGGAGGATGATTGTTTTCTTGCTTTGGGAGTAGGCTATATTAATCCTAATTGAGGTGCAATAGCACCTACATGTTATTGGATTGTACTAGGTCTTCACCATGCCACCTATAAAGTATCATAATGATATGTTGATGGAGCTTGTTGAGCGGTGGAACACATATACCTCCACTTTCTATCTTACGACAACGGAGATCATAGTTACTCTTGCTTGAATATATGCCACATATTCAAGATACCATTGAAGGGTAGGATTGTACACTATGATGACTTTTAGACTCCTCGAGAGGTCAAGAGAGATCATTTCTATTGTACTAGCCATTGCATAGATTATTATCCCAAGGGCTACATTCAGTTGAAATGGCTTCTACACTCAAGCACTAATGTGTCATTGATTTGACGGATCATGATTGTCATCATCACACTAGCTCTACTGCCCGATAGATGAGGCACACACCTTGATGGGCTTGGCACACACTATATGAGTGATGGAGGATGAGTAAGAAGTATTCACCTGGTGATAGATTATGCTAGCACATCTTTATTATGATCTTGGTCATTTTGTTCATCGAGAGGCCAACAATATTTTTCTTTGTATACTTCTTTAGGTGTGGGCCTTTGAGAACATTACTTGCATGATACCAGCTGAATATCCCATGGAAGCCTCATGGACTTACCCACAAGTAATTTTTTATGCCTCAAGTGGCCTTAGCAATACAAAGACATGTTATATTGGAGAATCATCTTTGATCAACTAGAGGATGTTGATATTATATGGCCGTATAGGAATCTTCAATAGTGGCCATGTGTAGCACAACAACTAGCCAAGATGCAGTGAGATAGATTATTTCTAGAGTGATATGACTACATCATCATGTCATTCTATTATGATTATGTGATGAGATAGTTCAACCAGCCTCAGATAACACTTATCTCATGACCTAAATACCTAAGATCCACATACAGTGGTGCTAGGCCACAAGACATTCACTATCCCACCATCAAACACATCGCCTTGAGTGACTTGAAAGATGAGGAGTGAGATGCATATTACATATTTGATGAGGATGATGTCGACACTAAATTTGCATATAATATATGGTGGAGGAATGCATGTCCTGATCCTATAGATTCCCTATTGGTCATCATATAGGTGACCCCAGGCCTTGGCCACATCACTGAGAGGATCACATAGAGAGGGAGGACAAGTATGTCGATGGAGATGCTAGTGATGATGATGATTTAGAGGAAGAGGATCAACAAACAATAGTGGCAGATCTGAAGGAGCACATAGAGGCCAGAGATGCCCTTGAGGAGAGACCTACATCTCACGAGCACATTCTATGACTCCTAAGGGACCACAAACCAATGAGCATGGGGAGAGTACCCATGCAGCTCCCACCACACCACCAGCCTCTTAGGGGATTCCTAGCGCAAATTCCATAGTGTCCTACCAAGATCTTGATTAACGAGCTAGTGATCTAGGTGATGTGATGTGTTATTTACTTTTTAATTTGTGCTATTAATTTATTTATTTTGATATATATTATGTCTCATTCTGATGTATTTTGTGTCTTCTTTATTGCAGTTGGTATGAAACTGGATCGACTTCTTTATTTGAGTTACTATGGATATGGTTCTAGACATGCCCCCACATCATCCTAGACATGGATCAAGTGTAGGCCATCACTGAGAGCAAGGTGCAATCTAACTTGTTTGATCCCCTATCGTGATGGAGGAAAAATTATGAGGATATCATGAGTGCTTATGAGGAGGTGAGAGCTACATACAAGGGGTTGAGAGCTGCACATGAGGAGCTTCGATCCACTCGAGTTCCTACCCAAAGTGATACATAGGCTTCCCTATTGGAGGAACTTAGTAGGGTGAGGGTAGAGAGAGACTAGTATGAGCAAGAGTGCACCACAACACTTATACACAAGGCTACGATAATAGGCAAGCTACAGGGCCTGTGAGAGTGTATTAGCTCTAGAAGTTATTCCCAATCTATTGTCTCACATTGGCCACCACTAGCATGCCCCAAGGAGTCTAGTAGTCATAGGCCTACTTAGACTATGATGATGTATTTTATTATAATGCACCACAATTTGTTACCATGATGACTATGATGTATATTAAACATGATGATCTACATTCATGAACATGTTTTTATTTCTACGTGTTATGTGCTTCTATTTTTTCTAGATTAGATGTCAATGTGATCTAATTAAACAACTAAGTCTACTTATATGCTACATTTTTTATTAAGTGTTTCCATGTTAAACTAGATGCCCTTATGATCTAATTTTTTAAAATTAAATGTTTGTAATGATCTAATTTAACACAACACATATTAATGAATAGTATGCAAAAATAAGTAATAATCCAAAATAAAAAAATTACTCATAAAGATTAAATACACACAAATGTTTGTCAAGAACGAAGCAATGCGAGATAAAATAGAAACTATCTACTTAATCTAACAACATGCTTTAACATACATTCTATTCAAAAAAAATTTCTAATTGTAATATCTGCGCAAATGTGCAACACTAATAAGTTCTTTGAGAGGTGTACCATCCATTTCCTTAAGCTTATATGCCCTAGATCCATAGTCTTCATCGACAATATAAGGTCCTAACCAATTCAGTTTAAAATTTCCTTTTTCATCTAGCCCAACATTTACATTGTGTTGATTTTCATATAACACTAACTCTCCTTTAATAAATGAATGAGTAATGAAATTATGATTATACTTGCATTGCATTCTTTTGGAATATGCTTGAAGATGTTCAGGAGTGTTTATGCGATGTTCATTGAGCATTTCAAGTTGTTGCAATTGTTGTTCTCTATAAGTGTTATCATCAATAATGCCACTAAAAGAGATTCTTAAAGGAATTTCTAACTCTAAGGGCATTATTTCATCCACACCATAAACAAGGTTATATGGTGTTTTTCTTGTAGATGTATGAATACTTGTGTGGTAAGCCCATAATGCATAAGAGAGTTGAGTATGCCAATCCTTGTTATGTTTATTAACTATTTTATGCAAGATTTTCTCAATTATTTTATTCGTTGCTTCTGCTTGACCATTAAATTATGGATAATATGGTGTAGAAAATTGATGTTGAATTTGAAATATTTCTAGAAACTTCTCCAATTCCTTATTCTTAAATGGTGTATCATTATCTGTAACTAAGGTTGAAGGAAGACCAAATAGCATGACAATATTTTCTAAGATAAAATGATAGATTACATCAGTGGTCGTGGATTAGAGAGGAACTACCTCTACCCACTTCATGAAATAATCTATAGTAGTGATTATTAATGTGTGTCTTGAGGATGAGGGAGGAGAGATATTTCCAATAAGATCCAAGCCCCATAACGAAAATGGTTAAATAGAGACTTCGGCACAAAGTTCAGAAGTAGGAGAATGAATCAAATTATTATGTTGTTGACATTTAGGACATTTCTTAACATGATCAAAATAAACTTATTCCATATATCCAATATGGATTAATCTTTGAACCAATGATTGTTCCCCAAAATGCCCCCCACAAGCACTTGCTTGAGCTTCCTCAAGAGCCACAAGGATCTAAAATTTTTTAAGACACTTAAGGAAAACACCATTGAATGATCACCTATACAACATGTTAGCTAGGATTATGTAACGAGTTGCAATATTTTAAATATGAGCTCTAGTGTTCTTAGTGGTTGGTTCTAGAAAATACCATCTTTTAAATAATTAAATATTGAAGTATGTGCACCATTCATTGGAAATTTCAATGTTTGCAATCAATGTTTTCTTTTATGTTTTCATTTATTGATGGTGATGTGAGAGTTTGAATAAAAAAAATGAAGTCCAAGGAAGAATCATCAAGAGACACAAGGGAAGCGACACTTTCCATTGCGTTCACATGTTGATTATCCATTCACGAAATATTGTCAATAGTGTATGATGTGAAAGACTCTAATATATTTAACGTAAGGTCTCTATATTGAGATAACTTATCATGCTTTTCTTGATAGGACCTATTAATTTGTTTAATGATCAATTAAGATTCACCAAATATTTGAATGTGTTGAACATCTAAGGACAAGGTCACATGTAATCCAATGATAAGGGCCTCATATTCTGTAGTGTTATTTGTACATAGGAAATTTAGATAGTAAGATAAGGGAATTGGCTTTCCTAAGGGTAGTATTAATATAACACCAACACCAGAGCTAGTTTCACACTTAGAACCATCAAAAGATAATTCCCATGTTTCATTATCATTTTTTATAACACATTTTTTCATAAAGAAATGAGTCTTGACTTGGTAACGCTAATGGTGAAGGAGCCTTAGCTAAATGATCAATCAATGTTTGTCCTTTGATTTTTTTTTGAGAAAAAATTTAAGGTCAAATTCAATTAACAACATAACCCACTTAACTAGACATCCTGATAAATCAATTTTGGCAAATAGGTGTTTTAAAGGATCAAATTTTGTAATAACATGCACTTTTGCATTTAATAAGTAATTTCTCAAATTTTTGGTAGCGAACACAAGAGCTAAACATTATTTTTCTATAGTCGTATAATGAGTTTCATAATCAATCAATGTTCAACTAAGGTATTAAACAACATTTTCTTTACCATTGTCATCTTGTTGCACCAATAATATAGCAAGGGCATGGGTTGAAGCCAAAATATAAAGAATAAAAGGTTTTCATAATACATGGTTGGTTGTGAAATGGGATGATTAGCAAAGTATTTTTTCAAGTCTTCAAAATATTTTTGACAATCCTTGTTCCATTTAAATTTTGAATCTTTCTTAAGGATCTAGGTGAAGGGAAGATTTTGATCCACCAATGGTGCAATAAAATGGTGAATAGCTTGAATCTTTCCTAGTAAGCTACACAATTGTGAAATGTTCTTAGGAGGTGGCAAGTTTACAATGGCATCAATCTTCTTTGTTTCCACCTCAATACATCTATGGAATACACTTGGGAATAGGATGCCATTTAATTGCAATCCTAAACATATTTCATGTATCTCCTAAGTCCTTGGAAAGTGTTCACCAACACTAGGATTAGAAAGAGATTAAATTTGAATGAAATGAACATGTAAATTGACATTTGTAATTATTCCTAAATAATAGGAACATGTGAGGGCATCCATTTTGAGTTCCTAAATAATATGAGCACATGAGGTGCCCACATGGAAGGTGGAACCGACTTTGCTTCAATTAATTATTTGGAAGTTTTGATAGCACTTCAGTAATGCATGTTTTATTCCTAAAAAATAGGGATTGATATTTACAAGAGTGGAGTGGCACTACCAGTTCAATATCAGTTTAGTTCAGTTCAGTTGAGTTCAATTCAATTCAGTTATGGTTTAGTTATCTTTAGTTGCACGTAGTTATTTTGAGTTGCATGTTAGTTTTTGATAAGATAAGCAGCATTTACAAGGTGTTGTACCCTTCACACAAAAATACCAAAGGGCCAAAGGAAAGCATAGTTCAAACAAAACTTGAACTAGAATAACAGACAGAAACAGCTGACCGATAGTTGTAGAACAACCAAAAATTAGACAACCCCCAAACTAGAGGGGTCCAAATTGACTCCCCAAACCTGAGGCCATGAAGAGACAATAGATTTGGGGAGACCCTTCTTCTATAGCACAACCAACCATGAAGGCTTAGAATCGAGAACAAACAAGTGAGGCGAGGGGAGCGGACCCACAATAGCCACCTCGGGAGAGGAGCCACCACGCAACGAGGGAGTTGGCAGCGAAGCAATAGAGATAGGAGAAAACAAAGGTCTAGCATAGTCGATCAACATAGGATGTGTAGGTTCTAATAGAACAACATCAGTAGAAGGTTCTCACAAAGAGACAACAGAAGGCTCCATGGAAAGGATAGTCGAAAGAGGGTCCTGGGTAGTCATGAGGGGTTAGCCTCCAAAGAACTAACCAAAGGAACTCCTGAAGGAGGAGAACCCACAGTTAGATGGTCCGAGAGAGAATCCTTCCACCACATCACAACACCCTTGCGGTGGGAAAGAGGGAAAGAAAAGGCCAATTGACCCACCAAAAAGAAACTCCTACACCGAAAGGGGAGACCCTCATAGTCCAAGAGTTGCTTCCAAGGTCTATCCTCCACCAAAAAGACCTCATCACCATGGAGAGGTTTAGAGATGTCCAAATTGACTAACAACCGAGCTACCATAATATGTCCTAGCTCCCTAGTTGTAGATTCCACCATTAAGAAGCATCTAATGGTGTTTCCAATAGCTTCATAACAAGATTCCTCCCAAAATTGGAGAGGGAGATTCGAAAGATGGACCTAGACTGGTTTGGTGTTCAGCAGCTTTGTAAGCGGATTGAACGAGCAAGACCAAGGCTTGATGGATAGAGAATGAATACCCCACATCTACCCCCTTTCCAACATAGTTTCTCTCAATGGAGGTGTTGTGCCTATCGCACACATGCCCCATTCAGAATGGGGACCCTCTCTTTCCCCTTTTGCTTGCAGGGTCCTTTTTGCTTTTCCTTGTTTTACGTGCCTATTTTTGTATCCTCAAAGGTCAACACATTCTCAAAAGTCACACTTTAGGTTAACTTAATTTTTCCCCTTGGAAAAATGCTAAATCTTAAGCCATTTTGAGTTCTTCCTGACTGTCGACCTTTCTGACGTCCGTGAACCCTCTGATTTCCCCTCTCGGGTTTCCCTTTATGGGTTTCCTTATTGGTTTTTCCATTTTGTGTGGCCAGCGCTCAGCGTCTCCCCGGCCTCTAGATCCTGGCTCTCCAATGGCCGTCTGAATTATTTGATTGAACTTAACAGCTCTACCCTTGTGACTTTCTGGTCCTAAGACCTCGGCTCTCAGATTTCCTTCCCCGAAATTCCAATCATGTCTCATCGTTCTACGCAGCCGCTGGCCGATGTCTTTCCAACCCTCGGACCCCAAGTCCCTATCCACCGTTTGACTTACCGTTTCACATATTTTTTGAATGGTCGTGGCTCAACCTCTTTCCAGCCACCGAACCCCAGATCACCCACCGCCACCCGAGAAATTTGAAATCACCTACTTTACCTACCATCGTACCAGGCATTTATTTGGATATTAATGACACTAGGGGTTATTTAAGCAGATTTTGACCTATCATTTTCACATGATAGAGAGGAATTTGAAGAGCTTCCCCACCCCAGCATGTTCTACCTTTGTGCCCAAGCACAAGCTTCGTCATTCTTTATGAATTCGGCATCGAGCTTCTTCGGGAATTGGAGGTAGGTTCACTGTTGGCCCCATTTTCCATCTTTTCAAAGAGTTTCAATTTAAAATTAAATAAAGGGTAAAATAAACTTGAAAACTGATATGACAACACAATGGCCTAGAAAACCCATAAGTTAAAAAACAAAAAAATCGTCAGATTGACAACCCAAATTTGAAACCGGAGTTGGACCTCCCCATCACTGGTCTTCGGAGTAGGCGACCGCCTCCCTCGAGCTTGGACCTCTTCACAGTCGCACACACAAAGTTCAAACTTAGAAAATTGACAGCAACCAAACTCATCCCGGGTCCCGGCCTCCAGATTTCCCCTCTCAGGTTTCCATTGTGACCCTGTCGTTCCAAATGACCTTCCTTGAGCGTCCTTCCAGACCTTGGACCCCGGACGCGTGAGGTCCATCTTAAGCTTGCATGAAAATTGGGTGTCTTTCCAACCCTCAGACCCCGGCCCCCAGACTTCCATTCACATTTTGTCATTTCGCATGGCCATCTCGCGACGACTTTCTGACCTTGGCAACTGAGACCCCAGAACCCGGTTCCCAGAATGCTATTTTCCCTGCACTATTCTGAACAGCCAACCCTAGACAGCTTTCCAATAGCTAAAGTCTGAATGCAAGAATAAGGGCTCAAATGACCTCCAAATCAAAAATGGACTTCGAACCACGTGTTGAAATTTGGCCTTCTTTCACACCAATCCTTCATTGAACAAATCCAACATCGGGAATGGTCATCAGGAATGCCTTGCCTCGTTTGCCCTTCCAAATGACATTCTGTCAGGGGAGGTCTGACACTTTAGGCTTGGATCACTTGTTTTTCTTTCTAATGATGTTGTTATCAAGTGTTACATGTTTATCAAATATGAATATTGTGGATCTAACCCTGGTTTGCAGGGATTTGTCTGAGGCTGATTTCTCATGATAATGTTGCTAACTCTCGTCTCTCTATATAGGGTTTATGGAATCTGGTGCAGAGACTTCTAGGACGGCCAAGGACAAAGGGCAAAGAACCGCAAAAGCCCCCCGAGGCATAGAAGATAAAGACCAAATGAGGTATCAATTCTAGGGGGCACCTTTGCATTCAAAGATCATGACTAGCTGGTAAAACATAACAGACACCAATATCCAAGCAAGTTGATATTGATGAGTTTACTCGAAGGGTCAGGATGGACCCGAAGACAGATAATGCAAAGTTAATCAGTAGCAATGGACTTCCCAAAGCTGTAGGTTTCCCACCCGCATTGGTGGCCCCCGAGCTAGTAATGGCATGTCGGGAGGCATACCAAGTTGAAATAAGAACCATTGTGGATAGGGATGGCAACATCTTGGCTGATATGTCCCCTGTCGAGATAAACAACACATTCCACATCCCTAACTTCAAGAGCATGGATACCCTGACCATTGAGGAGTGTAAATCATTATGGGATCAAGATCCTATAAGATGTAAGAAGCTGATCAACCAATATTGGTCGAAGGACAAGCGGGCCAGTGCTGCTAAAGTTCCTTAAGAACTCTTTTGCAACGGTTTCTTTGAAGATTACCATGACCTAGTCACCCAACTAAGCAAGGTAATGGGTGTTCCTACTGCGGCCTTCTTCCAAGGATGGATGTTGTACTTTGTTGAACAAATCCTCCATGGGAGTGATGCTGCATTCTATTGGGGGGAAATAATCAGCAATTTCTTTCACGAGAAATTCATTAGTGTGAGGAAGAAATCAAAGTTCTACATGATGTCTTACCTTGTCTACTCACTGGCCAATCAACGAAATTATCATGCATTTTCTGCAATGCCCAATGAGGCACCAGGAAGAGATCTCAAGCCCTACAAGAGATACCCGCAGCTATAATACCGAAATTTCAAGCAAGACTACTGTCGGGTGAATGATGCCTTTACTGCATATATCATTCGGTCTTTAGGAGGTGATTTTGAGAGAAGAGTCTCTCATAGTGCTAGGGCCCTTCTCAAGCACTAAACTTTCTTATTCATACAATTCCCAAAGTTCACCTACATTTATGCCAAGGGATTCACAAAGAGGCTAAATAATCTGCCCCGGTACCCCAAGGACCGGATTATATTATTGGAGCTGACATGGAAGCTATGACATATACACCATATCCTCAGCAGTAAACACCTGGTAGGAACTCCATATCCCCTTAGACTTGGCCAGGGGTTGTATCAAATTCATACTTCCCAGTGTGCAGGCAATTCAAAAAAAGAGCTAGTTGAGTACCACTTTAGGTAGCATACATCTAGGCCATGAATGGACCCATACAATCACATCAAAAAAGCACTTGGACTAGAGTACACCCACCTCCACCACATTGAGGATTTCTGGGCTAATTGCAAACATGACTTTGAACTGCGGATACAGCATTATATGCATATGACCGCCTACTTCATTAAGAGAGTAAACTTGTGTCCAATTTCGAATCAGCTAGAAGAGGATGAGAGCACAATAATCAACCCAAGGGATAATGCTATCGCAAATCTTTCACTACCTTTAATTGATTGGGATGAGAAAGAGGTTGATGACCTTAACATTCTCACCAAGCCCATTGAGGCTCGTACAAAGGCATGGATCAATGGGCAAGTTGCTTGGTTAAAGCAGCAAGGGGTCGCCTTGACATTCAAGGGACTTGAGAATGAGCCAAGTGGCTCTGACAGTGGGGTGGCCGCTACTATGACTGGAGAAACCTCTAAGTCTTCATCATTTATTAAATCAAGAAAGAGGAAGGAGGTCGATGAGCAGCAATCTAATCTAAAGGTGTATGCCAGAAAGGCCTCAGAGGGCGAACCTCCTAAGAAACATAAGAGAATAGGCATTGTCACAGAGATGCATGTGATACCTAAGGATCCACTCCACGAGAGTGAGGAGCTAGAAGTTGATCCACCAAGGTCCCCAACTACTTCATCAGCTACTGCAATAGCTATCGCCATTGCCATCATTCCACCCACTTCACTTGCAATGGATGCTTCCTCTCCACCTACGGTGGACACCTCTGTCCACCTTGCCTCCACTTCTCCAATTGTGTAGGTCATATCGATGGATTCATACTCCACCACAACCTTTCCAATCTCATCATCATCCATTTCTCCTTCCCTTCCACCTATTTTTGCAATGCCTACCCTCACTCTCCCAGAATCTTTCGTTAAATATATGCAAAATGTGCCATCTGAACTTTCAGGGATGCTTGCAAATCCAATGGTGCAAGCTGCAATAGCTCAGGCAATGGTTAATGCCCCAGCTCTTCCTCCTCTTACAAAACCACCTAGGATGGAGGCCACAATGCAAATCTTGGATGAGCTCGAGCGATGAGAACAGGAGGCAGCCACAAGACCAGAGGATGAGGAATTTGTATATCATAAGCATCCCATCTATGAACATCAGGTGATCGATGAGGTGGCATATGAATCTTTTAGTAAGGGAAGCAAGGATCAAGGTGTCAGAACCCAAAATTTCCATCATAAAACCTATATGATTTCCCAATTTTGAACCTAATATTTTCACTATCCTTCTTATAAAAAATCATTTACTGCCCTTTGCAATGCTACGAATGGCTTTTACCTTTGCACCGTTGCCTTATTTTTATCTATATCCCTTATATTTTGCCTATTTTCCTCATAGAAATTCATCGTTCCCCCATCAAAAATATTCAAACATATATTCCTTGTGCCGCAGCCCTAAGTTTCATATTCTATGTTACTTACCACTTTACCATGGCCTCCCACAATGGGCTCGTGATATGGCGGTAGTAGCTAATGGAGCAGGCATGAAAGAGTCACCGCCACACCATGCGTGGTCAACTCATTGACCATGGTATTGTGGTGGTGGTGAGATAATCGGCAAAGTAATGAAGAAGATGGTCATCGTGATACCGCGAGGGGCTCCAAGGAAGACCGTGGTGATCGCAGTGAACAACGATAGTGATTAAGCAAGGAAGCATTCAATGAGGTACTAGGTTAGTAAGTGGCAAGACAGATGGAGATAGAAACACTACGGTACTGCCACCAGTTTATGGGGAGACCGCAGTGACAGCGGGAAATGGTTAGTAGACAGCAACGGTGATCGCGATAACAAAAGGCAGACAGTGGAGGAAGTGGCGAAGATAGCTACTGTGGTACCACTGGTCGTCATAATAGTGACCATGGTAACATGGTAGGCAATTAGTGTAGCAATGAATGTTAGTCACCGCTGAACTGCGAAAGGAAGATTTGTTAACTGCAGTAACGCGGTAGACAATGAAGAGACTGTAGAAGTGACAGTAGTTGTTAACCGCAGTACCGTCGACAATTGAAATGAAACCCACGGTGGAGCAGTAAAATAATAAAAAGCTACGGGGAAATAAAATAAGAAGACCGATCAAGGTATAAAGTGAAAAATAAAGCAGGAAATGTATTTAAAGGCTGAACTGTGTAAAATATTTAATTTTTGAAAGGCAACCCAATTAAATATTTTAATTTATGTGTAGCGGTTGCAACTGAAAATGAAGGGTCATGACCCTTGATATGTATTATATAAATATTTGAAAAATTAATTAACGGGAGAAGGGAGATTATTTTGAGAAATGAACTGGGAATGGAAATAATGTACAGACCTTGCTGAAACAAAGCAATGGAGAAAATGTTCATAAATTGGTGAAATCATATCTGAATTTAGTTGTTGAGATGCTATAATTTGTATTATTTTTTATCTTGATTCTCTCCAATTCAAAGTCTTCTAATCATTTGAATTAATGTATCAAGCACAATGTTGATTCATCAAGGTGCATGTTATCACTTTGTGTGATTTTTGTTTGCTGGTGTCTGCAAATTAGAATTAAAATCCTTCAAGTAAGTCACAGTGATTTAGGATTTCTTTTGGATTATTGAAGAAGAACTTGGTAGGAAAACATTCCAGCACTATTTGTGCAAGTCATAAATAAATGAAGCTTTATGACAGTCATATAGTTTCATTTTCAAAGTGCCTAACAACTAGAATAAAGCCAGCGAGGGAAACACATATCATTTTTATTCTTGACTCCATTGCCCATGTGGATAGAAGGCATTGATTTGCCACAATCCAGAGAATTAATTTTATATACAAACAACATTTTCAAAACCTTTCTTTTGTGCAGTAGGAGTAGAAGTAGTTGTAGTGATTTTCATCTATTCACTTCCATTTGCCATTGCGGATAGATTGCTCAATCAGTAAACACATTTCAATCTGCATCATTCACATAGGTTCACCTGCCTTGGTCTAGCAGAACCTAAAGAGAAGGTTCAATTACCTCAATTAGCCTTGTACATTGGCCAAAAGCGTTGAGAGAGCTTGGCAACCTCTCATGGTTCAAACCTGCATTTTTGAGACCCAACAGTTTGGCGACTCTGCTGGGGACCATAATCTGAAAATAAGTGTTGAGAAATTATGTCTCAACTTCTAGCTTGAAGTCCTCATTTTCATGCCTTGGTGATTTTGTGTTGTTTGCAAGTTCTATCGGAGGTGGAACCGGAATGGAACTTGGCATTGTTCTATTTGCCTAGTTCCAGGTTTTTGTTCCCTCTCCGTCTCCGGCTCTGCTTCCCTCTGTCTGGACTCTTAGTTTCGCTTCGCAGTTTCTGGTGGAGGCGGAACCGGGTTGGAACTTCGAATTGTTCCATTTGCCTAGTTCTAGGTTTCTGTTCTCATTCTGACTTTGACTCTGCTTCCTTCCGTTTGTTCTTCTCGCTTTGCTTCATAGGTTCTGGCGGAGGCAGAACCAATTTTGGAATTTGGCAATGTCCATTTGCCATGTTCCTGTTTCAGATTTTGTTCTGACTCCGAGTTCGACTCCTACTTGTACGATCTGGTTCTTCTAGTTGTTTGGATTCTCCTCAGGGTGTTTTCCTCCGCTTAGTCCAAGTTCTGGATTGTTGTTTCTTGCAGTTGGTGGAGGCGGAACCGGAACCGGATTGTTTCTTGATCTTGGATTTTTTGGTGAAGTCCTATTTTATGTTCCTGCTCCGACTCCGATCTTTTGTGTTCCCATCTTGGTTTGACCCTAGGTTGACTTACCCTGGTCAGAACTGTATCTGGTGAGTTCCTCTTTGCCGTGGGTAGATGCGGAACTGAAATGGTTCCTGAACCTATAATTTCAGTGGAGTCCTGTTTTGACTCCCATTCCGACTCTGGCTCCGGCAGTGTTAGAATGACTTGAAAGTCTTGGATACACTCGGTGTCTATTTGACCATTTTGGTAGTTTTGTCAGCTGCGATTGCCAATGGGTCTTGGACGTGTGGCACCTGTCTAATTGGTGATTGGATGGAAACCAAAATAGTTATTGTGGTAGTTGCATTATCAACAAAGGGTGGCGAACTCAACCATTTTGAGTAATGGCTTTGAATGCAAAGTCAGCTCGTTGCAGGGAAATCTGTCAAATCCGACCAGATGCATGATTTGAGGATGGACTTCATTGTTGTGTAGGACTCTTCTAAGTCGGCTACATATGGATGAGATATATGCTATTTCTCATAAGTTGCAGAGCAAGTTTGAAGTCGCGGGTTGAAGAGGAAACGAAAGGAAAGAACATGTGTTCTTGAAGAGAGGTGATTCGATCTATATGTTGTGAAAACATTGTAACAGTGAATCTGAATCTCTCTGGGTGTTTGTAAGTTTTACAAAGAAGACTGGAAATTGTATGTATTTGTTTCTAATATTGTAATACAAGAGTCTTGTTTTGTGTGGTGGGTTTTTGACCTGGAAAGGTTTTCCCACGTAAATTGTCTGTGTCAATCTGTGAATGCTTTGTCTGAATGATATCTCTTAATGGTTGTATTCATCTCAAGTAGTTTTAGAAGCTATTAGAATCAGTTTTTGCTTCTCTCCCCTGTTGTATTGGCGTTAAGGGAATGTATTCCGCACTGTTGGGTTAGTAGATCCGCATTCTTTTCCCTTCAATAAGTCTTTGTCATAGAGTCAATATTTTGTAGAAGACTCCGCTGGGAATAAAGAATTGCAGATTTTCTCACTTTTGGAATGTCATGAGTGGTGACTCTAAATGAACAAATGTGTTGAAACTGATAAACTAAAATATATATCAGAAATAAATCATCCTAGAGTTCAGTCTATCACAATTTCTCACAATATGCAGGGATGAAGTTCTCTGTACAAAGATGGTGATGGTCCTAATGACAAAAGTAAATGGACTCAAAAGAATGATAAGGGTAAGAAAATATCTGATGACATGGGCCCATCAAATCAAAACAAAATATCAAAAGCACCATTGGAGACACACAATTCATATGGTACACTAGCAAATGAAAACAGCCCTTCCAAAGAACCTCGTACTCCTGAGGAATAGAGGAATCCCTTCTATCAACCAGATCCTAAGAAAGTTGAAGAGTTCATGGCTGAATGTGAAGTTGAAAGAGAAAAAAGACAATATGAATATGATCAAAAAATTGCACTTCTTGAAGAGAATCAGGATGGACTTGAATATCAAGCAGCATCTAAGGAGAATTATGAACTTATGGCTAGGGATGAAATAAATGCAAGAGTGGAACATTAGAGACAAGAAGTGGAGAAAGCGAAAATAGAATATGAGTACAGGCTCCAAGCAATTAGAGAACTTGAAGAGTTGAAATTGAGGAAAGCTCAGTTCAATACTCAAATGGCTAATCTACATAAATATGTGCCACCACATAGGCAGGCTAACAATAATGCAGGCCCATCAAAAGCCCCACCGATCCATCAAAATCAGCCAAATAGACATCAAAATGCTCCACCACAACATCAAGGAGTTCAACTGCCTCCTTATCAGCAACATGTATCCCCACAAGGTCAGCAATATGTGGCAAATAATAATCCATTGTACCAACGTCAATATTACCAAAATCCTCCTCCACAATATGCAACCATGATCAGGCAATTTGACTTGGCTGGATTTCAAATATGTCCTTATCCTATGGACAACAGTTGGAGAAGTCTTGTCCCAAAATTCACAGGAAGTAGTGCAATTGCAGCTGAAGAACATTTAAGGAGTTTTAATGCCTTTTTGCAAGATTTGGATATGCAGTATGAAGATGTGCAGATGAGGTTGTTTATGATATCACTAATTGAAGATGCCAGAGATTGGTTTAATAGTCTGCCAACAACTTCTATTGATTCTATTCATGTGTTTTATGAACAATTTCTTGAGCAATATGGGAATCAATATGCACTTGAATTTGCATTGTACGAATTGGTGACTATCCAAAAGCATCAAAATGAGTCATCTTATGATTTCAACCAGAGGTTTTCTAAATTGCATAATAAGATAGCTCTTGGATCTAAATTGGTTGATCCTGCTGCATTGAGTATTTATTTAAAAGATTTTGATCCTAAGACAGGATATGAGCTTAGGAACAGGGGTCCCAAATATTTGGTTGAAGCTCAAAGTATACCACTCACAATTGAAAATAATAGGAAAGCTGCAGGGATGGTTGCCAGGAGGGATAACCCTAGAGTTCCCCAATATGCTCCTCTAAATAAACAGGAGAACACGTATAGGAATGAAAGGCCTAGACTGCATGACATGCCTTATAATACAAATTGGAGAAATGGAAAGCTAGTAATGGATAGGCCAATAAATAAAGAGACACCTGACCCTTTGAAGAAAAGAGGGACATACATGGTTGATAATAGTATTTGGTGTTCAGTTTGTGACTTGCCACATTCTTCAGAGCATTGTGTTGTGGCTCAGTCAATGTCAGCAAAAGACATAGCAGAAAATAATAATGAAGAAGACCATAATATTTATTTGACTTCTCATACTCTTCACTCTGAAGATCAAGGGTATTCATCTTCAAAAGAAGGAGGATATGAATATGATGATCATCAAAAATATAATGTTCACATGGCAGAACAACAAATTTTTTCTAACTATGAAAAAAGTGATGATGAACAAAGTCCTTCTGCTACATCATATCAGACTACTAGGGGAAATATGAGGATACCAACTGAGGAAGAAATTAAAAGAATGACTATTGTTGCAGTTGAGTTGGCTAAAAACAAGTATCAGCTAAGGAATAGAATAGTGAATGAGAATGAAGGTGTTCCAAGAGGAATATTCTTGAAAGATAAAAAGATGTCCCATGAAATATCAAAAAAGACAAATGATGAGCGCCCTTATTAAAAAGAACAGAAGTATGTCCCCAAAGAAGAAAATAAAGAATTCCCCAAAGACAAAAAAAGGATAGATCAGACATCAAAAAGGGAGAAAGAGGAGAGAAAAGGTGAACCAACAGAGCAAAAGAAGGTGATAAGAGCTGAAGGTGCATCTTTTGATTTTGTGCAAGATTTATCCCAGGTAAAAATATTTGTCCCATTACTTGAAATGATGAAAATTAAAGAGTATAGGGAAAGTTTTATTCAATTAATGTCTGGTGGGAGGAATCAAATTGTAAATTTTGAACAAAATGAGAATCTTGGAATTGTTGATAAGAAAGGAAAGATAAAAGTTTCAGAAGTTGGCCTAAATGATGCATTGATGAATACACCACAAATTGATCCATTTTTTACTACCCTACTCATAAATGGTAAATTGGTAAGAAATTGCATGATAGATTCAGGTGCTTCTATGAATATTATGCCAATAGGGGTAGTGAAATAGATTGGTATGTGGATAGATATTGGGGGTGGTAAGTGTTATGCCATGGATATTAGGCATGTCCCAGTAGTGGGAATTATGAAGGATGTAGAAGTAAAATTAGTAGCCTACCCACAGGAAACCTATAATATTGATATAACTGTGATTGATACACCTCCTCAATTTGGAATGCTTTTATCAAGACAATGGACTGCAACAGTTGGAGGTAATGTGCAGTTTGATTTATCATATGCCACAATACCCGTTAATGGTGAAGAGGTAAAATTGTATAGAGAACCAAGGGTGAATCAGATAGTTGAGTGTTTTCCTCAAGAACAACTTAATTGCTTTTGTGATGTGGATCTAGGGAGCTTTAGAGTAGAAGTATCTCAGCCAAAAATAGTGAATACTGACCCAATTGATAGACTTGTTTCTAGAAATCAGCAAGGTGTGTGGAAAATGTATTTTGATGGGGCTTGCAGCCAAGAAGGTAATGGAGCTGGGATAGTTTTCATATCACCTGAAGATACAACACTTAAATATTCATTTTTGTTGGCTATTGAATGTACAAATAACATGGCAGAGTATGAAACCTTATTGATTGGTTTGAACATGGTTGTCAAACATAAGATTAAGTTGTTGTCTCTCTTGGGAGATTCTGAGCTAGTTGTGTCACAAGTTAGATCAAAGTATACTGCAAAGAATAAGAGGCTAAAACAGTATAGAAATGTTGTGTGGGATACAGTGGAACTGTTTGATGCATTTTCAATTGATTGGATAGATAGATCTGAAAATTTAATGGCTAACTTTTTAGCTAATGTAGCCTTAAAGAGAGATGATATCACTTTGACAGGAGTATCTTAGGTTGAATTCAAAACTAGACCTGCAGTCCCTGAAAACATATATAGTTGGCAAGTTTTTAATGATGATACTGACCTTTTGAAATTTCTTCATTGTATAGATCAGTATGAGGCATAGGAGATTGATTTCAATGCTTTTGTGGAAGAAGTGGATGGGAAATAGACTGTATTTGGGAAGGAATTTTTGCAGCTTAAAACTAACAAGCTTCCCAAAGGCCTTGTGGTTTTGGAGAGAGTGTATGATGGGAGTGATCACTCTCTCATGAGGTAGACACCTGTTAAGAAAGAAGATATTGAAGAAATAAATTTGGGAACTGAATTAGCACCAACAAGAGTTTATATTGGAAAGAAAATAAGCCCAAACATCATAATAATGTCGATTACATTGCTGAGAAAGTACAAACATGTGTTTGCTTGGTCTTATGAGGATTTGAAGGCATATAGAAAAGATCTTTTTTAGCACGAGATTCCACTTAAGCTAGACACAAAGCCATTCAGATAGAAGCAGAGGCCTATCAACCCAACTCTATAACCTAAGATGCAAGAGGAGCTAGCAAATCTCAGAGATGGAGGTATCATAAAACCCATTAGGCATTCAACATGGGTCTCAAATTTGGTTCCAGTCAGGAAGAAAAATGGGGACATAAGGCTGTGTGTAGAGTTTAGAAATCTGAATGTGCTTCCCTAAAAGATAATTATCCTCTTCCAAACGTGGAGGAAATATTGCACAAAGTAACAGGATGTGAGTTATTATCAATGATGGATGGATTTTTTGGATATAACCAGGTCAAAGTCAAAGAATCTGAGCAGTACAAGACAGCGTTCACTACACCATGGGGAACGTATGTCTATATAAGAATGTCATTTGGTCTCACAAATGCAGGAGCTACTTTTAAAAGGGTCGTGGATGTGGTATTTGTAGATCTAATCAATTCTATAATGGTGGTATATCAAGATGATCTCACTGCTTATTCCAAAAAGGTAGAAAATCATGTGGTGGACTTGGAGAAGATCTTCATCAAAGCTTTGGAATATGGTATTAGTCTTAATCCTAAAAAATGTCATTTTGCTATCATATAGGGTAAAAATTTGGGGCATATTGTGTCAAAATATGGGGTTAGGATAGATCCTGAAAGGGTAGATGCCATAGATAAAATTCTCATTCCCAAAACTATCAAAGTCGTCCAATAATTTTTTGGTCAAATTAATTTTGTTAGGAGGTTTGTGTCCAATTTTGCCAAGATTGTGAAACCTATATCTAAGATGTTGAAAAAAGGAGAAAAATTGGACTGGACTGCTAAAGCTATGGATTCCTTCATATCTATAAAAAGAGCTATCAAAGAAGTCCCTATCCTGAAGTCCCCTGATTTTACTAAGCCATTTCATATTTTTTCTTTTGCTTCATCTCACACCATAGCTATTGTTATGTTACAGAAAAATAATGAAGGTCATGAGCAACCTATTTCATTTTTTAGTAAGTCTTTGTAGGGGTTAGAATTGAAGTATGATATTATGGAAAAACAAGCTTATACACTGGTCAAAGCAGCAAAGGCTTTCAAACCTTACCTTGTTGGAGCTAAGGTAATTGCTTATGTCCCACATGCAGCTATGAAGGATATCTTGGTGTAGACAGAAGTAACAGGGAAGAGATGCAGATGGATTAATAAAATCCAAGAGTTCAATATGGAGATTCAGATTACCAAATTGGTAAGAGGACAGGGTATGGCTAGGTTGATGGCAAAAACAAATATTGAAGCAAACCAAATCTACAATGTAGAAGATAAGGAAGAGGTCATAGCAAGTATTGAGCATACTCCATGGTATACAGATGTGATGTATTATCTGAAACACATGAAGTGCCCTGAAGGGCTAAGTGATAATCAAAGGAGAACTTTGAAGTTGTAGGCTTCTAAGTATGTTTATCTAGAAGGGTACTTATTCTGGAAGAATAGGGATGGTATATTGTTGTTATGTCTAGATGAATCCCAGGCAAAATATGTCTTGAGAGAAATGCATGAAGGGGTGTGTGGAGGCCATTATTCTATTAGACTACTACACATAAGATTCTCAGGGCTGGTTATTATTGGCCTAGGGTATTCAATGATTCCTTTGCATATGTGAGGAAGTGTGAGGCTTTTCAGAAATTTTCAGGAAAGTTGAAGTATCAGGGAGAATTGCCACTTAGACCTTTGTAGGTAGAAGCACCTTTTCACCAGTGGGGAGTTGATTTCATTGGAGAAATATAGGAAAGATCAAGTGGAGGACATAGGTGGATACTAGTAGCCATAGATTATTTTACTAAGTGGGTGGAGGTTGTCCCAACTAAGCAAGCAACAAGCAAAGTGGTGATGAATTTTCTGCTGGATAATGTTATAACCAGATTTGGTACCCCAGTCAGATTGATCACAGATAATGGGATGAGTTTAGAGATTTTTGTAAAAGGTATGGCATTAATATTTCTTATTTTGTCCCATACCATCCACAAGCCAATGGCCAGGTAGAGTCAAGTAATAAAAATCTTTTGAAGATAGTAAGGAGGATGTTGGATACAAACAAAAAGGCATGGGATTCGAAGTTAAGATTGGTTGTATGGGTAGATAGGATTACAGTGAAGAAGGCAAGTGGAAAATCTCCATTTGAGTTGGTATATGGGACACAAGCTAGAATTCCATTACATAATCTTTTTCTAGTGTATAACTTTATTTTGCAAGAAGACTTGGTTATTTATGATCCAATGGAGGAAAGAATGGAGCAACTTGCAAAACTTGATGAAGTGAAGAGAGTGGCTCAGAAGTAGAATGTGAAATTACAGTCACAAATGAAATACCTTTTTGATAAAAAGGCCAAGGAGAGAAAGTTTGAAGAAGATGACTTGGTGTTGATGTGGAATGCTCGGTGTCAAGAGACGGGGAAGCATGGCAAGTTTGAAGCTTTATGGCTTGGCCATTTTGTGGTAACTGGTAAAGGAGGTGAAGATTCTTATTTCCTGCAAAACATGTTTGGAGAGGAGTAGGATTTTCCTGTACATGGGCAATCCCTGAAACATTTCTTCTCTTAAGGATCACCAGAGGGTTAAGGATTGCCAGTGCATGGACAATTCTCAACTTACCCTCTTTAATATTCTTTTCCATGCACAGTAGTTTAGAAATTTTCAAGGGTCTAGGTTTGCCAGTACATGGACATTCTCAAGAATTCCCTTATTCAAAACTTTGTTTTCCTTCCATGTACAGTACTGTAGGGTTTTTCTCCACATGTTCTTTTCCTCCATTTTTCTTTTCCTTCATATCTTTTCCTTTACTCGGTCTGCTCTACGAAAGATATTCTAGATTCTTGCAATGATTTGCAAAATCACTCATCCCCAATAGGAGCCACTGTTAGAACCCAAAATTTCCATCATAAAACCTATATGATTTCCCCATTTTGAACCTAATGTTTTCACTATCCTTCTTATAAAAAATCATTTACTGCCCATTGCAATGCTACCAATGGCTTTTACCTTTGCACCGTTGCCTTATTTTGATCTATATCCCTTATATTTTACCTATTTTCCTCATAGAAATTAATCGTGCCCCCATCAAAAATATTCAAACATATATTCCTTGTGCCACTGCCCTAAATTTCATATTCTATGTTACTTACCGCTTTATTGTGGCCTCCCACAATGGGCTCGCAGTATGGCGGTAGCAGCTAACGGAGTGGGCATGAAACAGTCATTGCCACACCACGCGGGGTCAATTCATTGACCATGGTATCACAGTGGCGGTGAGATAACTAGCGAAGTAACAAAGAAGATGGTCACTACGATACCGCAAGGGGCTCCAAGGAAGACCGCAGTGATCACGGTGAATAGCGATAGCGGTTAAGCGGGGAAGTAGTCAACGAGGCACCGAGTTAGTAAGCGGCGAGACAGATGGAGATAGAAACACCACGGTACTGCCACCGATTTATGGGGAGACCATGGTGACAGTGAGAAATGGTTAGTAAACAGTGACGGTGACCATGCTAATAGAAGGCAGACAATGGAGGAAACAGCGAAGATAGCTACCGCGATACCGCTGGTCGTCATCACAATCACCATGGTAATAGAGTAGGCAGTTAGTGTAGCAATGAATGTTAGTCACCCTTGAACCACGGAAGGAAGAGTTGTTAACTGCAGTAGCGTGGTAGACAATGATGAGACCGTGGAAGTGATAGTAGTTGTTAACCACAGTACCGTCGACAGTTGAAATGAAACTCGTGGTAGAGCGGTAAAATAAAAAAAAGCTACGAGGAAATAAAATAAGAAGACCGATCAAGGTATAAAGTGAAAACTAAAAGCAGGAAATGTATTTAAAGGCTGAAATGTGTAAAATATTTAATTTTCTGAAAGGCAACCCAATTAAATATTTAAATTTTTGTGCAGCGGTTGCAACTGAAAATGAAGGGTCATGACCCTTGATATGTTTTGTATAAATATTTGAAAAATCAGTTAATGGGAGAAGGGATATTTTTTCGAGAAATGAATTGGGAATGGAAATAATGTACAAACCTTCCTGAAACAAAGCAATTGAGAAAATGTTCATAAATTGGTGAAATCATATCTAAATTCAGTTGTTGAGATGCTATAATTTGTATTATTTTTTATCTTGATTCTCTCCAATTCAAAGTCTTCTAATCATTTGAATTAATGTATCAAGCATAATGTTGATTCATCAAGGTGCATGTTATCATGATGACCATTGGTTGATGGATGTATGGAAGTGGGATTTTGATCACTGAAAGGGGAGGCTGAAACAAATCTTAGAAAGAATAATTTTGGATATCGAATGGGCCAAGGCGGCCATAGGAGATTGTGCTAGATATCTCAAGTTGATGATAGGGTACGAAATGCCTGTCGTTAAGATCAATTCGGAAAGCATAAAGCCACACTTTCGGAGGAGGATGGAGAAAGAAATGTCAGCCGAGATTACCATGTACTTTATGAGCTTTTTTGCTTGAGCTTTCACCCAGTCTGAAATTTTTAAGGACAATGCTGCAAAGTATGACGAAGACTGGGAAAATCTCATTAACAACTCCAAGGAATGGAGTTATTAGGTGTTAAGGTCTGATATCATTGAGGTCGACAAGCTTTGGCCAGTAATCTTGAGATTCATGGACTATGCAGCTCTGAAGAAGTGGGAAGGTAACCTTGTTATTGATGAAGAACTTCTGAAAGAGTAGCTACAGCAAAGAGCAATTAGCAAAAGGACAAAACTGCTATAGTGCTACCACTAGAAGACAAAACAGGGAAAAAGACAAAAGATGTTTTTAAAATGTAATATATTTGGGGGTAGGTGAGATCCTGCTATAAAGTGCATCTTGGCCACACAATAGAATTGAATCTTGGCCACTCATTCTTCTTTTTGAAAAGCTATAAATAGGGATCCCCTCATCTCATTTTAAGAGATTTGAGTTGTTGTAAAGGAATGTTGCAGAAATTGCAATAGAAATACAGTCATTTCTCGGTGTATTTTTGATTTCTTCACATGTTTCATGATTCTTCTCCAATAAGTTAAGATTCTTGTTTAAGTTACTTTTTTTGTTCTAGTTTCCTTTTAGCTGTTCTTGGTAGATTTGGTAATTTTTTCTCTGGTTGTGAAGATTCATGCTATGTGTATGCTTTTGTTGTCCATACTTTTAATCATTTGTTTTTGGTAAGTGACTGTGTAAAGTTAGTCTAGGCCATGATTTTACAGCTTCTCTTTAAACCTCATCTTTTTTCACATCTATATGGCGAATGAATGATGAAATATTTGCAGTCCTTAGAAGATAGCATAGATTTCATAACATTGTTAAATTTTTGGTTTAGTGAAATTCTATTTTAAGGAAACTGTCCATAGCAGGAACCTCCTTGATCACTGTTCATCGGTAGTTGCAGGTCCAGGAACCTTCTCTCTTCCTGCCCCTTTTTCCTTTTTTTTTAAGAAGTAACCTATGCTAAGGTTCATTGCACATTGTAAAGTCAAATTCAACGAAAAGATGGAGTTCAAGACTATTGTTTGAACCTACAACAAAGTGCAGTAATTTCCTATCGAGAGAACTCCATTCGCAGATCCAATTCTCCTTCAACTTCAACTCATGTAAGACTGCCTTGTGATTCCAAAAAATCACATCATACATCAACTGATCTATCCCAAGCATCGTAATGACATGACATCTAAGAGACCTTGGGATAATGTTCTGCAATTTGATTGTGGAAGATTGTCTTTCAAGAGAGGTAATGCACCTACGTATTACCTGTGTTTTGAAGTGCATAAAATACCATCAACAGAACTAGCGCTAGAAGGTGGGCCTTTTAGAGATAAAGCTGGATAGAATTGGGTCATTCTCCCCTAAGAGATTGCATCAAGTCTTGAGATCTACACCGAATAACAGAGAATTTTAGGTATTACAGCCCCCTATCCAAGCTAAAAGAACTAAATGAAGGGCACCATCCATCACCGATTCACCAGACCAGCCCATTTCCCTTTCACCTCCATCTTCTCCATTATCATTGGCAGTATCACCTTTCGCTCATCTGATCCAAATAGCCTTCCAGGCTGCCACTCCGTCTGGGTTGAATGCTACCTTTCAACCAAACACAGTATAAAGCTCTGTTGTGTTCCCTTTACAATTGTCGGTCTGTCTGGCACAGCTGCCTCCATTGCCTCCTCCCATGGCATGGTTGGGAAATAAGCCATCCCCTTTGGCCTTCAATTTCTATCATGATATGCCAAAGAATCTTGAAAGCTTCTACACGAAATTCAATGCCCAAGATCCATAAAGGACTGCGGAAGAACATGTAAGGATTTTTGAAATCACTTTGAAGACTATGGAGATTATATATGAGGACGTGGCATGTAGGATCTTTCCCAACTCTCTTGGGGAGGAGGCATTATACTGGTATGTCAACTTGCCCACCGAAACGATCAATACTTGGACTCTTCTGAAGGAGGCTTTCCTGTAGAAGTTCAAAACCCTAGTCAGCCTTGCAGACTCTTACCGACACTTCATGTCGGTTCAAAGGGAGATCAATGAACTGATTAGTTCATTCAATAATCACTTCCATAGAGCATACACTTGGCTACAGGCCTCGTACATTTTCAATGACATTTTTTTTGTGTTTATTATGTAGCATTGGATAACCTTACTTCAGCTCTACTAAAAAGAATGCGACCACCACCTGCCAAGTTGGTCGATGCATACACGGAGGCCATTATCACTAGCACAAATTTGGGGCAGAACATTTCTGGTCTGCTACCATCTCTCGAGCAAAATGTACATCCAACACAAATTTAGGGGCTTACTCAAGCCTTGCAACATCAGACACCCCTTCTGAATCTAGTACCACAACTACCTATGGTTTCACACCCTAGGCGGCCAATGAATCAAGCACTGTCAGCCCCTCACTACCTGTTGCCCCAACAGCAGCATTCTCATCCCCAGTCATCCCAAGTGCTAGCGTACCTCCAAGCAGTTGAATTCCCACCCGCTCATCAAAATCAACCAATTGCACAACCTGTGTTCCTCCAGAATCTAGCGTCGCAACCAAACAATGCTGAAAACGATAGGATTGACGAGCTTACAGAGATGATCAAGAAGATGTCCACAAAAATGACACACTTGATAAATCAAAACAACTAGCTGCAAGCATCACAAAAGAGCATCCAGGCTCATCTTAATCATGATAACTAAGATCATTGGGAAAGCCAGGACAGTCAAGATGCCAGGACGTCATCCAGGCAGAATTATGACAGAAATCAAAAACTGGGTCAGAACTTTGACAAGAGGTCTTTCCAAAGGCAAAACTGGACGTGGAACATAAGACCCAACAATGGCGGCATTCCCACGCCCCTTGATCAATCTAGTAGCAATGAGAACCCTGCAAGCGGAGTTTACTTGGCTGAGGCCACTTTATCTAGTTGGTGTCCCATACACAAAATAAGTCGGCACTCTGAGTTGGACTGTCTCGAGTTCCAAACTGCTACCAACATCTTCCAAGTTGAGGTCTAGAATGTTGTGGACAATTCGGGGTGCCGGGACATCATCCCATCCGACCCGTATGACTCTTTGATGTTGGTGGTGAATCAGGCTTCTTTTCCAAAGGCTGAGTGCAACACACTAGAGCAGGAGGGTGCCAACTCGAACGAAAATGATAAAGTGGAAGAGGTAAGTTTCGAAATTCCTTTGGCTAAGCTTTTTGATTCAGTAGATAATGGTCCTAAAGAGGATGAAGAAGAGCTTAGGGAAGACGAGGTCCAAAATTTTCACCAGCGGACTACCCCTTATAACCTTAGGAATAGATAGGTCAGTGGTCATGCTGGAGGTCCTTTTACAACCTCCACTCTGCCGAACAATTTTAGCACCCCTCTTTATCCAAATGCAAGCAATAACCTAATTTTTCCCCATACACCCACGTGGTACCTCAGTAGGAACAAACAACAAAACAATGACCAAGGCCAGGCCACTAGCTCCTCCCAAAATGTTTCCTATGATCAATAATTTGAGCAGATGGGGGAGTATATTGTTGAGGAATTCAAAAAGGTGAAGCTAAGCATGTCTGCCTTCGAGCTATTGAAGGTGCATGCCATCAGGAGTGCCTTTTTCAGAATGATAAATGGGACTCCACCAATGGGGTCAACTCAAGAAGCTCCAGCAAAGAGGGTTTCCTTCGACAATCAACAAAGTGAGCCGGTTGTTAGACAAATCTTCAATAGTAAGAGTGACCCACCTCCAGGTCAACAAGTAAGCAAATAGTCTGACAAAGTAATTAATCAGGCGTCAACCCAAAATAGGGGCAACGAGAAAGACAAGGACCAAGTTTCCCAGGTGGACATTTTCTAGGGACTGTTTCAGGGGAAATTTGAAACTCCTCCCTTCCTGACCACCATCTGCATGTTTGGGAAGAACCTCCACAATTGCCTGCTGGATTCAGGGGCTTCTACCAATGTCATGCCATTGAGTTTGTGCAAGGCACTTAGAATAACACCAACTCCCTCCCTATGGAAGGTAACACAGCTTGACAAAATGAAGATCAACATAATGGGTAAATTAATAGAATGCCTATGCAGATTGTTGTTAATCCCCAAATCCAATAGACCATAGATATTCAGGTGGCTGATATCCCGGATACATATGGTATAATCCTAGGAAGGGATTTCACAAGGGTGTTGAACAGATACGCCATGACTGACTTCTCCCACATGTGGTTGCCATGGAAAGGAATGTCGAATCAGATTTGGATAGATCGGGAACCACGGATGAGATTCATGATCACCGAATATAACAACACGAATGAGGTGTTATATGCTAAAACTGATTTGGGGAATTACTCCACAATATCATTTTTGAATGAGCAGGAATGCCTCAAAGATGAGGGAACAAGTGAGGTTTTCCTCGTACTATGCAGCCCGCTTGCTAATCTAGCCAATTCCTCTCAGAGAACTGAAGTCCTAATAGAATCTGACGATGAAGAGTCAGGAGAGGATGACAGTCTTGGATTGTTGGACAGTTTCCAAAATTTCATGGAAAAGTGCGTACAAGACTAGCTTAGTTTGGGAGCCCAAATGAACTTTCAAGAACTCTTGCTCCCTAATTGGTGCAGAGTACATAATGCTACTCACTCAGATTTTTACTGTTATTTGTGTCAAACAACAATTGAACATGTTAAAAGACAAGCCACTCCGAAGGAGAAAGCTGGTTCAGCACTACCCAAACAACTACATTATGTCCCTGCACCTCCCCAGACGGTTACTGAAATGAAGTCTTCACCGAAGGTGAAAGTCGAATCTGTTGGTCCTACGTTCAAGGATTCTCCTAGATTCTGGACATTGCACTTTGATGGGTCTAAATCCAAGCAAGGCGCTGGGGCAAGTTTTGAATTGATCAGTCCTAGAGGTAAGTCATACTTTGTTGCTCATAGACTTCCATTTTATTGCACCAACAACATAGTAGAGTATGAGGCTTTAGTCTTGGGCCTCCTAATGGCATTAAGAAAAGGTGTCAAAGTGCTCCAAGTGTACGGTGATTTAGAGTTGGTCATAAAGCAAGTCAAGAAGATCTATTCCTGATCGAAGACTCACCAACTACACGCACCGCGTATGGGATCTGCTGGAAGGACTGGATGCATTCAATATCCAATTGATCCCGCGCGCTCAAAATCATACTGCCAATGCCTTGGCACAGGCAGCAAGCACGCTACAGCCACTATCCCTATCTGGCCTCAGAAGATTCATGGTGGAACTCACCTTCGTCCCATCAGTGCCGGATAATGTAGCCAATTTCCAGGTATTCAATGATGACAAACACATCTTAGATTTTATCACCAGTTCAAATGTGTTTGCTATGCAAATAATTAATGAGGTGGAACCTCAAGAGGCTGACCTGGATATAGAGGGGATTATCAACATGAAGACCAACACCATCTCTAGGGGGATGGTCCAATTAGAGCGAATATTTGACTTGGATCAGATCAAAGATCAGGATCAGCAGGCTAAGAAGGATACCATCAATGGCCAGTGTGACACTTACAACGTTAGAATGGTTGGGAATGCTAAGAATGTGTTCATTGGCAAGGTGTGCGCTCCTAAGGAAAAAAAGGGTATACTTGAGGCTCTGCAGAAATACCATGACATCATCACCTAGAGTTACGAGGATCTTAAAATGTATGAGACGTCAATTATCACCCACACCATCCCGCTCAGACCAAATGCGAAGCCATTTCGACAGTGGAAGCGCCCTGTCAATGCTTTGTTGGAACCAATAATATACAAGGAAGTACAAAATTTGTTGTCAGCTAGGATCATCTTTCTAATTAGACATTCTACATGGGTGGCGAATTTGGTTCCTGTTAGAAAGAAAAATGGGGAAATCAGATTGTGCGTCGACTTTTGCAATCTAAACCGATCCTTAGAAAGGGATAACTATCATTTTCCTTCATTAGATGAGGTGTTGCAGATAGTAAATGACTCTCAAATGATATCCTTCCTAGAAGGATATTCGGGGTACAATCAGGTCATGGTACAGTATGAAGATTGACATAAAACGGCATTCACCACCAAATGGGAAACTTTCGTTTACAGATGGATGTCATTCGGACTAATCAATGTCGGTGCCACTTTCCAGCGCACCATGGATATTGCATTCAAGGACCTAATTGGCAACTGCATAATCATCTACATGGATGATTTGACAGTATTCTCAGACAACAGGGTAATCACATCGCTGACCTATGCAGATTCTTCGAAAGATGTCGCAAATTCGGGGTCTCCCTTAATCGGAAGAAGTGTATCTTCGGTGTCACTAAAGGGAAGCTCCTTGGATATGTCCTATCAGAAAGGGGAATTTCTATTGACCCTGAATGTATCCAATCAATCATGAAGATTCAGCTGCCAGGCAGCAAAAAGGAATTAAAATCTTTTTTCGAAAACATCAACTTTGTCCGCAAGTTCATCATAGGCTTCACGAAAATCATCAAACCATTCAATGTTATGCTTAAACAGGATGCTACGATTGAGTGGACCCCAGAAGCAAAGCAGGATTTTGAGGAAATCAAGATGGAAATTGTTGATGCCCCTATGTTGGTCAGCCCCAACTACTTGAAGCCTTTCTACATCTACTCATTCGCTTCAGATCATTCATGTGCCAGTATCTTGATGCAGAAGGATGATGAGGGGAGCAAACATCCGATCGCCTTCATGTGTACCCCTCTGAAGGATGTCGAGCTATGATCACAACATCAAAAAAAAATCCTATGCCCTTTTCAATGGGGTCAAGAAGTTTAGGCATTATATCTTGCGTAACAAAGTGTTCACTATAGTTCCTGACCCCGCGATGAAGACATTACTCATGTAGAATGAGCTAGGGAGCGAAGGGAAAAATGGATTGCATTGCTATAGGAGTATGATATGGAAATCCAACCGATGAGGCTAGTGAGAGGATAGGAACTTGCCAAAACAATGGCAGAAGTAGTTATTGAGGCTGGGCTCGAACTCACAATGCAGTAGTACCAGCTGGAGGATGTCTCTCTAGGGGAATGGTACAATGATATAGTATATTACTTGCTGAAATATAAATGTTTATCTCATCTACAGGGAGTCCAAAGGTGGGTCCTTAGATTGAATAGCAATAGTTACATGTTACAAGGCATCATGTTGTATAAGAGAAACCATGAAGGTATCTACTTGAGATGCCTCGATAAAGAAGAGCTCGATCGTGTTCTCAAAGAATTCCATGATAAGTTCAGGACTGGCCATGGTTTCGATTTGTCAACTATGCATCAGATATTAAGAGTTGGGTATTATTGGCCCACGGTTTTCAAGGATTCTCATGGTCATGTCCGTACCTACCATGTATGCCAAACCACTGCCACCCGAGAAAGAAATGTTGTTGTCTCATTGCAACCTGTTTTGGAGGCAAGGCCATACGTGCAGTGGGGTCTCGACATCATTGGTCTGGTAAGCCTTCTATCATCTACTGGACATAGGTACATTCTAACTGCTACTGATTATTGTACTAGGTGGATAGAAGCAATCGCTTGTAGGAAATGTACAACTGAAGTAGTAACTAATTTTCTAGAAAATTTTATTTTAAATCGCTTTGGTTGCCCTTATGCTCTGGTATGCGATAATGGTCCTGCTTTTGCTTCGTCAAAATTCATGGGTTGGGCCTTTGATTATGGCACCACCCTTAATTTTTCATCCAATTACTATCCTCAAGGCAATGGCCTTGTTGAGTCAGCCAACAAGAACTTGATCACTGTGATCAAGAAGCTACTAGATAGGAATCCCAAAGACTGGCACACCAATGTTTCGCCCTATGGGAAAATTGTACCCGTCACAAGGCTGCCCTTGGAGATTCCCCATACCATCTCGTTTATGGCTTGGAGCCCATTTTCCCCATACATTTGAAAATCCCTACCCTCTAGTTCATTAATGATTTTTATGGAGGAGACCGCAGAGAAGCTCGCCTTGCCGAGTTGCTACACCTAGAAGAAGTACGAGACCGTGCAATAGAAAATTTTGTCAAACATCAGGGCGTAGTCAAAAGATGGTTCGACCGCCGAGCCAAAATCAAGGCCTTCTGAATTTCTGATTTGCTCCTATATTGGGACAAGGCCCACGAAAAGAAAGGGGGACACAACAAACTCAACAAGCTTTGGCTTGGCCCCTTTCAGATTGTTGAAATCCTTCGAGATAATGCCTTTCATTTAAAAACTTTGACTGATGAAGATGTCTCGTTGCCTATCAATGAGCAGCACCTTAAGCATTACTTCTAGGCATGAGCTCTTCTAGAGCTACTCATGTAAATACCTGTACATAGGTTAGGATAGGTTTCCCTAGTTTTTCCTTCTATTTTGCTTGTTTCCCGACTATTTTGTTTTGACCTTGGAAGAGTCTTCCCGTTCTACTGTGGTGGTCGTGCCTGGCTCGACAAATGGTTTGCCCTACTAACTGCTCTTGCATCATTCTCTAGATAAGTCTTCATTCCCTTTTACTAACCTCTGAAAGCCCCTAAGCATTGGTTTTCAACTTTCAAACTCTGAACTAACCTAAGATGGTGTTTCGCTTGAATTTCCTACATCTATCATGGAACACACAGAAACACATTTTAAAATTTCCAAAGAATGGTATGGTGATTACTGAGGAGGCTGGATAAGTGAAAAATCTAAAGTTTGCTCCAATGACCATTGTGATTCCCAAGCCCATAGTAGGCTTCATTGCTTACACGGTTGAACAAAAAAGAAAAAGAGAAAAATGTGAAAGGAAACCAAATGAAAAGAATAGACAAAGTGAAAATAACAACTGTATGGGTGTGCAAATATCTCTATAGGGGCTATGGATTCCTGGCTAGGAGTAGATCTATGTTCATGGGGTCACAACAATAACTTTGTCGAGCCTATGGACGCCTGAATGGCAATGGAGCAATGTCCAAGTTACTTTTGAGGTCAAGAAAACTACGTAGCTTATCCCTCCTAATTAGTGGTTGCTCATGCTATCTCCAAGGAGGGTAAATGAACTCACCACACACACACCTCCATGATGATTTCATGGCATGATTCAATCTCACCTTCCTTAACCTGCTCTTAGTTCAGCTTTGAAAATCAGCTTTGGCATGTGAAACCAGAGGTCATGGGTTCATAATGAATATTTATCTTTAGAACGTCGGGAGCATTCTCCCAACGAAGTTGCCATTTGTTGTGCCTATCTCACACACGCCTCATTCAAAATAGGGACCCTATCTTTCCTCTTTTTCTTTCCAGGTCCTTTTTGCTTCGCCGTGTTTTGTGTGCCCATTTTTGCCTCCCCAAAGGTCAACACATTCTCAAAAGTCACACTTTAGGGTTGACCTAATTTTTCCCCTTGGAAAAATGCTAAATCTTAAGTCATTTCGGGTTCTTCCTGACTGTCGGCCTTTCTGACGTCTGTGGCACCTTTCGGGCCCAAACCCTCAGATTTCCCCTCTCGGGTTTCCCTTTACGGATTTCCTTGTTGGTTTTTTCATTCTATGCAGCCAGTGCTCAGCATCTTCCTGGCCTCTGGATCCCAGTGCTCCGATGGTCGTCTGAATTATTTGATTGAACTTAATGGCTCCGCCCTTGTGACTTTCCCTTCCCTAGACCCCGACTCTCAGATTTCCTTCTCTGAAATTCCAATCATGTCTCGCTGTTCTGCGCAGCCGCTAGCTAATGACTTTCCAACCCTCGTACCCCAGATCACCAACCGCCGCCCGAGAATTTTGAAATCACCTACTTTACCTACCACCATACCGAGCATTTATTTGGATATTAATGACACTAGGGGTTACTTAAGCAAATTCCGACCTGTCATTTTCACATGACAAAGAGGAATTTGAAGAGCTTCTCGACCCCATCATTTTATGCCTTCATGCCCAAGCATGAGCTTCGTCACTCTTTACGAATTCGGCATGAGCTTCTTCAGCAATTGGAGGTAGGTTCACCATCGGCCCCGTTTTCCATCTTTTCAAAGAGTTTCAATTGAAAATTAAATAAAGGGTAAAATAAACTTGAAAACTGATATGACAACACCCTGGCCTAGAAAACCCATAAGTTAAAAAACTAAAAATCGTGAGATTGACAACCCAAATTTGAAACTAGAGTTGGACCTCCCCATCATTGTTCTTCAAAGCAGGGGACCGCCTCCCTCGGGCCCAAACCTCTCCGCGGTCGCGCGCGTAAAGTTCAAACTTAGAAATTTGACAAAGACCAAACTCATCGCGGGTCCCGGCCTCCAGATTTCCCCTCTTAGGTTTTCGTTGTGCCCCTGCCATTCCAAACGGCCTTCCTCGAGCGTCCTTCTGGACCTCAGACCCCATATGCATGAGGTCCATCTTAAACTTGCATGAAAACTGGACGTCTTTCCGACCCTCAAACCCTAGTCCCCGAACTTTTGTCCCCAAACTTTCATCTGCATTTCGTCGTTTCGCACGGCCATCCCGCGACAGCTTTTCGACCTTGGCAACTTGAACCTCGGAACCCGGTTCCTAGAATGTTGTTTTCCCTACGCTATTCTGAATAGCCAACCCTGGACAAGTTTCTGACAGCTAAAGTCTGAATGCGAGAATGAGGGTTCAAAGGACCACCAAATCAAAAATGGACTTCGACCCACATGTTGAAATTCGGCCTTCTTTCACACCAATCCTTCATTGAACAAATCCAACATCAGGAATGGTCAACAGGAACGCCTTGCCTTGTTTTCCCTTCCAAATGGCATTCTGCAAGGGGAGGTCCGGCCCTTGAGGCCAGGATCAATTATTTTTCTTTCTAATGATGTTGTTATCAAGTGTTACATGTTTATCAAATATGAATATTGTGGATCTAACCCTGGTTTGCAGGGATTTGTCTAAGGCTGATTTCTCATGATAATGTTGCTAACTCTCGTCTCTCTATATAGGATTTATGGAATTTGGTGCAGAGACTTCTAGGACGGCCAAGGACAAAGGGCAAAGAACCGCAAAAGCCCCCCGAGGCATAGAAGATAAAGACCAAATGAGGTATCAATTCTAGGGGGCACCTTTGCATTCAAAGATCATGACTAGCTGGTAAAACATAACAGACACCAATATCCAACAAGTTGATATTGATGAGTTTACTCGAAGGGTCAGGATGGACCCGAAGACAGATAATGCAAAGTTAATCAGTAGCAATGGACTTCCCAAAGCTGTAGGTTTCCCACCCGCATTGGTGGCCCCCGAGCTAGTAATGGCATGTCGGGAGGCATACCAAGTTGAAATAAGAACCATTGTGGATAGGGATGGCAACATCTTGGCTGATATGTCCCCTGTCGAGATAAACAACACATTCCACATCCCTAACTTCAAGAGCATGGATACCCTGACCATTGAGGAGTGTAAATCATTATGGGATCAAGATCCTATAAGATGTAAGAAGCTGACCAACCAATATTGGTCGAAGGACAAGCGGGCCAGTGCTGCTAAAGTTCCTTAAGAACTCTTTTGCAACGGTTTCTTTGAAGATTACCATGACCTAGTCACCCTACTAAGCAGGGTAATGGGTCTTCCTACTACGGCCTTCTTCCAAGAATGGATGTTGTACTTTATTGAACAAATCCTCCGTGGGAGTGATGCTGCATTCTATTGGGGGGAAATAATCAGCAATTTCTTTCATGAGCAATTCGTCAATGTGAGGAAGACCTCAAATTTCTACATGATGTCTTACCTTGTCTACTCACTAGCCAATCGACGGCATTATCATGGATTTTCTGCAATGCCCAATGAGGCACTGAGAAGATAGCTCAAGCCCTATGATAGATACCCGCAGCTGCAATATCGGAATTTCAAGTGAGACTATTATCAAGTGAATGATGCCTTTATTGCATATATCATTCGGTCTCTGGGAGGTGATTTTGAGAGAAGAGTCTCTCACAGTGCTAGGGTCCTTCTCAAGCACTATGCTTTCTTGTTCATACAATTCCCAAAGTTCACCTACATTTGTGCCCAGGAATTCATAGAGAGGCCGAATAAGCTACCTCGATACCCCAATGACCGGATTATACTATTGGAGCTGACATGGCAGCTATGACATATACACCATATCCTCAGCACTAAACACCTAGCAGGCACTCCTTATCCCCTCGAACTTGGCTACGGGTTGTATAAAATTCGTACTTCCCAGTGTGTAGGCAATTCAGAAAAAGAGTTGGTCGAGTACCACTTCAAGCAGCATACATCTAGGCCACGAATGGACCCATACGGTCACATTAGAAAAGCACTTGGACCAGAGTACACCCACCTCCACCATATTGAGGATTTTTTGGCTAATTGCAAAGATGACTTTGAAGTACGGATATGACATTATATGCGTATGACCACCTACTTCATGAAGAGAGTAAACTTGTGTCCAATTCTGGATCAGCTAGAAGAGGATAATAGCACAGTAATCGACCCAAGCTATAATTCTATCACAAATATTCCACTGCATTTAATTGATTGGGATGAGCAAGAGGATGATGACCTCCACATTCTCACCAAGCCCGTTGAGGCTCGTACAAAGGCATGGATCAGCGGGCAAGTCGCTCGGTTAAAGCAGCAAGGGGTTGCCTTGACATTCAAGGGACTCGAGAATGAGCCAAGTGGCTCTGATAGTGGGGCGGCCGCTACTACAATTGGAGAAACCTCTAAGTCTCCACCATCTGTTAAATCAAGATAGAGGAAGGAGGTCGATGAGCAGCAATCTAATCCAAAGGTGTACGCTAGAAAGGCCTCGGAGGGTGAGCCTCCTAAGAAACATAAGAGAACAAGCAGCATCATGGAGATGCCTATGATACCTAAGGATCCACTCCATGAGGGTGAGGAGTTGGAAGTTGATCCACCAAGGTCCCCAACTGCTTCATCAGTTGCTGCAATAGTTGCCACCATTCCACCCATTTCACTTGCAATGGTTGCTTCCTCTCCGCCTACAGTGGACATCTCTGTCCACCTTACCTCCACTTCTCCAATTGTGCAAGTCATATCGGTGGATTCATCCTCTACCAAAACCTTTCCAATCTCATCATCATCCATGTCTCCTTCCTTCCACCTGCTGTTGCAATTCCTACCCTCACTCTCCCAGAATCCTTTGTTAAATACATGCAAAACGTGCCATCCAAACTTTCAATGATCCTTGCAAATCCAGTGGTGCAAGCTACAATAGCTCAGGCAATGGTTAATTCCCCAACTCTTCCTCCTCCTATATAACCACCTAGGATGGAGGCCACAATACAAATCTTGGATAAGCTCGAGCAACAAGAACAAGAGGCAGTCGCAAGACCGGAGGATGAGGAATTTGTATATCATGAGCATCCCATCTATGAACATTGGGTGATCGATGAGGTGGCATATGAATCTTCCAGAGAGGGCATTGAGGATCAGGGAATAGACATACTCCAAGAGACCATAGATCCAGAGCTTGATGCAGAGTGGAATAAGCAACTCAAGGAGATTGAGGATAAAGAAGCTGAAAAACAGCATGCAGTTGAAGAAAGAGTTGCTGCTCCAGGGATTGAAGGCAGTAGGTCTCCTGCGGAAAGGCATAATCAAACCCTGGAATATGAGGAAGAAGCATCCTTCCACGAGGATGAACAAGAAGATAAGCCCTAAGGAGGTGAGCATGAACAAGAAAAAGAAGAAAAGGGGGATGAAAAGAAGGACCACCCTAAGGAGCAACTGCTCACCAAGTCTCCCACCAAGCACATAGCTCTTGTGCAGGATTCTGATGAAGAGAAGGAGGATGCAAGGGCTGAGAAAGAGACCCTAAATGTCAAATCCATTGAGCTTAGGGTGGAGGGAAACAAAGATCAATAGGAATCACCCAAGGCAAGGCCTCAGATGCTCGACTGGCTACAAAAGCAGCTTGAAAAGAGAACTCCCGCACAGAAGGATCTAAAGGCAAGGGTAGAGGCAATACTAGCTAGAGCCCAAATTATGACCAAGGAGGAGAAGAAGCCAAGAGTCAGGTCTAAAATAATGATGGAAACCTCCAGATCCAGGGCAGTGCAAATAGCTACGTTGATGGTTGGAGAGCAAGGAATAAGCTAAAATGTCTCCACCATCTACTTGGGAGTGGCTACATGGGAGCAAAAGGTCAACCACCTCCAAGAGTCAATCGCCACAGTGGTGCACCTTATCCAATAGGATAAGGTTTCAAAAGAAGAACTTAAGGCACAGGTGGCTGATTTAACAGCCTACATTCAACAATGGTCATCTCCAGATGAACAGCCTACCACGTCATCGGCCCCGCCATAGTTGTTGTCCCAGGAAAATATCCAAAAGCTAGAAAGGAGGAGAAATTTAGATAAGACAACAGAAACTTGGTTTCGGAAGGTCTTGGACATCGGGAACATGGGCATCAACTTGGTCGTCCAAACAAAAAATAAGTTCCTGGAAGTACAAACACCCCTTGAAGGCACAAGACAAATTTGTGAGGAGTTCGCAAAGAAGTACAAGGCTGCCTATCAAAAAATTGAGGCTATCCTTACACTACCGAGCAAAGTTTGGGAAAAGGACCTTGCCTCCAAGGACGATGACCATTGGTTGATGGATGTATGGAAGTGGGATTTTGATCACTGAAAGGGGAGGCTGAAACAAATCTTAGAAAGAATAATTTTGGATATCGAATGGGCCAAGGCGGCCATAGGAGATTGTGCTAGATATCTCAAGCTGATGATAGGGTACGAAATGCTTGTCGTTAAGATCAATTCGGAAAGCATAAAGCCACACTTTCGGAGGAGGATGGAGAAAGAAATGTCAGCCGAGATTACCATGTACTTTATGAGCTTTTTTGCTCGAGCTTTCACCCAGTCTGAAATTTTCAAGGACAATGCTGCAAAGTATGACGAAGACTAGGAAAATCTCATTAACAACTCCAAGGAATGGAGTTATCAGGTGTTAAGGTCTGATATCATTGAGGTCAACAAGCTTCAGCTATTAATCTTGAGATTCATGGAGTATGCAACTTTGAAGAAGCAGGAAGGTGACCCTGTTATTGATGAAGAACTTCTGAAAGAGTAGCTGCAGCAAAGAGCAATCAGGAGAAGGACAAAACTGCTACAATGTTGCCACTAGAAGACAAAACAAGGAAAAAGACAAAAGATGTTTTTAAAATGTAATATATTTGGGGGTAGGTGAGACCCTGCTGTAAAGTGCATCTTGGCCACACAATAGAATTGAATCTTGGCCACTCATTTTTCTTTTTGAAATCTATAAATAAGGATCCCCTCCTCTCATTTTAAGAGAGTTGAGTTGTTGTAAAGGCATGTTGCAGAAATTGCAATAGAAATACAGTCATTTCTCGATGTATTTTGGATTTCTTCACATGTTTCATTATTCTTCTCCAATAAGTTAAGATTCTTGTTTAAGTTACTTTGTTGTTCTAGTTTTCTTTTAGTTGTTCTTGGTAGATTTGGTAATGTTGACTCTGGTTGTGAAGATTCATGTTGTGTGTATGCTTTTCTTCTCCATACTTTTAATCATTTGTTGTTGGTAAGTGACTGTGTAAAGTTAGTCTGGGCCATGATTTTACAACTGCTCTTTAAACCTCATCTTTGTTCACATCTATATGGCGAATGAATGACGAAATATCTACAGTCCTTAGAAGATAATAGATTTCATAACATTGTGAAATTTCTGGTTTAGTGAAATTCTATTTTAAGGAAACTGTCCATAGCAGGAACCTCCTTGATCACTGTTCATCGGTAGTTGCAGGTCTAGGAACCTTCTCTCTTCCCTACCCCTTTTTCCTTTTTTTTTAAGAAGTAACCTATGCTAAGGTTCATTGCACATTGTAAAGTCAAATTCAACGAAAAGATGGAGTTCAAGACTATTGTTTGAACCTACAACAAAGTGCAGTAATTTCCTATCGAGAGAACTTCATTCGTAGATCCGATTCTCCTTCAACTTCAACTCACGTAAGACCACCTTATGATTCCAGAAAATAACATCATACATCAACTGATCTATCCCAAGCATCGTCATAACCTGATATCTGATTGACCTTGGGATAGTGTTCTGCAATTTGATTGTGGAAGATTGTCTTTCAAGAGAGGTAATGCACCTACGTATTACCTGTGTTGTGAAGTGCATAAAACACTACCAACAAGAGGAAGCAAAGGTAGTAATAAAAAACCCCCTAGCACTAGGGTATAGCTCGGTCTCCCCAGAAACCAACGGCTTCCAGGAGTTAGACACCCAAGTATGGAGATTAGGGAGGGAAGGCCACATGCCATTGAACCTGCAGACCACTCCCTGCACCAAATAATAAACCTCGTTCTCTACAACCTCAAAACCACAGACCACCACAAGAGAATCTAGGGCATAGGGTAAAGGTCGACAAGCCTGAGCAGGGGGTTTGAGTTGAATGGCTAATAACGTTCAGTTAAATGGAGGTGATCAAGCATGCACATTGTTTGCATAAATTGATGGAGAGATATGTTTCAGTTAACTCAAATGACTTGGACCCACCTTGGGCTCCCAATTTGGCATATTTTAGTTAACACCTTATGCATGAGGATATATTTTCAAGGTTCAGCTAAATGGGCCCATTCTTGGGCACCAACTTTGAGGAGAAGCTTCCAAGATATCTTTGAGACCAGAGTTCAGTTAAGTGGACAGTTTGGGGTGCCAACTTTGAGGAAGACTTTGGTTCGACTCCTTTTTAGGAGGTGGACCTCTACTTTGCAATTTTACACATAGTTTTTTCAAAGAGGCTTTAATTCTTTGTAATTGTCAACTCTTAGGAGTTTACAAAGCTCATAATTGCCTATTTATTGCAGAAAGTTGTGGAGAGTTTGATATGAGTTTATTGCAGGTTGTGAAGAAGCATTGTTGAAGATAAAAGAAGCATATCAATCAAGGATTGATATAGTGTTATTGTAATCTTATTCTGAGATTTAATAATACAATAAATATCGATTTTGGTGGAGTTTTTTTCTCGAAAGGGTTTCTCCATGTATATGTTGTGTCACTTCTATCTTTTGTCTACATTTCTTCTACAATCTTCCTTCTAGTTCTATAAAAGATAAAATTGATTAAACAAAATAATCTTTGACAAAGAATTGATCTAAACAGTTTAATCATGCACTATTCATTGTGACAAATAATACTTAATTAGATCTACAATATAATAGTTGTACAAGTTTTTAAGCTACAAATTTACCTTCATGTTCAACAAGTGGTATCAGAGCTAATGATTGGGTAGAGTTTGGGATGCCTTTCTCTTAAAAGTTTGAAGTTTTTTTGGCTGTAGTGGGAGCTTTTACTATTGTGTTATTGTAGATTTGTAAAAGAAGTGTGTTGCAATGAATTCTACTTCTCGCCTAGATATTGAGAGATTCAATGGATCTAGTTATTAGATGTGGAAACTAAAAATGGAGGATCTCCTTGAAGCGAGAGATCAATGGTTAGCTGTTTTTAATAAAAAGACACCTTCATCTATGTCAGATGAGGATTGGGCTAAGCTTGATAAGAAGGCAAGAGGAACCATAATATTATGTCTTGTTGATGTTGTTCTCTTGAATGTTTCAGATAAAACTATTGCATATAAATTATGGAAGAGAATAGGTGATATTTATCAAACCAAGAGTCTTACTAATAAGTTGTATCTGAAAAGAGAGTTATATTATTTAAAGATGAAAGATGGTGATTATGTTGCACATAATTTAAATTCTTTCAATTTGATTTTGAGTCAGTTAGTATTTGTAGATGTAAAGCTAGAAGATGAAGATAAATGCATTTTGTTACTTTGTTCTTTACCAAAATCTTGGGAAAATCTAATTGTTGCTATCAGTGGTAGTGGTGCAGATCCAAAGATGGAAAATATAATTCCTAATCTCCTATTAGAGGAGATGAGGAGGAAGTCTAAAGAGGGTTCCCAAGATGCCTTGTTTGTAAGAGGTAGGCCTAAGGAAAAGGAACCTAAGGGAGACAAGAAAAGAAAGGGTAAGTCCAAAGGATGGTCTAAAATCCCTGGTAAGAGTAAGGTAAAGTGTTGGAACTGTGGGAAACTGAGACATATCAAGAAGGATTGTAAGAACAAGAAAAGGATTTTTGATACTTCTAAAGAGTAATCCTTAGATGATGACTTGGATGATCTTCATGGAGAGGATGGTTGTCACACTGCCATGTGTGACTTGGTATCACAATTCAGTTAGAGTTATTGGCAGTGATGCGGATGCACCACTGGTATGGATATCTTCATGTGATTGAAGATATGGTTTATTGGTTTAAAGTATATTTGTTATGATGTCATGTTATTCTCTTGATATCGGTTTAGATTTTGACATATTACATGTTTTCTTAAGACCGGGATGTATGTTTTGGTACATATGATCTCCTAGGAGGAGATGGTTTGATCATGTTATCATGATAGGTTCCTGATTCGATAGTTGGAGCTTTGACATTGATCATGTATAGTTCTCTTTGTACTGATTACATTGATCATTTGCTTAATTACTTCATGATGGTGCTATGTTGCATTTGGAGTTTGGCATGTATTGATTGGTTACAGGTCCTCGTGGATACTTAGAGATGTAGGTGATGGTTGGACTTCTCTTGTGATTAGAGACATTTGTTTGAGACGGTTACTCTTTGGAGGTTTTAGTAGGAAGACCAAGGAGCTTTCACCTGGGTATGAATGTGAGTTCATGACAGACTGATAGAGGAGCTTTTTCTTGAAGTGAGTCATGATGGCTTGGTTATCTTGGAGAATCATTCTTATTCTATAGGTCTACTCTATAGTTCTTTATTTGAGAGGTATTTGACCATTATATCTTTTAGATGTGTTATGTTTCATGATTTGATTTCTCATGGGATTGATTTGATTCATGGTTGATTATGGAGACTCATTTAAGGATGGTTTAGCATGATTTTATATGTTTTATCTTTCATAGATATGGATCTTGAGCTACGGATAGTTTTGGAGGATTCATTTTGAGGGATGTTATGACATGGTTTATGGGCTGATTTCTAGTTATGGGGATGGTTACCTTGAGTTTTATCGTCTTGGTTTAAATATTATAGTTTTACTTGACCTTTTGGGATTTGTATCGTTAACACCAGATTCTTTGATTATGTTGAGGCCATGGATGATCTTCATTTAGGAGATGGTTATCACGATGTCATGGATATCTTGGTTACATGTTTCAGTGGGCATTTTTTGATAGTGATGGTTTGATGTTTATCTTGTTGCCATTTATAGCTCGGTATCACGGTTCATTGGGAGCTTTGGTAGGATATGGTTATCTTCATGAAATTTGGAGAGGATGTAGGTTTTTTGGTTAAGAGTATTAATCATTTGTTTGGAGCTTCATGATTATGCAGGTTGCATTTGAAGTTGGCATGGATTGATTGGTGGGTGCTCATGGATACTATAGAGACTTGGGAAAGATATTGATTGAGAGAGCTGATACTTTGATCAATGTTGCAAATAAGTTCTCGTGGTGTCGGAAGGCCATTGTTCTTGAGTCATGTACTTGATTTATAATAATGATTCCTTGTTTAGAATAATTGCAATGTATAATGTCAAGTGGGAGAATGTTGGGAATAGGATGCCACTTAATTGCAATCCTAAACATATTTCATATATCTCCTAAGTCCTTGGAAAGTGTTCACCAACACTAGGATTAGAAAGATATTAAATTCGAATGAAATGAACATGTAAATTGACATTTGTAATTATTCCTAAATAGGAGGAACATGTGAGGGCGTCGATTTTGAGTTCCTAAATAATAGGAGCACATGGTGTGCATGTTGGAAATAGGATGCCACTTAATTGCAATCCTAAAACATTAGATATTTCATGTATCTTCTAAGTTCCTGAAATATGTTTATCAATACTAGGATTAAGAAGGAATTAATAATTAATGAAATAATCATGTTAATTGACATTTGTATGTTATTCTAAATGTTAGGAACATGTGGGGATGCCTTGGGATGGGCTCCTACAAAATAGGAGCACATGGTCACACACATGGGAGGTGACACTCACCTTAAGTTCAGTTAACTAGGTTGTAAATTGAGTGTACTTCATAAATGCATCCTAGGTTCCTACAAAATAGGGATTTTATTTTATGCATGTTGAGTACCTATAAAATAGGGTTTGAAGTTTGGTTGAAGTTCAGTTGAAGTTCAGTTTAGTTCAGTTCAGTTGAAGTTCAGTTTAGTTCAATTCAGTTGAGGTTCAGTTCAGTTCAGTTTAGTTCAGTTCAGTTCAGTTCAGTTCAGTTCAGTTCAAGTGAAGTTTAGTTCAAGTTCAGTTATCTTCAGTTAGTTTTAGTTGCATTTTAGTTGACTTGAGTTGCATGACAGATAACAGGAACTACCTTCAGTTAATAGGAGATTACCATTCTTGCATGAATGGTGTTGAGAAATGTTTCAGTTAAACAAGAAATATCTTGGACCCACTTTGGGCGCCCAATTTGGCTTCTTGGAATTAACTCCTTTGCATGCAGATATTTTTGAAGGCCTAATTAAGTGGGGCCCTCTTTTGGGCGCCAACTTTGAGGATAAAGCCTTAAGATATTTACAGGATGAAGACTAAGTTGTGACTTTAGTTTGGTACACCCAAATGGAAGAGGCATATGGTTTGACATTGGTTTTCATAGTACAACTCCATTTGCATGGAATAGGTGTACCTTTAAGGGTTAGGGCTTGAGCATTGTTTGTGTAACTCATTTGGAGTTTACAATGTTGGAGAAAGTCTATATATCTCGAGCAAGTTGTAGAGAGAGTTGGTAAGTTTTATTTGCAAGTTGTGAAGAAGTTTGGTCAAGGCAGAAGAGGCATTCTCAAGTAAGAATTGCAGCTATTGTAATCTACTTCAGAGATTAAATAATAGATTAATTCTTGGTGGAGTTTTTTACCCAAAAGGGTTTTCTCCACGGTATATGCTTGTGTAATCTTTCTAATATCCTGTCTACTTATTCTATCAACTTATGTCTACATTCTATAACAGTAAAATGGATTAATCAAGATAATCACCCACAAAGAATTTGTAACAAAAGGAAAAGCTTATTTAGATCAGAAATCTTAAATTTTCACAAAGTATTAAGCTAAGAAAACACCTCATTTTTCAACAATGCCCACATGGAAGGTGGAACCCACTTTTCTTCAGTTAACTATTTGGAGGTTTTGATAGCACTTCAGTAATGTATGCCTTGTTCCTACGAAATAGGGATTGATATTTACAAGAGTGGAGTGGCACTATCATTTCAGTATCAGCTCAATATCAGTTCAGTTCATTTCAGTTCAGTTCAATTCAGTTATCTTCAGTTGCATGTAGTTATTTTGAGTCGCATGCTAGTTGACTTGAGTTGCATGGCTAATAAATTCAGTTGCATGACAAATAATAGGTGGATACTTTCAGTTAAGTGGAGGTGATCAAGCATGCACATTGTTTGCATAAATTGATGGAGAGATATGTTTCAGTTAACTCAAATTGACTTGGACTCACCTAGGGCGCCCAAGTTGGCATCTTTTAGTTAACACCTTATGCATGAGAAGATATTTTCAAGGTTCAGTTAAGTGGGCCCATTTTTGAGCGCCAACTTTGAGGAATACTTTGGTTTGACTCATGTTTAAGAGGTGGAACTCTACTTGGAAGTTTTAGGCGTAGGTTTTTGAAAGAGGCTTTAATTCTTTGTAATTGTCAACTCTTAGGAGTTTACCAAGCTCATAATTTTCTATTTATTGCAGCAAGTTGTAGAGAGTTTGATATGAGTTTATTGCGGGTTGTGAAGAAGCATTGTTGAAGAGAAAAGAAGCATATCAATCAAGGATTGATACAATTTTATTGTAATCTTATTCTAAGATTAAATAATACAAGCACTATCAGTTCTAGTGGAGTTTTTTCCCAAAAGGGTTTCTCCACGTATATGATGTGTCACTTCTATCTTTTGTCTACATTTATTCTACAATCTTCTATCTAGTTCTATAAAAGATAAAATAGATTAAACAAAATAATATTTGACAAAGAATTGATCTAAACAGATTAACCATGCACTATTAATTGTGACAAAGAATACTTAATTAGATCTATAATATAATATTTGTATAATTTTTTAAGTTACAAATTTACCTTCATTTTTAACAGATACTATAAATCCAATAGATTTCCACTATCCACACCAAAGAGACATTTCTTTGGGTTTAATCTCGTTGCACTTACAAATTATTTCAAATATTTGATAAAGGATTTTGACATGATCTAGACGTGTTATAGACTTAGCCAAGATATCATCGACATAGTCTTCCAAAATGTTGTGTATGAAATGAAATTTAGTGTCATAGCTCTTTGATATGTTGCTCTAGCATTTTTCAATCCAAAAGGCATGACTACCCAAAAAAATGTTCTCCAAGGTGTAGTGAATGCTATTTTATATTGATCTTGAGGGTTGGTAAAAATTTGATTGTATCCTAAGAAACATCCATAAATGACAATAGAGCATGTCCCATAGTTGAATCCACTATCATAGCAATGTTTGGAAGGGGAAAATCATCCTTTAGAGATGCTTTATTAAGATCACAAAAATTTGTACACATTTGAATACAATTATTGGGTTTTGCCACCACAACAATATTAGATATCCAAGGTGAATAATCAATAGCACAAATGAAACCCAACTTGTAAAATATTTTCAATCTCAACCTTAACCAATAAATCCACCTTAGGATTCATCTTGTGTAGATATTTTGTCTCACGTGTTTAGCATCATTTTCAAGAATAATGTTATGTGTGACTATCTTGGGATCAATACCCAACATATCTGAATAAGTCCAAGTAAATATTTCAGGAAAGTCATGTTACAATGTTATGTGATCTTCTTGTTCATCATCATCAAGAAATTTTCCAATTTGAAGCACTTTTTCCTCATTAGATGGGTCCATTAGTATGCTTATGGTGTCTCCTACAAGTAACACATTGTGGTTTGGAACATCGAGAATTGTTTGGGATTCATCTTGTTCACCATCACATAATTTAGTTTCTTTCCCAAAATATCATTTAACATTTAAACAATAGGGAAATCCACAATTATGATGATGACTAGGTAAAGTGTCATACATGCCCAAAAATTTCGCTAGAGACTCATCATTTTGAGAGGTATCCAATGACATATCATTACATGTGGTATCTATCATTTTAGGATGCACTAAGTTTAAAGTTGTCTGAGGAGAGTCTTGTGTGATGCCATTGACATTAAGTGAAGGTATTTTTGATGATTTCGTTATTTTTGAAGGACAATAGCCAAGGCCTCTTGTTGTTTCCTACACACTGAGCTCTATGGGAACACAAATGCCTTGTTCATTTTCACATCCTTTTCCTTTATAGACTAATTGTTTCAAGAGTTGGTAACCTCTTTCATAAAAAAATTCCATTTCTTTCGAGGAAGGTGGTTTTCATAATCAGTCTCATTGTAAGTGGATGAGTAATTTTCATTTTCATCATTGCCAATAGTTGTGAAATTAGATGTTTTTAATAACTCAGTGATAGGTTGTGTTGATACTATTGCAGATTCTTTCTCTTTTTTGATTTTGATGGTGAATTCTTGTATTCCCCCATGAATGTAGGTGTGAAATCTAATGGTCCCCAATCATCATCTAATAACTTTGTCACAGATGAAAGACACTCATCTTTTTCTTCAATTTGTAAAGGTTACACTTTGAAGTTGGGATCAATGTTCTAAAGGGACTCTTCATTTTTGTTTTAGTTTGTAAACAATTTTCAGATTTGGGATCAACTTTTATCATCTAAACCTTATTTTTGTATGTGTATTTAATTGAATGGTGAAGCATTAAAGGCACTCCTTTCATCTCATGAATCCATGGTCTACACAAGAGAAGATTATATGAAATATTATTGGGCATGAAATGGATGGGATTTTGCAACACAACAAGAGCAAATTTAACAGGTAATGTTATCACACCAAGCGATTATCTTCCCACATTGGAAAAAACATGGATAATAAAGAATCTAGTTGAATTAAAGTCTTGTCTACTCCAATTTTGTCCAAAAGATGAACACTAAAAACCATAGTTATGAGACTCGGATTCACCTTAGACTTGGAAAGCTTATTTTGGACTTGGACTCAGACTTGGTGCAAAAACTTGAAAAATTAAAAAACCCAAGAAATTTAGAGATTTTTAAGGATTTAAAAATTGTTTCATGCACAATTTATAAATAAACTTTAAATAGACAATAACATCATCAAATAGAAGCTATTTTGATCACATATACAAGTATACATCTGTAAGAGAGGGGGACCAACCACTGCAAGACCCCAAGTCATGAAAGGCCAAGAGTGGAAAGGCTGCCCTAACTTACCTCAGTTTAAAGGAAGGTTAGAATGGATGGGATGAGAATGATGAGGATTATGAAGTCCTTCGATCACTTTGCAATCCCGAGAACTAAAGGGAGACTAGGTGAGCCACTTTTTAAGGTCAACTATGTGTCTCAAGTAGTTCTCTTTCAGAGGATAGAAGTGTAGTTCCGGGACGATAGCATGGCATGCTGGCGTCTCATAGGTGCATTGGCGTCTGTACGGCTAGAAAACCAGGGAGACAAGGTTAAATCCTCAAGAAGGGACTACTAGCCTAGTTTAGAAGTTTCTTGAACAACATAATGAGATTAAGAAGAACGAGATGTAAATACATATGTGATTAAAGAAATATATTACCGCAAGGGTGACGAAGACGATTTCGTACAATAGTCTTCTTGCCAACTTGCTCCAAGATCTCTCCACCTGCACACAAAAAAAGGGGAATGTTGGGGCTGTTTAGGAGCCTGCCTCAATCAGACCCCCGTTTTGGTGTTTCCACCTCCATGGACAACCAAGTTTGCAATGATAGGAATAAAGATAAAGAAAGGAATACAAGCTACGTAAACAAAAGACACTACAAAACAGTATGTGCTTACTCAACCAAGATGATAGAGAAGATGAGAGGAGCTTACCACCTTCGTCCAAAGCGCTCAAAGATTATAGAGGAGAAAATGAGAGGAACTCAAGCCTCTACTGCAATGGTGTTTGTTCTACGCTTGCACTATCGAAGTGATGGAGTGGTAGTTTGCTGCAATGAAGTGTAGAATGCTGCTACAAAGCTTGAAGTGAATGAATGGAATGGAGAGAGTGCTCAAACGATCTTGCAAAACTCTAAGAATGGATGGAATGGTCAAGAATATGAAGGAAAGGATGAAAAATGGCCATATTCGAGTCGGCTAGCCGAAGGGAGGTGTTACTCTTTGACTTCCAATCAAAAGTGTAACGTCTTTGCAGTCTCCAGCCGCAGGAATATGCTAGGGACGTAAGCGCACTGCGCAGACATCTATGCGTCACGCGGGCGTCCTCGATAGAAAAACCCCCATCAACACACAAAACAGGCACCAAGTGTGATGTGAGCAGTGGACTTAAGTGGAATTAAGCCTCTACCTTAGGTTTTCTAAAGTGAAAGGGGGTAAAAGGGAATTTACGTTAGGGGTGCAAATTCATGCTTATACATTTTTCCCCCACTTTAGCAAGCACGAGTACTGATGAGTGCTTCGGTAAAGTAGAGTAGTAAGGAAGTAAGAAAGTAAGAGAAGTATACCTGAATCGACGAGGAAGCAGAGAACAGTTTGGCGAACTCGGAAGTGCAGGAGAGGACTCTATAGTTCTGTGGAACTACAAAGCTGAAGTATGAAAGTGCCTCACAGGCTCACAGTCCTGCAAGGGAGGTATCCTTCAAGAATTCTCACATGAAGGAAACCAGGAAAAGCACCTTACAGACCCGCAGACATGCAAGGAAGTTATCCCCCAAGAACTCTCACATGAGGGAGACCGAGTAGAGGGGACTTCACAAAGTCAGAGAGGGCGACATGTTTGCTCGCAGATAGAACACATCAGAAAGCAGTCACGCAGGCTAGTCAACGGACAATCACATAGACCGTTGCTAAGTTGTAAGTCTTTCAAAGGGATCCCTCGGGAACCCTTCAAAAGGAAGGAGGGTCCACTCAAGGGACACATTGTTTGAAAAGTGAAGTCTAGTCGGGCTGCCCCCAAGCTAGACGTAAAGATGCGAGGTAGGTCTAGTCGGGCTGCCCCCGGACTAGACATGAAGAAGTAAAGCCGATCTAGTTGGGCTGCCCCGAGCTAGACGCAAGGATGTGAAACCAGTCTAGCTAGGCTGCCCCTAGGCTAGACACCATAGTATTTGTTGAAAGCTTTCAGAGGGGTCCCTTGGGAACCCAACGTGAAAGCGAGGGGTCCGCTCAAGGGACATGCTATCCAAAAGCTACCGTCTTCTTTCTTGAATCGATTCATCATCAAGGAATCCTTTTGAAAGATGTTCACTTCATCAAGGAATTAGAAAGGAAGGAGATGCACCCATGTGAGGGGAAGACTAAGACCATTCCTGCTTCGGAGGAGGGTTTCCAAGTCCTTTCTTTACGAACACATGATGAAGGAAACATGTTTCGTTAGAGTTTAAAGTTGAGAATGCAATTCTAACGAAGAAGTGTGTGAGGGGTCTTTGCAAAAAAATTTGTTTGGCAACAAATGCATTTTCTAAAGACCAAGCAATGTAGAAGTAACGTTGTCACACATAAAAGGGACAACTCAAGCAAAGAAGAGAGAAAGATAAAGAGAAAGGTAAAAGAAAAGAGATCACACACAAAAGGCACAGGGGGATCTGGTTTCGTGAGGTCAGATCTTCTTTTATTTATATGTATATGAGGTAACCATGGTAAGAGGTGAAAGATCATCAATCCCCAACCAGATCAGGAAGAATGCATGAAAGACAAAGTAAAATAAAAAATTGAGTCAACATGGAAGGAGGCCTAAATGCTCCTGACGCTTTGTATCATCCCCAATTCACTGAGTTAAACATACACCTAACGGGAGTGCCATGTTTCACCTCAGCGGACGAAGGAGTTTGCACCTGAGGTTCACCGCTAGGCTTATCGAGCGACTCAAGAGCGGTGACAAACTCGGGGGAGGTTGGAACTGGTTCCGTCACTAGGACAGACCAAGTCAGCGTGGGGCCACCTTTTGGAGAAGGCAGGCTCTTCTTACGTCCTCACTTGCTAGAGGGACCATGCTCTACCTTCTTCTTCATCGAAGGAGGTGAACTCCTCACAAGCGAAGCAAGGTGGATGGAAGAGGATAGAACCGCAATGGATACAACTGAAGTATTAACCATATCCACGAGTTTTGGGAAAGGCAAGACATCCACAATGGAAGTCAGCAGAGGCGGCTCCACGGAAGGAGTGATAAACACCTGCACCCTTCCGAGCGCATGTGCGCTCACAGCGGGAGCCGAAAGAGATTAAGAACTATTTAGATTAGAGGCAGAATAGGGGAAAGAGGAGGCCACAACAAGAGGTATCATCTTCTCTTTCTCCTTCTTCCATGAGGAGGCTTGCTCATCTAGGAGATCCTTTCGCCGACACTTACACTCACGTGCAAGGCGGTTCCTACGACTCTTCGAACCAGAAGCCGGAGTTTGCGAAGGGACGAAAGGATTATGTTCAACCATGGGAGTGTCTTCCATAGTTGTTTCCAGTGGAAAGGTAGAATCCTAAATGGGAGCAGAAGGGGAAAGTTCAGAAATGACGAGAGGAATCGACTCTAGCGCCTCTACAGCGAGCTGCTTCCTATTCACTATTTTTAGGACAGGAACCGTAGGAGGCCGCAGAGGCTGAGATAAAGAGGACTCTCCACGAAGGGCTTTTTGTCTTCCATATTGACGGGCCTAGGCTCCATGGGTAAGATAGGAAGCTCAAATGCAAGATGCTTGGCCTTTCGCCAAGCAGGCACCATGGGATTCTCTCGCAAGTGCGAGACAGAAGCAGATGGCACCGCAGTAGGGCGAGAGGATGCATCGGGCTGAGCAACGAAAGGGGAAGAAGAAGGATCTCAGGACCATCTAATAGTCCTATACTTCTTTGGTGGGATAACCAAAGTGTCATTCACATTGCACACAACACAGTTGAACATTAGAGGACAAAGCACATTGAGATATATGTGCATTTCATTCACCAGCACATCCATGATGGTCATCTCTCTTTATAGTATTTTCCTATTGAGGAGTGGATTGTAGACATCTTCACTAAACCCTTCATATCGCCTAATTATCTTTAGTTGTGATTAATGCTTGGGGTGAAGGAAGTTGTCATTGGGGGTCTTCTTGATTCCTCTTTCCTTCATATTTTTACATCTTTTTTAAGGTGTATTTTTTTCATTAAAATTTTCTCATTTTCTTCAATTGTAAGAGATTTTTTTCATTTGTACATGGGTACCTTATTAGTCCTATTTGGTGGGACCCATTTCTTACTTTTTCATGCATTAATTTAATTCCTCTCTAAGTTGCACTTGAGGAGGGTTTCGGTGTCAACATGGTACTTTATGTAACCACTTAGACTTTAAGACCTATTCAAACCTTAAGTCTTAAGCTTATTTATGTTACTTTTTGTTTTTTGTCTCAATTCATAGGATTAGATGATTATTTTAGGGGATTGGTCTTGCATTCCTCACAAATTCACTCAAATTTGAAATACTTTTAGAGTGGAGATTTTATTCAACATATGGAAAGATAGAAATTTTACTAATTTTGCCAATTGTTATATGGATAATCATATTTCATTTTATACTAAAGCTCTATGGTTTGTTCTAATATTTAATTACATATCCAAGTGCAAATTAATAAAGTTGTCCTTGAGGTGGCTCACTTATAGGTGTTTCTTGATCACTGGGGTAATACCCTTTTGTTGTTTCTAGAGTTCCTCTATCTCCCTCTTCCTTCCAAGGTCACTCACCTTCTTGTGGACAAAGTCTCTTAGTTCGAGGCAATCATGAGAACTGCTCACAAGCTTCTCCCTTAGCTATGAGAATAATCATGGTCAGCAAAGCTGGTCGTAGCTTGCTCATTGGCGCTTCGCCTCTTCGCCGCCTACAAGATGAACTTTGGGTGGCTAGCAGGAGGTGCTACTAGCTGGTTTGATTCCAATAAGTTTCCTTGATTGGCTCTTGTTATTTCCCATGTTTGTACAATTGAAGAAGATAGAAAAGAAAAAATGATACTTATGAACGGGATCCTCTCATGAACACTCTAGACTCCACTGATGCATGGAACAAGCTGAATGACCGGAATACTCCTCCTCCCCTCTGCTGCTGCTCTCATCACTTATTCTTGAATAAACTTCTTAATGCAAACAGCTTTATTAAACCAATGTGAACAGAGGCAATTATATAAGACTGTTTTTTAAATAATAATATATTCATTTATTATTTAATTTTTTACAACTTCTTAGTGCAAGCAGCTTTAAACCAATGTGAACGGAGGCGATTATCCTCGAATAAACTTTAGCCACAAAAGGCCAGTATGGCCATATATTTATACAGACCTTTGAAATACATGTAGATGTGGAGGGCACCAAGTGAACTGTTTTCACCATCCAGCCATTAAATATATCTGATCATGCCACGTTCCAAACATGCCATTCTCGGGAATTTCCAAACCGATAGAACAAGGATTTAACTAGAATTTTAATACGAAATCTTCAAATTAAAATATACCAGATTACCTTTTAAGTCACTGCACGTGAAACGATTTCTGTTGGATATTAGTTTCGCCATTGAAGAGTCAACTGAATAGAAAATTCAGAATGAGTTGTAAAAAATTTGAAGCGAGTTTTCCGTGCTTTGAACTATTTCACTGCTATTTCCTTGATGTTTTTATAATGCCCATCAACACCATAAAGCAAGGGCATTAAAATTTTCTAATGGAAAACAAAGAAGACCAGGACAATTTCCGCGCAGGATACAACAGTAGCTCTGGTCATGTTGACCTGCGAAAGTTGCCGTTTGAACAAATAAAGGGTCAATGCTGTGCAAGTTATAAATAGATTAGCTATGCAGAAAGAATCAAACATGCAAGAATTTGTGCAAAGACATGCAAGAACTTGTGCAAAGACTGTATAAATAGTTTGTGTTTGCAAGGCATTCAAGAAAAATACAGAAAATATTTCTGTAGATTGTCAGCTCGGCTTAGCAAGTGGGGAGAAGTAAGAAGGGAAGAGCTTAAACAGTTTGGGTGGGAAGATGGCCCTACGTAAAGAAAAACGTACTTTCAAACAGAAAGGACTAAGGAGTCATCTCAATATGCCTGGAAGCACAGGATCTGATTTGATGTTTCCTTTTAAGATGGGTCCATTCCATCTATCTCACAGGTGCGTTCTGTTTTCTTATGGTAGTCATCTATCCCTGATTCTCATCCTTTTCTTGAAATCAAACAACCCAGTAGAGCAGTGAATCTGAATCGAGGTGTTCTACTTCTGGGTAATCTGATTTCATCAATCTTTAGCAGATGGGTTTTATATTAGTCTATTAAATAGTTTAAGTTTTAAGCCTCCAAAGTTCTAGTCTTCTGGAAATATCACAGGTTTTCTGTTTAGTTGATTTGTAATAGGAATGTACCAGCATAAGAATGTTGCTAGAAGAAGATTTTACAAGTAGTGAATGTAGCCCCTGATTTCAAAAGTGGAATTTAAAGGATCGGAACTTTTTAACAAAACAGTTGATAAGTACAGTATGAATACCATGATTTATGATACCATAAACCTAAGTTTTTCATTCTGTAAAACAGTGAGTGTAACATGCACATGTTTGAGTACATCCCTGTTGTTTACTTGTGGATTTCTGTATATAATCTGAAAACAAATCTTTATTACAGGATGAAAATAAAGGGAGCAAGATGTAGACTTTTAACTGTATGTTTGATTATTTTTGAGTACCTATACACATGAACCTTTTCTGTATGGGTTTAAAATAATTTCTTTTATCTTTTTGGAGTTTGAAAGATTGTTATAATTGTGTATGGTTTTTATTAATATTTCGGATCACTTTTTTCTTTCTGATGATGGATTGTTGAGTGTGATTCGAATTGTTGATAAAAAACATACACAATTGATTCCAAAAACAATCATAAACTATAAAAAAACTTATAATTCTTTTAATCAATTGGATTTTGAATTCCCTCTATTTTTTGTCTTTCTGGTTGCTAAATTTTTGCTTACAGGGAAAAGAAACAAATTGAAATATTGATACAATTTTCTGTATTTAAGAGAGTATTAATGTTCTCAGTGTTGATAATAGATCATAATTGAAATAAAGATACAATTCTCTGTATTCAAAAGAGTATTAATGTTCTCAGTCTTGATAATAGATCATGTAACATGATCTGGAATGTTAATTTTATATGTAAATCACAGTTTTATTTAAAATAATTGTTTTAAAATCTATTATAGACTGAAAAAACATCATATTTGTGTTCCATTCTGCAGAGTTGTCCTGGCTCCAATGACAAGGTGCAGAGCATTGAATAGCATACCTCAACCTGCCCATGTTAAATTTTATTCACAAAGAACTACACCGGGTGGGCTACTAATTACGGAGGCGGTCTCTGTTGGAGAGCGAGGATTTGGGTATAATCTTATTCTTATATTTTCATCTTCAGGATGTAGTAAACACAGGCTGTGCATTAAATTACTTTTATAAATTTGAGACTTTCAGATACAACTGTGTAAAAGGTTTGTTACTCTGAAATCAAGGAACGGATTGGAACAGGTTATTGAGAAACAATAATGATATCAATATGCAAATTTTCACATTTTCAGGTTTCCTCATTCACCGGGAATTTTTACTGACGAACAAATCCACGCCTGGAAAGCTGTAGTGGACGCCGTCCACGCCAATGGTGGCATAATTTTCTGTCAAATCTGGCACGTCGGCCGTGCCTCTCATTCAGGTGAACAAAACTAAAAAGAATTGCTCCAAATTATGATCATAACGTCGGAAAATTCCAGACTTAACATCCAATTATTTGCCTCACAATAATCATCACTGGTTTTTTCCCCTTTTTAAAATTCTCTGCCTAATACTGAAATCTAACCTTGCAGTTTATCAACCAAACGGAGATTCACCAGTTTCATCGACCAGCAAGAAAATCTCAGATGACTGGAAAATACACATGCTCGACGGAACAGTAGAGAATTATTCAACTCCGAGGGCGCTTGCAACCTCCGAAATTAAAGTCATCGTCCAACAGTTCCGCAAGGCAGCCAGAAACGCCATGATTGCAGGTCAGCTCATAAATTAATATAAGATTTAGTAATAGCTGGAAGAGCTGTTTAATAATGTTTTGCTTTTGTTTTTGTTTTGGTAGTGGCTATCTCAGTGGGTATTTTGCTGTTCTTGGATTTGATTGAGTGAAGTTTTTGAATTCATATTTCGGATCACAATTTGTGATCCATCATCGGATAGAGAGTTTAAGGAGATGCGATCTGAAATGTTGATTCAAAAACCTGCACACAATCAAATCTAAAAATAGCAAAACTCAATAATATGGATTGTGGAAAGCTAATAACATTGATCTTAGTGGGTATTTGAAATTTTTTAGGAGTGTAAAACTTTAAGTTCCAAAATTTGAGGAAGCTTGTGGTCTTGTGATTAAATCTTTAGCAACAACAATACTAAATCTACAATTATCTAGTTAAATCTAAACAAATTATTGATAAAAATTTTAAAAATTTATAAATGACTAACATTCACAAACAAAATTTTAGGATGCTGATGGAGAAACTTTCAGTCCCACCCCAAAGACGCCCCCTAAAATCTAAAAAGTAGCTCTTGTTTTCTTGCACAAGATTATAATTTATCTTGCCACGCCATAAAAATAGTTTGTGTCCTAGATTCAAAGATAGGCTTAAATTTCAAACTTATTAGAAACATTTTGTTTTTGAACCACTACTCATAAAATATGAATTATATGAAGATTAACTTCAAAACTACATAATCATCATATAATATATTAACTTCAAAATTATATAATCATCATATAATATATTTATTTATTAAATGATAATATATATTTCAAACTATAAAATTTGTATTTTATTTTTTATTTAAGACTACTTAAATGTCATCTAAGTTTGAAGATTAAAAGTATTTACTTTAAACCTGTTAGAAAAATGATTTCTCTTATTTCAAGACCACTTTACTTAAATATATTTAAATTGAAAATTAAAAATGTGTTAACTGCAGATATGTCAAAAAGATAAGAACCCATTTACTTATATAATTTAAGTTGTTATTGATAGAAAATTGTTGTTAAGACATTTAAAAACTTGCATGATGATAAAGTCCAGTTCAGACTAGGTCAGATATACAATACATTAAAGAATAATAAAGTTTAAGTCCAATAAAGGCTATGAAGCTTGTCTTGACTGTTTAGCATTCTATACAAGTAGCTATCATATTGGGATGGCTGCTGACAAATTTAATAGAAAATTTAGTCTTCACTGAGTTACAATAATGACCGAGTTTAGATGTATTCCACAAGAGAAGGTTCCAAACGAATTGGCTAAGAAAGCTCCTCCTCCAACCTTTACCAACTTGGCTGAACAAAATTATAATATTTGCAAACAAAAGATTAAATATATAATATTTTATTGTCTGTTATAATAAATTTAATAAAAAAATTGATAGAAAATTGTGTGAATTTTTCAATCAAACATTTTTATATTATATTTTGTTATTTTTTAATTAATATAATAATTTTTTAAAAAGAATGCAAATAATAAATATAGTATAATTTTAAAGTTTGTAAGAATAGTAACAAATATATATATTTTATAATGTTTTATCATAATTTAATTATATAATTTTTAGTCAAATTTGTTAATTCATATTTTATGAGTGATGGTTCATAAGAATCTTTCTTTAATGAGTATGAATGACTCATTTAGTATTCTTTAAATTTAGATGATGTTTAATCTCAATATTAATTTGACCCAAGTGTACTTAATCATGTGGAGTTTCTCTAAGATCAAGTCCACTTAGCTTGCTATTATATTGGTAGCAACTCCATGGTTAAGTATGTTTGAGTTCAAATAACATTGGGACACATGGTCTCTAGGAAAGTTCTAATACTTTATCCATGGGAGCATTATCTAGATGTAATGAGTGCTAGGTAGACCATTTATATCCATAAGATATGACATCTTGTGAACCACTGCTCATGAAATTTAAGTCAATGAGTTTGAGTAAAAAACTATGCATATAAATTAATACACTCATAATGTATAGGTCAATGAGTTTGACTTAAAAACTATATAATTGAATTCTGATAACACATCACATGGAATTGCTTGTGGCAGTCGTAGTCGCATTAGTTTCATGTAGAAAAGTTGAGTCCTTTTAAAAATCCACCTCTATCCGATCCATAACTCCGATTGTTTGCCAATAATTTAATAAACACCCATAATTTACTACAAAAATACTATCTACTTAATAATATATCATAAATAAAACATAATAAAAATATTCATGATATCAAGTTTCCACAATCCATATCGTAGTTTCGTATTGTTCCTGGATTCGATTGTGTTAAAAAAATTTAGCATAACGTTTTATATCTTCTATTCTGATGATCCACCATCAAAATGGAAAATCCAAAATATTGATGCTAAAAAATTTCAACGCAATTGAATCCAAAAACAATAGGAACTATAATAAAAATAATTTCAATTTTTTTTTATAAAGTGTTTTATCATTCCACCATTATGTACAGTTGTATGATGAAAGATCAAATTTTCCAATAATTCTTGCGGAAAATATCGTTTCATCGTCATTTTCATTGAAATTATATATTGCAGAGATTTATTTTCAAAATTGTCTAGAAACCAATCATCTGACGAGATTCTTCTCACAGGTTTTGACGGCGTCGAAATCCACGCAGGCCACGGCTATCTGATCGACCAGTTCATGAAAAACAAAATAAACGACAGAACTGACGAGTATGGCGGATCGGTTGAGAACAGGTGCCGTTTTGCTTTAGAAATAGTTGGTGCAGTTACAGACGAAATTGGTGCCGAAAAAACAGCAATAAGAATTTCTCCAGTAGTCGACCACCTGGACGCCTTAGACTCCGATCCTCTCGGATTAGGTCTCTACCTAGCAGAAAAACTCAACCATCTTGGACTCTGTTACATGCATCTTACGCAGCCCCGCTATAATGCACGTAAAGTTAATAAGGAGGACTTTTCGAGCTTCCATGACTGTCATTCTCTGATGAGAAAGGTATACAAAGGCACGCTTATGAGCACGGGGGGTTATACCAGAGAATCTGGAATGGCTGCAATTCAAAATGGGGAAGCTGATCTTATATCTTATGGTCGTTTGTTTATTTCTAATCCCGATCTTCCTCTGAGATTTGGGTTGGGAGCTGCTAAGCTCAATAAGTATAACAGGTCCACCTTTTATACTCATGATCAGGTTGTTGGATACACTGATTATCTCTTTCTCCGTCTGGAGGAGGATAAGCGAGATAGGCAAAGATCAAAGAAGATATGCAGTGAGGGCTCCTTGTGCTTAAGATCCGCTCTGTGATCTGTATTGGAACATTTTTTTCTTTTTGAAGTAAATCAATTTTGCATGTCACTGTGCGTGTTATATGCGAATGTGTATATTGAATTTGTGACGATGTGTATATAGGGATAAGAGACGAGTTTGGTAAGTTTTCTAAAACCCTCTAAATTTTTTGGGGTGACTTCCTTTATGGTTCTAAGACTTTTCTTCAACCATCACAACTCAAGAAACACAACAAAGAATGAAATTACTCAAGAAACACAACAAAGAATGAAATACAAAAAGAAAAGCAATGTTAAAGGCTATAGGATAAGCCTAGAAAAGAGAGAAAAAAACAACACAAAAATGGAATTAACACCTGTCTAAAATCAAACCTGAGATAATGTATGTGATGTGAATGTTTATAGAAGGTTTTGGGTGAAATTTGAGAATTCCAAGGGGTGAAGTTAGTTTCATTATGAAGCTTGTTGTTTTCTTTTCTTCTCTTTTTTTTGTTTTTTTGTTTTGGTCATTTAACGATTCTTTTTATTATTATTTATTCATTTAAATATGCATAAAAATATTTTTTAAATGAAAAATTTATAAAATGAAAGTGTCAAATTGTCTGCTTTAGTCACCCCCTTTGGGTAATTCCAATGAAAAATCCACAAGACAATAGAAAAATGGATGTATGCAAACCTAGGATAAGGTTTACAAATGGCAACAATGGTGAACAAACTAAAACCCTAGAGTCAAAAGCGAATTCCTAAGTGATGTGTGCAATAATGGACAATGACTAGGAGATAAACAAGGATGATCAAAAGGAAATGGACAAAGGTTTGATTGCTAGATCATGAGAAAGGGGGATGATAAATAGGGTGTAACAAATTTGGGCATGAAAGTGGGAGTTCTAAGGGTGTGGGTAGATAGAAATGGATGAGAAACAAGTAGGAGAAGATCAGCCACAAGAGGCCTTTAGCTAAAGACAAAGCAAGCTTCAAAAGCACAATAAATCCAATAGAAATTATTCAACCAATTCTCCTTCTAGAGTACCTGCAAAATAGATGGATGAAGAAAGCACTCGCATAAGAAAGTTGTTGTGTCAATTGAAAGCACTAGAGGAATGCAAAGATAGTGGATGATTAGAAGGATGAAAAATAAGAGGGAGAGGGTGTTGGGGTTAGGTGTCCCGTACACCTTACAATTCCTAATGTTCAAATTAATTATTTTAATTATATTTATTTATTATTTGTGCTTCATTTCATAAATGAGGTGTCCCACTTATGACTTGGCCATTATGTCATGTGTACATCTTTGTATGGTATGTGTGTAAGAATATGTAAGAGCATTATGTCATTTAAGACATGTAAGAACATTTATGACATTGTAAGTTCATAAGAGATTCTATGACACATGAGTATGAGCATGTAAGAGGGGAGTTAAAAAGGAGACCAAGAATCTCAACCAAGTTTATGACAATCTATGATGCATGTCATAAAGCATCTTGATAGAGGTGGAATATGACCAAATGGGGTGTCATTGCAAGATTATGCTATCAATTTTCCTCTAGAGGAGTAGGATGTTGATCTCCATGTTAAGGAAAGAGCCTGGAAGTACATTGTAAATGTTATATGTTGTTAAATACTACATTGGTTATGTGCTTTGGAGGGTGGATTTTTCTTTCCCTAAAAGGATTTCCCCACATGTATCAGTGTATATTCTCTTTTGTCTATGCTTCTTCTTTTCTTCTCTCATTCTTGTTCTTAAAGTATTCTTTTACATGTTGTTATGCTATTAAATATTTTATATATATGAGATCTACATTTTTTTCTTCTAAGGGTTAATGTGGGAAATGAAGATATGCCCTAATTCTACTTTACAGGCATATCTTGTTTTCCCTTTTATCATTTTTTTTGTTTAGTAAAACTTATGGTACTAGAAGTGCATGCATGGTATTTTCCTAGCAAAGGAGGAGTATTATATGTTTTCATATGATTATAAGTAAAATGAATGCAAGAGATGGGTTATTTAGGTCATTATTGACCTACTTGGAAATAATTTTAGTTGTAAAATTTACCAAAACTGACCTTGCTAGTTAAGGGGCATAGGTTATAATTGGGTCATGTCCTTGGTTGTATGACTAAATTTAATGCTATGATTCTCAAAATTCTTAAAGAGGATACAAAATAAAATATATGGATATAATAAGTGATCTCACATCAATTTGATCATTGGTGAGAGAGATGTGAGGGAAACAAGGTTGAAAAAGGGTCTAAAATACAATAAAAGAGAGAAAAATAAACATGACATGGATAAGGATAAACAAGGCTTAAACAAGGATCTAAACACACAAAAATTGAACACATAAATACATAAGGGAAAAATGATAAACATGAATATAAAAGGTGTAAGCATAAGCTAAACAAGGGTTAAACATATATGCAAAGTAGACAACAAAAAATGAAAATCATAGTGAAATAAGAAATAGGTTATACTTGATTTATGTTATTACATCTCGCCCGCACTTTAGGAGGCTTATGAATCTTAAGGAGAAGAAGCATTCTAAAGTGAAAGAGCACAAAAATTATACATACTTGTGTAAATCTAGTGTATACACACAAAAAGGGAGAGATATCAGTCTCCTAGTTTTGTTCTTCACTCTAGTGTGCATGTACCTATTCTTGTAGTGCATCCAAAGAAATTAGTCATGATACACATTCAAAAGAAGTGCTGAAAATTGAATGGAAATGAAAACACCACACTATACTAAGCATGGGAGTAGACATAACATATATAAGAGAAAACAAAGGAAACATGAAGACACACATAAGAGTAAACAATGGAAACATAAATTCATGAGTGTACACAATAGAACTATAGAGACATACATAAGGGTTCACAATGAAAATAATATGGGAACACATTACCTAGGCCAATCACACACACTTAATTTGTTTCATGACAAGGGGAAGATGAGGCGGCACTTTCATTTGATAGGAAGGGATTCAAGGGGATCCTAGAGGAAAATGGAGAGAGAATTGGTTGAACCCATAAGGATACATCTTGGTAAATATAAATTATATAGGATAATGGAGACTAGGGAGGACTTATGAAGATGATATAACTATAAGTTTGTCACCCAATATAAGGATAGTTCATGCTAAAATTGAAACACTAATGATGATAATTTAATGGTTAATGATAAGTGCTAGAAAAATATGGTAATCAAGTGCCCATAATAATGGCTATGTGGTTGTGACCCTTTGCTTTGAGTTTACCACCCATAACAAGGTCAATTCAAGCTAAAAATAAAAGGCAAAAGGTGATCATTCATCACTAACTATGTGGTAATCATATAATTGGAGAAGAGGTTAGACCTTGCACAAACCAAGTCTAGTTTTGTTGTGTCATAATAATGTAGAGAGATTAGATAAAAGAAATGTGCCTCCCCTTAAATTGATTAGAAATAAAGTGATTAGGATTATGTAGAGTTAATCAATTTAAGGTAAATGGAAAGGGTAGAAAGGAAAAATTATGTCAATGATTTTGGTAAGGTGAGGTGATGGAGGAAAAATAAATAAACAAAGGAAATATTTGGGTCATTCCCACAAGCGATAAGGATGCTAAGGATAAGGGTAACATTTAGGTTATTCCCCCAAGTAACAATAGGAAAAATATACCCCTTGTGTGGGTAGATGATGAGAGGGAGAAAAAATCAAGTGAATAATCTAGAAGTATAGGACAAAAAATAGTATGATAAGATTCCCATAGTTATAGGGGAAGATAAATAATCATATAAAATGTGATATCGGTGATCCCAAAATACCGGTTTACAATTTTTGGGCAAACTGGACACCAAACTAATTTTGTAAGGTAAATCTTCACTTTCGGGCTCCTATAGCGGCTAAACCATGAGGAATTTGAAGATGATGAAAACTAGTGATTTGTGATGTTTTTTTTATAGATTCTAAATATATTTTTTTCATTTTTTTTGGAATCAAATTGCACTTATTTTTCCGTCTCCTTCGAAAACTAGTTTTTTTTTTAAAACAACATTTTTAAGGAGTGGCACTCACCATATACAACATAATTTTTTCGTATGAAGGATAAAATTCTATTTTTTTTGAATTTAGATTTTTAACTACGATATCTAGCACTTTTATTTGGTTTTATAGTGTTTTATTGAATATTTTTTCCTTAATCAAGTTTCAAAGTCAAACTAATTACAATTCAGACATAGGTGGACCGTATACAACATAAATTTTTATGTATGTATCGAAATTCAATTTTATTTATTTTGAATGGATCAAGGACATCAATACCTAGCCCGTACATATTTTTTAAAATTTTATTTTGATAATCTGCTATTTTTCCACATGTGCAGAACATAGAACTTGATTTTCGGTGGAAAACCTATGTTTAATCAACATAAAAAAGCACATACATAATAAAACCAAAACATATTAAAATTATATTCATTGGATAGTTCATTCTGAGGACTACCATCTTCCAATTGGGTCTATGAATTCTCCTCCATTTTCATCCTCAACCCGAGCTTCGAAGGGTGAAAATTTGGAGTCTTTTTGTGTCGGAGGGTGGGAAGGTGGGAAAAGGGGGGTTCAAGCGAACCTAAGGGGTTCACTCAAACCAGGGTTCAAGTGAACCCCCTTTCCACAATGGGAAACGTGGGTTCCCACATGCAAAGGGGTTCACTCGAACCCTGGTTCAAGTGAACCCCTTTTGGGTTCGTTCGAACCTTGAGTTCACTCGAACCCCTCAAAATGATTTTTTTTGCATGGGTGATTTTTTTGAAAGTTTTCCTTCCTCACTCGAATTGTAAACCACTTTTGTGGGTTCACCCATATATAAAGGACAAGTAGAACTATGAAAGGAATATATCTAGGGGTAAGTGCACAAAGATGGTTCCCAAAAAGGGCACTTACACAACTTTTTTCTGAAATCAAGAAATACCGACCTTGGACATGAAATTGAGGATAGTTACACTCAAAATTTTGAGATGGAACAAAAACAAGGATCGAAGTGCTTTGAATCTAATTTCTAAACTACTAATTTATTTTTAAAATGGTTGATATTAAGGGGTTGAAAAGAGGCACGTACACAAATTGGTGTTGTTTTTGTCAGAAAAACATAACATAGCAACTATTGTATGACCCTCGTACGGTGAAATATTTTTTAGTATTTTTAAAATCGCAACAGTTAGAAGTTAGCTAATAGTATTTAGTTGATGTACAATTTTTGTGATAATTTTTTAATGAATATTTGATTTTTTACTAATTTTCGAAGTGGACATTTCTTGAAAAACATAAATTTTGCCATGCTACCCCTACAAATTTTGGAAACTAATTGATTTTTTTAATTCTATTTTTAAATTTGTAGAATGGAGTCTAGTTTATAAAAATGAAATTTATTTGAAAATTCGATGAACGGTTAATTTATAACAAAAAAATACCAAACACTTATTTTTGGCAAAAAAAAGACATACAAATAAAATAAATTATGGATGAAAGGCTTAACATTTTCATAAAGTGAAAAAAATTACATCGTTGCATAGCTAAGAGAGAACCCAACATTACCCATGTGTTCGATTTTTTCAATATTGAACCATGTGCAATCCTGACGGTGAGCACAAACTCGATTATGTGAAATATGGTATATTTTTTAAAAACACGTCCTTGGTCGTTGGGAATGCCTTCCAAGCCTTTGGGTTGGTATTCCAAAGCAAATACCAAGTCTAAGTCTCGGGAATTCCCAAAGCAAGATATAACGCGAGCACGTTATAACACGCTTGCGTTATATTTCAGTTTTGACATTGTTTTTGCTTCTGCGGGAAACATGTCAACTAAGACATAACGTGAGCACGTTATGTACTCCTTTATGTTCAATGCCAATATATTGAATGTATGCTTATATATTTATATGTTTGTATGTACATGTATTCTTGAATGTCATGTATGCATGCTTGTATGTATGTACGTATGCTTGTATGTATCAATGCATATATATTGTATGTATGTATGTAATATTGTATCTACACATGTATGTATGTATTTACGTATGTATTTAAAGGGAGGGAGAATTTAGGGAGAGAGAGAGTCTGGAGAGATGGAGAGGGGGTGGAAGTGAGATTTTAAGAGAGAGGGATTGGGAGAGAAGGGTTGGAGTGAGAGGTACTTAGTTAGGTAGGGTAGGAGGGATAGAGAGAGGGAGAGAGAGAGGGGCGCAGGAGAGAGAGAATTGAGAGAGAGAGAGAGGGGTGAGAGGGAGATGAAGAGAAAAAGAGAGTTATGTAGGTAGGGTGCCAAAGGGAGAGACTTGAGAGTGTGAGGGGGTGAGAGGGAGAGACTTGAGAGATAGGTAGTGAGAGGGAGTGAGAGTGAGAGACTTGAGAGAGAGAGAGAGGGTGTGGGAGGGAGTGACTTGATAGAGGTAGAGAAAGAGGGGGGTGGATTGAGAGGGACTTATCTAGGTAGGGTGGAAGGGATAGATAGAGAGAGGGGAGAGAGATAGAGAGAGTTACTTAGGTAGGTTGCTAGAGGGAGAGACCTAAGAGAGAGGGGGGGTCGGAGGGAGAGACATGAGAGAGAGGGAGAGAGAGGGAGTGGGATAGAGTGGGATAGAGTGGGAAGGACATAGAGAGATATGGTTAGAGGGAGCGAGAGAGGGTGGTAGGGACTGACTGAACGAGAGTTACGTAGAAAGAGGGAGACGATAAATAGAGACAATTAGAGAGGGTAGGAGGGAGGGAGGGAGGGAGGGAGGGAGAGGTGATAAGTATAGATAGAGAGAAATTGATAGGGGTTGAGGGTATAGGGTTGATGGTTTCTAGGGTATTATGGTTTAAGGTTTGAGGGTTGAGGGAATAGGATCAATGGTAGAGGGTATTTGGTTGAGGGTATAGGAGAGAAGGTTTAAGGGTTTAGGGTTGAAGGGTTTAGGGTTAAGGGTTTACTTGGTTGAGGGTAGAGAGTTTAGGTTATAGGTTTGAGGTTATATGGTTGAAGGATTAGGTTCGGGGTCCAATGTAAAGGGTAGAGGGTATAGGGGTAGAGGGTTTAGGGTTTAAGGATTGAGGGTTGAGGGATTAAGGGTTGAGGGTTGAGAATTGAGGTTTGAGGGTTTAATGTAGAGGGTAGAGGGTAGAGGGTTTAAGGGTTTAGGGTTTAACGGTTTAGGGTTGAAGATTAAGGGTTTAAGGTTGAGGGTTGAGGGTATAGGGTATAGGGTCGAAGGATTAGGGTTGAGGGTCCAATATATAGGGTAGAAGTTATAAGCGTTGAGGGTTTAGGGATTAGGGTAGAGATTTTTCTTGGATTTAACAGTGTAAGGGTTGAGGGATTAGGGTTGATGGATTAGGGTTTAGGGTAGAGATTATTGGGTAGAGGGTAGAGGGTTTTAGAGATTAAGGTTTAAGGGTTGAGGGTCAAGGGTTTAGGGTTGATTGTTTAAGGGTTGAGGGTTTAAGGGTCAAGAGGGTTGAGGGATTAGGGTAGAGAGTTTACTAAGTGGGTTTAAGGGTTGGGGGATTAGGGTTGAGGGTAGAGGGTGGAGGATTAATGGTAGAGGGTAGAGGATAGAGTGTTAACGGGTTAGGGTTTAAGGGTATAGGGTTTAGGGTTGTGGGATTAAGAGGTTATAGAGTAGAGGGTATAGGGGTTGAGAGATTAGGGTTTAAGGGTTGAGGGTTAAGGGTTTACTTGGTTGAGGGTAGAGGTTTTAGGGTATAGGTTTGAGGGTATATGGTTTAAGGATTAGGTTTAGGGTCCAATGTAAGGGGTAGAGGTTTTAGGTTTTAAGGATTGAGAGTTGAGGGATTAAGGGTTGAGGGTTGATAATTTAGGGTTGAGGGTCTAATGTATAGGGTAGAGGGTAGAGGGTTTAGGGTTTAAGTGTTTAAGTGTTTAGGGTTTAAGGGTTTAGGGTTTAAGGGTTGAGGTTTGAAGATTGAGGGTTTAAGGTTGAGGGTTGAGGGTTGAGGATATAGGGTATAGGGTCGAAGGATTAGGTTTGAGGGTCCAATATATAGGGTAGAGGTTATAAGGGTTGAGAGATTAATGGTTGAGGGTTTAGGGATTAGGGTAGAGAGTTTTATTGGATTTAACGATGTAAGGGTTGAGGGATTAGGGTTGATGGATTATGGTTTAGGGTAGAGATTATTGGGTAGAGGGTAGAGGGTAGAGGGTTTTAGAGATTAGGGTTTAAGGGTTGAGGGTCAAGGGTTTAGGGTTGAGTGTTTAAGGGTTGAGGGATTAGGGTAGAGATTTTACTAAGTGGGTTTAAGGGTTGGGGGATTAGGGTTGAGGGTTGAGGGTATAGGGTAGAGGATTGATGGTAGAGGGTTTACGGGTTAGGGTTTAAGGGTATAGGGTTTAGGGTTGATGGATTAAGAGGTTATAGAGTAGAGGGTATAGGGGTTGAGAGATTAGGGTTTAAGGGTTGAGGGTTAAGGGTTTACTTGGTTGAGGCTAGAGGGTTTAGGGTATAGGTTTGAGGGTATATGGTTGAAGGATTAGGTTCAGGGTCCAATGTCAGGGGTAGAGGGTATAGGGGTAGAGGGTTTAGGATTTAAAGATTGAGGGTTGAGAGATTAAGGGTTGAGGGTTGAGAATTGAGGGTTGAGGGTTTAATATATAGGGTATGGGGTATAGGGTATAGGGTTTAAGGGTTAAGAGGGTTGAGGAATTAGGGTAGAGAGTTTACTAAGTGGGTTTAAGGGTTGGGGTATTAGGGTTGAGAGTAGAGGTTAGAGGATTGACGGAAGAGGGTAGAGGGTTTACGGGTTAGGGTTTAAGGGTTTAGGGTTGAGTGCAAGGATAAATTTAGTGGCGAATCTTCACCAATTAGCGAATATTTGAAATCGGGACCTCCAAAAATGGCGAATAATATAGGCTAGAAAGGATGTCGAATTGCCAGGTTCTTACAAAAAAAAAATTGTCTCTATTAATTTGCCAATGTATTATTTTTTAAACGACACATCGTCGGATCTGATTCGCCAGTAGTTTATACTGTAACTACAAATATTACTTATATTCGCCAGTAATTTTTTATTCTTACAATGAATTTTTATGGTATATTTGCCACTAATAATAATTTACCATTTCATTTTAGGGATATTTTAGCCTTTAATAGTTTTATTATTTATTGTCATCGATTAGTGTTTTAATCGAATGGCTGCAAGTGAATTCCATGACTTTATTTGCACGTGCCTTTTAAAAAGGTTGTTGAGACCTGAAATTTGTTTTGGGCCACACGATTAGATTTGATCATGTGGCCCAGAACAAATTTCGGGACTCAACAACCTTTTTAAAAGGCACGTGCATATAAAGTCATGAAATTCACTAAGTAACGGAATTCACTAAGTGCATATAAATCAACGTATCAGTAGGACATCCCTAAGTGTCTCACCAATGATGTTTAGTCACACCGATATTCACTCATGGAATGAACTTACACTGCAGCCGTCTGATTTAAAATGGAATGAACTTGCACTGCAATCGTTTGATTTAAAAGCTAGTCAATGGTAGAATTTTCAAGTTTCATTTAGTCTTAATTTTCAAGTGAATTTTTTAAAAACACTTCATCCGTGTGTGCTCCAATGCATTTTCAATAGTGAATTTATGCTTGGTGGCGAGGGGCTCTCCCCCTAAACCCCGCCTGTATCGCGACAGGAGCGCATCGAGGCCGCTGTCCCCGAACCCCGTGAGGGGGCGTTGCCCCCTCGACCCCCACAAGGGGGATTTTCCCCCTTGACCCCACCGGTGGCTGCCGCCCCCGGGCCCCTACTTCAATATTAAAAAATAATAATAATAATATGGGGGAACTACGCCGACCAACTATGCAAATTTTTAAAGGAGAGATTCGCCATTGTAATTAATCATTTTACTGATTATTCACTAGGATTCGCCAGTGTGATTTTTTTTTTTTTACCAATTATTCATTAAGATTCACCAAAGTTTTACAAATTTTTGAATAATGTGCATAAGATTCGCCAATGAAAATTAATAATTTTTTCAAATATTAGGAAAGATTCGCCAGGATTTTACACCTTTGTTGAGGGGGGGGTTTCTTAAAGTTATCCTTGGTTGAGGGATTAAGAGGTTATAGAGTAGAGGGTATAGGGGTTGAGGGATTATGGTTTAAGGGTTGAGGGTTGAGGTTTGAGGGTTGATGGATTAAGAGGGTATAGGGGTTGAGGGATTAGGTTTTAACGGTTGAGGGTTGAGGGATAAGGGTTGAGGGTTGAGGAATTAAGAGGGTATAGGGGTTGTGGGATTAGGGTTTAAAGGTTGAAGGTTGAGGGTTGATGGATTAAGGGTCAAGATGGTTGATGGATTAGGGTAGAGATTTTACTAAGTGGGTTTAAGGGTTGAGATTAGAGGTTAGACGATCGACGATAGAGGGTAGAGGGTTTATGGGTTAAGGTTGAGGGTTGAGGGATTAAGAGGTTATAGAGTAGAGGGTATAGGGGTTGAGGTATTAGGGTTTAAAGGTTGAAGGTTGAGGATTGAGGGATTAAGAGGGTATAGGGGTTGAGGGATTAGGGTTTAGGGTAGAGAGTATTGGGTTGAGGGTAGAGGGTAGAGGGTAGAGGGTTTTCGAGTTTAGGGTTTAAGGGTTTAAGGGTTGAGGTTAACCCTCTATCTCTCTCTCATTCTGTCTCTCCCTCCTTCTTTCTCTCCATCTCTCTCTCTCTCTCTCTCTCTCTCTCTCTCTCTCTCTCTCTCTCTCTCTCTCTCTCCCAATCTCTCTCTCTCTCTCTCTCTCTCTCTCTCTCTCTCTCTCTCTCTCTCTCTCTCTCTCTCTCTCTCTCTCTCTCCATCTCTCTCTCCCTCCTCCTCTCCTCTCTCTCTCTCTCTCTCTCTCTCTCTCTCTCTCTCTCTCTCTCCCTCCCTCCTCCTCCCTCTCTTCTTTCTCTCCTGCTCTTTCTCTCTCTCCCTCCTCTCCTCCTCCATCCCTCTCTCTCTCCTCTCCTCTTTCTCTGATCCTCTCTCTCTCCTCCTCTCCCTCTCCTCCTGTCTCCCCCTCCTCCCTCTCTCTATCTTTCTCACTATCTCTTTCTCTCCACTCTCCCTCTCCTCTTTTCTCCCCTCTCTCTTTCTCTCCTCTTCCTCTCTCCTCTCCCTCTCTCTCTCTCTCTCTCTCTCTCTCTCTCTCTCTCTCTCTCTCTCTCTCTCTCTCTCTTTCTCTCTTCCTCCTCTCCTCCCTCCTCCCTCCCTCTCTCTTTCTCTCCCTCTCCCTCTCCTCTCTCCCTCCTATCTATCTTCATCTCTCCCACTATCTCTTTCTAACCCTCTTCCTCGCTCCTCCGTCTCCCTCCCTCCTTTCTCTCTCCCACTCTCCCTCTCCCTTCCTCCCTCCCCCTCCCTCTTTCTCTCCCACTCTTCCACTCTCCCTCACTCTCCCTCACCCCTCTTTCTCTCTCTCTCTCTCTCCCTGTCTATGTACAATGCAAGCCTGGAATGATTGTGAGTTAGGGGAGTGGGTTGACATATGGTTGACAAGTTATCTTAGCCCACTTCACACGTATCACCCTCCGACAGCATTGGAACTGACATAGATGGAATCATCAGTCGAATTTGACCACGTATCAGATCTTGTTCAACTAGGTGATATATCTACTTGCTTAGTTGTTGAAATTTCATATCATTATCTTCCTTTGTACTATATTCGTAATGTTGACAAATTTCAAGATATTTTTTGCGCATATCAATGCAAGGCATTTTTATGCAGTTATTGCAGATGAAGACAATGAAGAGGGAACAAACTATTACTTGTGTCATTGTATTGAGGACAAAAATAAATTGGAGGCCCCAATTATAGATGGAGAAAATATTGAATAACCTAAAAGCTTAGTTGTGGTTACTAGAACATGGCTTAGAAGGTACCCACATTCAAGTGTTAAACATTGGCTATTTCAGGACTTTAACATGCATTGTAAGATTCTTCATTACTCGAACCTTGTCATGGCATCCAATCTTTGTTTGACCAAATATGGGGATAAAACTTTGAAGAAGACCTTGTGGAAGGTCCGTGAGTCTGACCATGAGGCAATACTTGACACAATAAAGAGTAGAGAAGACCCAGATAGTTCGTTGGATTAATTTGTAAGTATATGCACATTGGTTCTTATTAATTTATACTTCTATGCGCATTACTTTGTTTGATGCCAATGATATCATCTTATTTTACTTTGTGTATTTGTAAGTAACATACTAAACAATGATTGGTGCCCCCTTGCAAAAAATGCAGATATATGAGCCATCCAAGAGAATGTTAGCCAGAAAAGCAATGCAACATCCTTATTTTGACGATCTTGACAAATCTCAACCATGATTTTAAGCCATTAGAAAAGTGTGTGCAAATATTGGTGAGGGAATTTCAAGTTATTCATTTGAAGTTAACCTTATCATGAGAAGCTATGATGTAGACATTATAAGAGCATCTGAAATTTTAACTTACTCTATTCATGAGAGGTGTTGTGTGCAATAGGTATGTTGGAATTCCCAGTGAAGATGCAGGACCAGGAGTGACTAATTTGTGAGACCTGCATGCCTATTTGTAAGTGCCTTCCATATATTTTCATTTCATTTCCATTTTGGATGCTCTTTTTTTTTCTCTTTTACTTTGTGTATTGGTAAGTAAACTACTAAAAATTGATTGATCTCTCATTGCAGAAAATGTTGATTTATGAGCCATCAAAGAGAATCTCAGCCAAAAAAGCAACACAACATCATTATTTTGATGATCTTGACAAATTTCAATTTTCATTTCAAGCCATTATAAAAGAGCATGTGAAGCTTAGTGAGGGAATCTGAAGTTACTCAATTGAAGTTAACCTCATAATGAGCATCTATGATGTAGACATTTAAAGAGAATCTCGAATGTATGAGTGACATTGTAAAAGATCTGTGAGAATGAAGTACCTCGAGCATTGTAATTAGATTTACTTACATAATGAGATCTACTCAAATATTGTAATTTTGGAGTTCATGTTTGGTGCAGTAGCACCTTGTTTTGTAAATGCCTTCAATAGGAAAATATACAAAATATGAATTTTTAAATGTAAACAATGTGGAAAAGGTCATGTAAAGTTCATATGTAATGTATCAAAGTCTCAAAGACTTCATTAGGTGATTAGAGAAGTGATATAAAGCATGTAAGGTCGAATTAGGATGTTTTAGGTGTGTGTGTGTGTGTGTGTGTGTTTATTGTTTTAGGGGAATTCAAGAAACAAAGGAACATACCTTTAAACATTCAATAACCCCCTTAACTTTTTAAGGCAACAATTATTATGTATCCAAACCCTCAGATCCACATTTTTTCTCAGAACAAACTCACTCCACCATACCAAACCAAAACCCTTATTTTATGCTAGTATAAGGAGGGTTTATTGAAAGGAATGGTTCCACACCTTACCAGAACATGCCACCACCTCAAACCTTCTTAAAATCACTTACACAAACTCAAAAGCCAATCATCCAACGTCTACATGCAATATTTTATCAAACCCTAAGGTGAAACCTCACTTTTCATGCCCTTTTCCATCAAAATCTATAGGGGTTGTTAGAGTAAAGGTTTTAAATTAATTATGTTAATTAAGTTACCTTTATTCCCTTCTTAAGATTTCACTTTAGTTTGCATAAAGTGACATTTAATAATTATATTAATTATTAAATGTTTTCCTTTTAGGGTTTGCATGATCTCCTTCTTAAGGATTGATCTCATTGTATATTTAACAACAATTCCCTTTTGTTCTAATAAGATAATTTCTCCATTTTTTAGAGCTTCAAACCCTTGTTTTTTTTCTCCATCCATTCTCTTCCTTGTGACAGATATTCATTTGCATGCAAGTGTTCTTGGAGTTTAAAGTTGGTTTTGACAACTTCTACATGGTATCAGAGCTTTCCTGTTGCATGCATGTTCTTGTTTGAAGAATTTGGAGCTATTTGAAGCTACAAGGGTTGGATCAGGCATTCATAGTTTTGGGGGTTTGCATTTTTTATCCAACGAATCACTTGCAATTTCAAAGAATTTTGAGTCCAAACGGACTTCGTCATTGGATCTGCAGTGGTCCAAAACCCCTAAATCGACTATTCATTCATCCATTTTGGACAAAGTTGATTTGAGGGGCAAATTTTTTTAACTGTACGGTCATTCGTGTGCGTGGTAAAAAATATATATATTATTGTTTTTTTAATGAATTTTTTTTACAAAAAAATCAAAGGATTTTTATGTTTTTTTTTTTTTTAATTCAAAGTTTTTTATTGTTTTCTTTTTTTTTTCGTAATAAGCCTAGTTGTGAAAATGCGATGACGATCGTTTGGTCGTCAAATTTAGGCTCAGATTTTTGCTGCGACGGTCGTATGACAGTCAAATTTAATGTCGCACTGGTTTTTTCCCCCTTTGGAGCTGTTTTCTTCCAAAGGTCATAACTTGGGCATACGATATCATTTTTTGGCAAACGAGATATCGTCGAAAGGCTAGTTTTGTCAGCTTTCCAGTGGTGTGGGTTTCATCGCTTCATTTTTCTATTGGTGCATTCTACAGCTAGTTGAAGATAAAGGATCCTTTTTCAATCTCGAGCTCATAACTTTTGACCAATTTCTCCATTTTTCACAATCTCAGCGGCGTTGGAACCGTCTTTCAGAGCTCTTCAGTTCCTTCCATGTATTTTTTCCAGATTTCACTTCAAGTATCTTTTATTCAGTTTTTTGTGTTTTCACACTCTAGTGGATTACCTGGACATATTTGCTCTTGGGAACTTCTCGTTTGCATGGGTTGCTTCATTTTTTGGCTATTCTTCATGTATTTCCATATTTTTGTCTTTTGAGGTCATTTTGCACATCATTTGTAAGCAATATTTTATGTAAACGCACTGAGATAAAGTGTCACACTTTTGTATATGTATTTTTGGAGATTTTGCACATAAGGTTGTGCCATATTTTGTACTCACACTGTATTATAAAGTGCCATGGGGGGTTGTGTAATTGCCTTTGTTTTTCCATCGCACCTTTATTTGGTGAGTGTCCCTCCACGACGACAGTGGATCCATATGATTCCAGCCTCATGCATGTGTGCTTTGTTTGGCACACCACTTTTTCAGTTGTAGGTGTTTTATTGCGCACTTTCAGATGTTGTTTCTTCTCCTTCATGCACTACAGGGTGTTACACACTATTTCAGTAGATATGTCAGGCTCTCCCAGTTCAGAATTATGGGGGGTATTATCCTATTCGTGCTAATGCTTCCTTGGATTTTCCTTGGAAGGAATCTTCCATTCTCAGTTGATCAGTGTTTTTTAGACTATTGGTACTTGTTCCATATGTATCTTCGTTCCAAGTGTTTTCTTTTGTTTTCCATTTGATTTGAGTAGTGTCGTTTGGGGCACTCATGCAGATTTTTATCTTCTTGATCTTGATCATCTTATTTCCAGAGGAGGTTCTTCCGCACCATAGCAGTCATCTTTTGATAGTTGTTTGCAGCTTCTTCTGCTTCTGTGATGTTCTTCATGACTTTCTGCATCTCTTTTTGGAGTAGAGTTTCTTCCATGAGGTTTTCTCTATTTCTCCACTTTACAGATATTTGGTTGTATTTGGGTACCTGATCTGGCCTAGTTGTTGGGACCCATGTTTACCTTCTTGCATTGTAGTTACCTTTTCATTTTTGCACATGTTTGTAGTTGCACTCTTGCTCATCTTAAGGGGGGGTGTTAGAGTAAAGGTTTTAACTTAATTGTGTTAATTAAGTTACCTTTATTCCCTTCTTAAGATTTCACTTTAGCTTGCATAAAGTGACATTTAATAATTATATTAATTATTAATTTTTTTCCTTTTAGGGTTTGCATGATCTCCTTCTTAAGGATTAATCTCATTGTATATTTAACAACAATTCCCTTTTGTTCTAATAAGATAATTTTTCTATTTTTCAGACCTTCAAACCCTTATTTATTTTTTCCATCCATTCTCTTCCTTGTGACAGGTATTCATTTGCATGCAGGTGTTCTTGGAGTCTGAAGTTGGTTTTGACAACTTCTATAGGGGAAACAACACAAACCCCATAAAAATTAATCCTTTCCACTTAGAAATTTCTCGTCTAATCTAACAGGATCATGTTTGGCCCCTCTAGAAAAACCTCTCTTGGTATTGGCTATCTCAGAGTGGTTTTCCCATGGCAACGGATTTTCACTTGATGGAAAAAGTGTCAAATTCAAGGTGTGCAAAGTTGCAATGTGGTGCAACTTTTGCTTTGCAACTCGTGTGACCAAACTAACTACTCCAACGCATCTAAATAGGTATTTTTATGCTAGGCATGGTTCTTTTTTGCACCGAAACACGCGAAATCGCTCTAAACTATGTTCCACCAGATCGATCCCTTAAGGGTCCAAAGTGCAAAATGGCTGAAAACTTCAACATGCTATTACTCGGATATCGTGACACTTAGAAACTTCTCATCTAATCCCACAGGATTGTGTTGGGCCTTTCTACAAAAACCTCTCTCGGATTTGGCTATCTCAGAGTGCTTTTCTCGTGGCGGCAAATTTTCACTTGATGGAAAAAGTGTCAAATTCAAGTTGTGCAGAGTTGCAAAGTGGTGCAACTTTTTCTCTGCAACTCGTGTGACCAAAATAACTACTCCAACGCATCCAAATAGGTATTTTTACACTAGGCATGGTCCTCTTTTGCACCGAAACACACGGAATCACTTCGAGCTATGTTCCACCGGATCGATCCCTTAAGGGTCCAAAGTGCAAAATGGCTGCAAACTTTAGCATGCTATTACTCGGATACCATTATGCTTAGAAACTTCTCGTCTAATATTGCAGGATTGTGTTGGGCCCCTCTACAAAAATCCCTCTTAGTTTTGGCTATCTCAGAGTTGTTTTCCCGTGGCAACAAATTTTCACTTGATGGAAAAAGTGTCAAATTCAAGCAGTGCAAAGTTGCGAAGTGGTGCAAATTTCGCTCTACAACTCGTGTGACCAAGTGGATTGTTCCAACACGTCTGAATAGGTATTTTTATGCTAGGCATGGTCCTTTTTCGAACCGAAACATGCAGAATCGCTTTGAACTATATTCCACCGGATCGATCCCTTAAGGGTCCAAAGTACAAAATGGCTGCAAACTTCAACATGTTATTAATCGGATACCATGACACTTAGAAACTTCTTAGCTAATCCTACTGGATTTGTTTGGGCATTTCTACAAAAACCTCTCTCAATTTTGGCTATCTTAGAGTGGTTTTCCCATGGCGGTGGATTTTCACTTGATGGAAAAAGTGTCAAATTCAAGTTGTGCAAAATTGCAAAGTGGTGCAACTTTTGTTCTGCAACTCGTGTGACCAAAATAACTGATCCAATGTTTTTGAATAAGTATTTTTATGCTAGGCATGGTCCTCTTTCACACCGAAACACACGGAATCGCTTCGAGCTATATTCCACCGGATCAATCCTTTAAGGGTCCAAAGTGCAAAATGGCTGCAAACTTTAGCATGCTATTACTTGGATATCATGATGCTTAGAAACTTCTCGTTTGATTCTACAAGATCATGTTGCACCCCTCTGCAAAAACCTCTCTTGATTTTGGCTATCTCAAAGTGGTTTTCCTGTGGTAGTGAACTTTTACTTGATGGAAAAAGTGTCAAATTCAAGCAGTGCAAAGTTGCAAAGTGGTGCAACTTTCGCTCTGCAACTCGTGTGACCAAAATAATTGCTCCAACACGCCCCAATAGGTATGTTTATTCTAGGAATTTTCTTGTTTCGCACCGAAGCACGCAGAATCGCTCCAAGTTACATTCCACCAGATCGGCCCCTTAAGGATCCAAACTGCAAAATGGTTGCAAACTTCAGCATGCTATTACTCGGATACCATGATGCTTAGAAAATTCTGTTCTAATCCTACAATATTGCATTGGGCCCCTCTACAAAAACCTCTCTCGGTTTCGGCTATCTTGGAGTGGTTTTCCCATGGTAACGGATTTTCACTTGATAGAAAAAGCATCAAATGCAAGCAGTGTAAAGTGGTGTGAATTTCGCTTTGCAACTTGTGTGACCAAGCAAACTATTCCAACACATATGAATGTGTATTTTTATGCTAGGCATGGTCCTCATTCGCATTGAAATACGTGGAATCGCTCTGAGCTATGTTCCACTGGATTGATCCCTTAAGGGTCCAAAGTGAAAAATGGTTACAAACTTTAGCATGTTATTAATCAGATACCATGAAACTTAGAAACTTCTCATCTGATCCTACAGGATTGTGTTGGGCCCGTCTACAAAAACCTCTGTCGGTTTTGAATATCTCGGAGTGGTTTTCTTGTGGCGGCGGATTTTCACTTGATGGAAAAAGTGTCAAATTCAAACAGTGCAAAGTTGCAAAGTGGTGCAACTTTCGCTCTGCAACTCGTGTGACCAAGAGGATTGTTCCAACGCGTCTGAATAGGTATGTTTACACTAGGCATGGTTCTCTTTCGAACCGAAACACGCAGGTAAATGCTCTGAGCTACATTCCACCGGATCGATCTCTTAAGGGTCCAAAGTGCAAAATGGTTGTAAACTTCAGCATGCTATTACTCGGATACCGTGATGCTTAGAAACTTCTCATCTAATCCTATAGGATCGTGTTGACCCCTCTACAAAAACCTCTCTTAGTTTTGGCTATCTCAGAGTGGTTTTCTCGTGGCGATGGATTTTCACTTGATGAAAAAAGTGTCAAATTCAAGTTGTGCAAAGTTGCATAGTGGTGCAACTTTCATTTTTCAATGTGTAACAAAACTAATTGCTCCAACGCATCCCAGTAGGTAGGTTTACACTAGGCATGTTCCTCTTTCTCACCCAAACACATGGAGTTGATCTAACTTGCGTTCAACCGACTTGATCCCTTATGATGGCATGCAAAACACTGGAAAAGAGAAACATACAAACAACGGTTGAGAAGTTTGAGTATTCCACACAAAAAATGTATGATCATTGGTGCAGAGTACCTTGTTCCTCCATTTGATGAAGAAGTTCTAGTTCAGTGGTTTTAGTGAGTATCTGATGGTCAATAGGTTGTTGTGGGTATTTTGAGCTTGCTTTGTCTTGAATAAGGTCAATTAAGACCATTAGCTATGTTTTAGGGTGACTTTTGGTTCTAGTGATAAAAAATGTGAAAATTTTAATCTTGCACTAGAAGTTATCTTTGTAGCCTTTGAAGGAAAATTAGTGAATTTGCATATGATTGTGAAAGAATGGAGTTTTGTCGATGTAATAAGGCTATTTGTGCGCCATTTGTGTGGTTTTAGAGGTCATTACATGTACTCATTAGGTTGGAGGATTTTAAAGTTACAAATTTGTAAGTTGCTTAAAGCAATAAAATTGAAATGCAACGGTTACTTGTTTTGAAAGTTGGTTTTTAGTTAGTTGAGGGCGTGGATCAGTTAGAGAAGGATGTAAACCACTTTGTAAAGCCTTGAGAGGCTCAAATGGAGGTTTTTGATGAACTTTTGGAGAAGACCTAATAATAATTATTCACATTGTTCTCTTTTTTTTAGATTTTTGATATGTAAACTTGTTGATCACGTACTTGGTACGACCTCCAACTTTTAGATAAAGAACATATTGGAATCTTTTTATGAATCATTTCATAGAATTCCTATTGTAAACATGTTTTTTTCTGTTAGATAAATTTGTTTAGCATCAATCAATTAATATTCAAGACAAATCATGAAGGACAACAATGATCAATGCTAGGGCTAACGAATTAATAATTATACACATGAATAATTCAAGCATGTACATGTCAATAAGGGAAGCACAAGTACTCAAAAAAATGTAAGCCTCAAAAATTATACACACGAATACATAGTATACACAAATTAATACAAAGGATATGCACGAATACAAGGTATACGCATGAAAACACGTAAGCCACAAAGTATACATTTGAACGCACATAAATCACAAAGTATACACGTAAGTTGTAAAGTATACACTTGAAAACACATAACTCATATCTTTTGAACCATCAATTTAGAATGCAAATATGGACAGGCATCGATAAAAGATATTTGTATTAACCAAATATCCATGTAGGCATACATCAATATATGTCCGTATAAGTATGAAATATATGTACAAAATACCCATATAGGCTTACGAGAATCCCATATAGGCATACAATGTCAAATATGTCCAATATAAAATGTGTACAAAATTGCCATGTAGGTATACAACAAAGGGCTCTGGAATCAAAAGTCATTGCTCTCCATGCCTTGCAAATAAATTCTTTCCCTTTTCTTTTTGATCGGATGGCGATAGGTATGTCACTCATTTTTGTTGCGCTCGAGGAGTGCTCCTGCTGCTCCTCCTAGTGGTTAGTTCATGGTGAAGTTTTAACTGTTACAATAAGAAGTAAAGACATGAATATATAGAAATTACATTATAAAAAATGATATATTTGACAAAATAATCACTTACCGCAATCTCATGATCTCTCTCCATGGGGTAAATATTCTCACACCCATGCTCAGGCGTGCTCAAGCCCTGTATAAACCATACAAATAGAAATTAAACTACGTGAATCAATAATGGTTTGATTTTTCACTAACTAATATCTATAACAAAAAAATGTAAATTGAAATTTACTAATTTTCCTCATACCTCTCTTGTCAGAGCCATTGAGGATTGTATAGCATATGACACACCAATATCCATTGCCCTCGTCACATTCGTAGGTGTTTCGGCTTGCATCATTTGAAAATAAAATAACAAATTATTCAACATAATCAATGATGTGCATATAAACTACACAAATCTATTAAGTACTTGATTCATTAGTTAAACTCTTTATTCTATTACCTCTGTGTAGGTTTGAGTAAATCCACCACCACTAGGAAGTGTTCCATCAAAACCTCCAATGTTAGTTTGTTCAACATCCAAATTCGCATATTAAATTACCATTCATAAAACAATGTTATTAACATACAATAAATTTATATTTTTTTACTAGTTACATACCCCAATGATAGGTGTACTGCACAAATAAGTTGATAGTTGATGTCAAAGACAGACCTCGTCCGAAATTAAAGTGGCATCCTTTCAAATCTATTGAGACAGATCCCTTAGGTGCACTTTCATTCATTTTGTATGACGTCTTTCATATTGAGGACATTAGGGAATACATTCATGCAAACATTAAGAAGTTAGGGATCTCGAAGTTATTGAATTTGTACAACAATCACATTATAGGAGAGGATTTTCGTGTTAAAAATGAATTCAAAACCCTAGAGGAAAAGAAATTCATGCAAATTGTGAAATTTCTCGTGTTTGAAGAAAGCGAGCGGGTCTGGTATATTTTAAGTCATGCTCATGTTGAATTTATGTGGTTGAATCAACCCTTGAATATTACAAAAGAAGCCATAAGTTTTGTTACTGGTTTAAATTCCTCTGGTGGATTGCCGATCTTGAATTCTATGAAAAATCAGACAGTTACTGATGCAACCGGTTCAATGTATGATAGAAGAGCTATGACAACTAATGATATTGTTGAAGTGGATGTTAGATTTGCATTGATGTTCATTGGTTACAAAATCTATCATTCCAGTTGAAATAATTTTTTATCTGACACAGCTATCTATGCAGCATACCAGATGGTAAAGGAGAATGCAGAATATGATCTATGTGAGCTACTCATAAGCCACTTGATGGAAAATCTTGGTAAAATAAAGAAAGATAAGAATAATTCCTTCAAATATGGTAATTTTTTGTTATGTTTGTTTTGTTATTTTATGAATGAAGTTTCAGGATATGGAAAAGTACAATGGCAAGGTAATAAACCTATAGCTACTCAAATTAGAGATATCTTGCGCAGACTTGGTGATAGAAAGACAAGGAATACTGCAATCTGGGGTTATTTCAAGAAATTTTAGAATGAGATGCAAGCAAGAGAAATAATTCCTAAATCTATTATGGAGAAGTACAAAGATATGATCTATTTTATGGTTGGCATTGATCAATGCCTGATGGAATTTGTAGATCCCAGAATAACCTAGATTATGCCAATGGGCTACGAGGTTGAGGAACATATTTTGGAAATGTATGTTGAATATTTGCTAAGCAAACCTTGGGATTCATTGGAAGAAACATTTGGTACTTTTTTTGAAAAGGATATACAAGTACATAATCAAATAAGGAAACCCATAATAGTCAAGAGAGTAAGAAGAGAAGTGGAAGCCTTTACAGAAAGCATGGGTATATCTGGAGAAGATGTGAGAGAAGCTAGAAGAAAAAGAGAACAAGTTGAAGCAAGAGAGCCAGTAATAACTAAATTTTCTAGTTCGGAAATATCCTCTGCCTGAACTAGATCTACAAGAAGATCTACTCTCCCCTTTGGTTTTGCAAAAAGGTCAAGTCTTGTGAAAGCACAAGCCAAGTCATTCAATAAGGAAGGAAAAAGGAAGAAGGAAAAAAGAAAAAGAGTTTATATTGTTGTTTCTAAAGATGAAGAGACTGAATCTAATGCAGAGATAAGAGAAATCAAGCAAAAAGGGACAAAGGAAACAATAGTTTCAAAATACAAGCTCTCTAGTGAAGAAGTGAAAGCAAAGAAGAAGATGAAAACTGAAAAAATAGGTATGTCTATAAAAGAAGTGAAGAATGCATTGATTAAGGATGGAAATCTTAGGCCTCTTCGTGAATGGTATGAAACTTTTGACAGTGTCGATCAAATAATTCTTGAGGAAGCCTCAATAAAATACTTGAACAATTTCAATAAGGCACTTATTGAAATAATGTCTACATCACCCAAAATTCTTTATGAAATTTTGGAAATGAGAAGAGTGAATGCCAGAACTGAGGATGAACAATTGAAAGAGTGAATTCTTTCAGATTTATGTCCGGTGATATCTATTGAGGAAATGAGAACAATTCTAAATGATGTCAAGAAAGACTTCAAGAGAAAAAACAAGAGGAAACAAGCTCATGATTGGTCAAACTAAAGAAGTGGGAAAAGAAACTGAAAAAAATCTAAAGGAATTTTTGTTAAGGAACATAATTGATTGTTGTTTATGAGGAAGTGCATGATGGAAATGTTTCACCTGGTCCGGTAACAGAACAAGAAAAATAAGATGCAGTTGAGGACACTACAAATTCCTCTTGATATGCATGATGTATAAATTCATATGGAGACTAAAGCTCCTAAGGTCATGTTGGTTGAGGAAGCTGAGATTCCTAAGGACATACAAGAATATGTAGCTGAGGAAACAGTGATTGAGGAAAAGAAGGATGAAATAAAGGAGGTTATGGTAAAAGCAAGAGACACTACTAGGGCAGTGAAAGAGTTTTTAGAAAAATAGCATGAATAATCTGATTATGAACTACTAAAAGGTCCTATCAACTTGGACACTTTATCCCCTATTCAAAAATTGAAGGTAGCTTCATTCGCTTAGAACAGGGCAAGGGAAGAAATTGTGAAATCACATATTGAAGATAGTGAGTTGTTGAATCTTGCATCTGATATTCTGGAGAAAATCATGCCTAAACATGTTAAGGATTCATCCAGTGAGTTGAAGAATTTTATTAATGTTGTAAGTACTCATTTTGAGTCCCTTGAGAATTTAGTTGAAGATAAGGTACAAAAGGATTTTGATGATAAAAGATTTGGTAGATTGAAAGGGATGATAGCTAGGGATAAATCTTTGGTAGCTACTTGTATAAAGAACATTCAAAGTTCTTTGACTAAAGGTGTAAATATTTATAAATCATGTCTATCTTTATCTAAGTTCACTGAGGAATTTGAAATTAAAATAAAAGAATGTGAAAAACAGTTAGTAGATATCACACAAGCATTCGACCCTCTAACTGTCTTTGTTGGAAAGCAAGAAATTCAAGTCATATTTGTGCTTGACAAGATCAGAAGCTTCAATCGTGAAGAAAGTAAAATAGTTGAAAGATTTTGTGAGCTTAGAGGACTAATAGGTCCTAAGATGGAAACAATGTTAAGTGCTTTGAAGGAAGCACAAGATGTTATGGCGGTTAGTGATCTGGCGAATCTCGAATCTGCAGAGATGCAATCTTACTTATTATGTGGTCACGTGGTTATCTTGGAGAGTTTCAAGAAGGTTTGGGACACGAGTTTGAACTTGTTGAAGAATAATTTTTCAGACTTATTCAAGTTTATGTAAGTTCAAGAAGCATGTTTGTACATATGCAATTTGTTCATAACAATTTTGTTTGATTTTTTCTATGTGGGTTCTTTCCTTTTCCATTGATGTCAAAGGGGAGAATGGGATAGTGAAAAATTCCTTAATCATCTTAGGGGGAATTATATTTTTCAATTTTAAAAGGTGGCAGTGTATTCATGTTGGTACTAATCCGACACTTAGTCATTTTTCTCTAAGTGTTGCCATCAATGCCAAAGGGGGAGATTGTTGGCAAGAGACACTGCAAATATCATTTTGGTGTTGTCATTGATGGAAAACCTAATCTGTTATTCGATCCACACATCTTCATTTTCTCATACCAGAAGTCAGATTGAAATTCTGTAATTAACTGTCAAGCAAGAACAGAGCATCTGAAAAAACTATGTTCATCGATCTATATACAATTTCCTGTTATCATTTTGAGTTGTGGATCTCAAGGAAGATATTTTTTTGTATGTACTATCTTATCTGAGAATCATCAGGATACGCATTCATTGGTGTGCAAGTTAGAAGATCCAGTTTATTAATTTCTTGTTTATCAGTATAGAAAGTCGACTTCATGAATATAATATGCTGTGGATAATTAAGGAGTAATTGTTGAATTATTTTCATGTTCGACCATATTGATTTGGGTCATTACTATGCCTTGGCCAACTTTGGTAGGTGCACATTGAGAATTAACTATGGATTGATCTAAAATTTTGTAAATATCTTCATACTTTTGTTGGAGCCGACAGGTAGCGATTAAATCCTTGGTGGCTGATATATATACGCAATCAATTATATCATTTTGACATAGGCGTGTGATGTGTGTTACAAATAGCAGAAGGATTATGCATAGTTTCACTTGTGCATAAAAGGATTTGTGATACGAATTGAAGCAAAGCATAGCAAAAGAGAAGAATCAGACAAAAGGTAAAGAATTCAATTGTTGAGCCTAACTGAAACTATGATCAGGCATTCATAGATGCTACTCTTTCAATTTAAATCTCTCAGATGGATTTAATCTGAATATTTTGTAAGAAGTGAGTCTTCATTTTCTAAGTAGTGAGCTCTAGGCATTGTGCCTGAATGCAAGTGCATTCCTATTTTGTACACTTATTTTTGAGTATACTCATATTGTGGATTGGTCTTCCACCGTGGTTTTTCCCCTAACAGGGTTTCCATGTAAAAATCTTTGTGTTATGGTGTTATGGTTGTTTGCCTTATGTTCATGCATATTTCTTTTGGTTGAATGTTATAAGTGATTTCAAGACCAGATTAATAAAGTTAAAAATTGCAGAGCACTGATTCACCCCCCCTCTCAGTGTTCCTTGATTCCAACAACAATGACTAGTGTGTTTGTCAAGTATTAAAAATTTGAGCATAATCAAAACTAGATAAAACTTTACTCAAGTAAAAATCTAAAAATGAGAAGGAAAGGGGACTTCTCCTATTATGAAAAGTAATAAAATATATATGTGAAAAGGACTCAATCAAGTAGAGAAAATGTAAAAGGGCTCTATCTAGAAATAGTAACGAAGCTCTATCTAGTAACAAAATATAATCATAGATGGCATGTAACTACATTACTACAATTGAATTCATGAAGGAATTTCAATGATAATATATCCCTCCTCAAATTGGCTACATATAAAGGATGCAAGGAATTAGATATAAGGGGGAAATGATAGCAACATGTAAATCACATCAAGTATCCAATATTGCTAAAGATAACATAATAAAAAGGCACGTGTAAAAAAATATCCATGGATAACAATATTTTTCGTCATGTAGGCACAAGAATTAAGCAAGGGATAATAATATGTAATATCTCATGAAAGAACAATGTGTGTAAATCAAGAGATAAATATGTAAACATAAATAGTCTAATGGATAAGATTACCTATGCTTTGCCCCACTAATAAGGTAAACATAAGAATTAAGTATTAAGGATAAGTCATCATAAACATAATAAAGCATACCCTATAGAAGAAGAGAAATATGAATATTTATATATAGGATAAGTGAAAGTAAATCATATAAGGACATGATCATCAATAATTAAATAATGAGGTCACCTAGATTGAAGTATATGTTAATGGATAGGGTCTATGAGAGTAGTTTTCAAATATTATTTCAATCATAAGCATGTGGGTCATAAATATTGTCACAAAACTAATGGTTGTAATAAACTATACCATCACATAACTCATTGAAAGTTGTTTCAAAGCATTGTGTCATCACCAATAATAGAATTTATCATGATTAGTGTCATTAAATATCAAGGGAGAGGGAGAGAGGGAGAGGGGAGATAGAAGTAGAGAGGATGGGCAGAAGTAGCGAGGGAAGGCAAAAGTAGAGAGTGAAGGAAGGAGGGACGAAGAGGTAGAGAAGGGAAAGAGAAAGAGGGAGAGAGAGTTTAGATAGAGAGTAGAAAGGAGGGACGGACGGACGGGGGGAGGGAGAGGTAGAGAAGGGAAGAGGGGAGAGAGGGAGAGGGAAAGAGAGAAGTAGAGAGGGAAGGAGGGATGGAGAGAAAGAGAGAGGTGAGATGGAGTGTGGAAAGGGAAGGAGGGAGAGTAGAGAGAGCATGAGAGAGGTGAGATAGAGAGTAGAGAGGGAAGGAGGGAAGCGAGAGGGGTCGGGTGGAACAAGGGGACAAATTTTTTCTTCATAAATGTGTGTTACAATGTGCTTGCATTCCTATGAAGAGAAAAGGAGGGAGTGTGGGGAAATGGATTTTTCTTCACAAAAATATTACTGCTTCATAATGTGCTCACATTATCACCTGCTTTAGAATTTCCAACCCTTAGGTTTGGATTTTCCTCAGGCATCCAACCCAAAGGGTTGGACTTACTTATGAATGACTGCAAACATGTTCTTGTCAAATTCTTAAAAAATGACATAATGTCAAGCATGCTCTCCATTAGGTTTGAACATTTTTCAATGTCAAGTTAAAAAATAACATAGTAACTTCAAGCTCCATCTTAGCTTTATGACCATCTAATCTTTTTACATTTCAAATATTTAAGATTTTGATCTTTAATTTCTTTTGCTACTATCTCCATTTTTATCAAAATCCTACATATGGTATTTTGGGTCTCAATTTTACCCGTTCATTGAAATTTGGAACAAATTATATTTTGACAAACTAGAATCCATTCTTTGCACATTCAAAAAAAATGATTTACAATTAGTTTCCAAAAAATTAGGGGGAAGCACACTCTATTTTCTATTTTTCAAGATGTGTCCACTTTGAAAATTAGTAAAAAATCATATATTCATTAAAAACTAGTAGAAAAATTGAGCATAAACTACATGGTATTAATTATTTTTTCATTGAAGCAATTTTTGAAATACTAAAAAAAATTAACATTTTAGGGGGGCCACGCCAGACACTATGTTATGTTTTTTTGATAAAAATAAGAGCACTTTGTGTGACTCATCTATTTGAACCCCTTAATCTCCACCATTCTTTAAAAAAATAGTAGTTTAGAAAGTAGATTTGGAGTATTACAACTCTTGTTCTTGTTGCGTCTTCAAATTTTGAGTGTAAATATCTTCAATTTCTCATCCAAGATTAGTTGTCCTAATTTTAAAAGAAAAAAAAGTGGCCACTTAAGACACCCTTTTGTTCCCCCATCTCCCTACACATACCCAGAAGTAAATGAGAAAGGTGTTCATGAGAAAATGAAGGTAGTGCATGTGAATACAAATGATGTGACTTGCACCTTTAGAACATAGTAGATGTGGATAAAGAAGTTGCAGATATAGGACTTGAGGTGGTTGGTGATGAGAAGGTTGAAAGTTCAAAACTATGTACCACTTTTATAAAGGAAATGACCAACACAAATATAGTTTTTCAACGTGGAGGGCCTAAAAGTGGCATTTATGTTTTGAATTTTAAAATTACATAAAATAATGAAATGTGGAACTCTTAGTGTAGTTTACGTTTATAAATTTTTTTTTAAAATAGGTTGAATGTAGTTTTAATAAATTTAAGAGAATATTTTTATTCTTAATTTTTTTTCAAAAGTTGAAGTTGATGGGACATAGCTCTTAATATTGTAAAATTAATTTATTTTTTCTAGTAAGCTAACTTGAATATCTAGTGCATGAAAAAAAGAAGTAATTTTTTATATTTTTTTATTTTTTAATAATTTACAAAGTATATATATATATTCTTTTGTAGGGGATTATCTCCTCTAGTGCACCATATTTTTTAATATATATATAGACACACACACATTAGTATATATTTTAATTTATAATCCTTATTTTTTAGTATAATGACATACTTGTAGTAAATTAAAAAATCATTATAAAACTTGTTATATATACACACATTAGTATTTTATTTTTTTAATTTATAGTCAACCTTATGTTTGACTATAATAAACTACTTGTAGTAAATTACAAGTAATTAATTAAACTCATTAAAATATAATAAAATATTGGCAAATTCTTAGGTTTCGAGACCTACCAAAGATTATTTTATTTTTTTATGAAAATAACCTTGGTTGCAGAAATCTAAAGTTAAAGTTCATGTTTTGTTGAGTTTGTCCCAAAAGAGTTGTTAGGCTACCACATGGGCTACTAGCTAGACAATTTTGGCTAAAAGAGTTTCAATCAAGAATGTTCCGATCAATTTTGACCAAAAATATTAAGTTGATATCATTTAAATTCAAAATTAAAATGGATTTCTATTTGTATAATTATAAAAGGCTTCAATTGAAACCCTTTCAGCCAATTCTTTTTATTCAAACCTTTTTGTACAAATAGATATCTAAATTTCAATTTTAGTTTCTCATGTTAATAATTTTGGGTGAAATATTTTTATTAAAAAAAATTATGGCACAAAATGGTCATGTAGTTTTAGGAAAAATGGTTTCACCTATAACTATTTTGTTGGCCAAAGTGGGACATAACTCTAGACTTTCATTTAGAAAGAGGAAATCTTGATTGATGAATATAGACATAAAAGTGAAGGAGAATTGATGGGTGAATTATTTTATTCCATCAACAAATTGAGTTGAGTCTTAAGGAATACTTTGCATTTGAGGATGATTTGGTATATAAATTATTGAATGGAGATGGAGATAAGGAGTTAGCATGAGGGATGGATGTATGAGTGTATATTATACAAGGGAGATATCATTGGAGGATCCGTGGATAAATAGGAGTGAATGCATGTCAAATGGATTATATGCCAAGAGGGAACAAAGGAGAGATTTTTAGGGGGGGTGGATGGATCTAGTGGTGGGTTAAAACCCACAAGTGGTGAAGGAAAGAGGAGACACATTTAGAGGTCAAGATATGGTAGAAAGAGTTCTATACGAGGAAAGAAAGTTGATGACTCAAAGAGGAAAAAACAAGATACTTCTTCCATTATAGCTAAATCAATAGTGGATCATGCTACATATTGTGTGCATTCTAAAAGGGTGATTATACCACTTAGTTGCACTTTGTGAGCATTATGATCATAAAATTTCTTACCTAATGAGTATGATGTAGGAGTATCTAGGTCCATAAGTAATTTTGTATCACCAAAAATAGAATGAAGGTGTCTAGAGAGAATTTTGGCTTTGTATGTGAGTTTTGGGGTATGCTTAAATGAGTCTTACTATTAAAAAATGTTTCAACTAGCTTTAGCAATAAAAGAAAAATAGTTTTTATCTTCAAGAAAATCAACTTTTGTCACTTTGGTAGCATCATCTTATGTGTGACTTTGGCAACATCAACCTAAGTCACTATGTTAGCATTGTCTTTTGTGACTTCAATATTAACTCATACTGACTACAACTTCAATAGCATATGGGACATTTTCAACAAGACATATTTAATAGATGATAGCACAATAACTCATTCTGAAAGTGAATTTAAAGAAAACAACTTTTTCTTTTGTCCAATTCATTTTATTTTGACTATATCCTTTTATTTTAGAATACATTATTTTCTTTGTTACACATGAGCATTTTGAACAAAGCAATTGGAAATCTTTTTTATTTTTGGTGGTTGTTTGTCTTCTTACCAATGTAATATATTTGTGTTCCCCTATCTTGGTAGCATTTGGGCTTCGACAAGTACCTTTTATCATTATTATTTCTTCTCTATCACAACTATTCATTTCAATAGCATAATGACAACATATATTCCTTTGGGTAGACATTTGACTAATATTATTATCTATTGGCAACTATGTGAGTTTCTAACTAGCTATAATAATAGTTGAGTCGTTACCTATTGTAGGATGAAAGCATATTTAGTGAAGAAGGGAAGAGAGACAGTTGGCAATTTCTATGGTGACTCTAAAAGGAAAGTAAATATCATCAATCTTCCTATGTGGAGGTAGTGAATGTAGAGCAATGAGTATGGAGTGAATGTAGAGAGAGAAAGAGAGAGGGTTAGTGAGAAGAGCAAAGATTGTAGGCTCCATAAGACATCCTTAAATGAATCACTTATGATAGAGAGAGAGAATAGGGAAAGAAGAGAGTCCAAGTCAAACAAGTCTTCAAAATGTGTGAGATATTTTAGAATGTGGCTTTTGAAGGGGCATATAAGCAAAGGTATATGTGTAGAAGGTACTATAGTGGATTAAACCATGTTTGCGTGTGGGAGTTGGGGTAACACTCTGGTGTTTATAGGTTGTTGTTGTAAGCCATAGTTTTATAATAGGTGGGATTTTATGTGATGAATTTAAGCTCTTATCATCTTGCAAGGGTCGATTTTATTAAATGTGATGAAAATAGCATTGTTTTGGCTTCTACTTGCCATGTGATTTCTTGTGGCTATGAGTGTGTGCTATGTAGGGTTGTCTTTCATTGGACCCGCATTGCTTAGACTACAACACACACTTTCCCCTCATCTATATCCTTAGTATCACCTTTAGTGTTTTTTTATCATTGTTTTGTTCTCTTTGTGTGTCACATTGTCTCGTTGTTGCACTTAACCTAGTCTTGTATCTACGAGGGATTTTTTCTTCTATCACCATTACTTATATCCTAAGTTTGAATCACTTTTCTTTTCTATATTCTTCATGTGAATCTTGTTAGAAAACCCAAAGAGGGGCTAACAAGGGCATGCTCACCATGAACATTTCATTTTATGAGGTTCTTCATCAAGATTGTTTAAAGGTCATTCATAGAGGAATTTGTGCATGTTGGATAGTTTGGCCAAACCAAATGTGTGTAGTAGACCAAGACAGAGCTCCCCTAAAATTTTGAAGTCATTTGGAGATTGTAAAGGTGTGTCATTTCACCTATCTAGTGCCCCAATAGGATAATTGCCATTTCACACATCTTGTGCCCTTGTAGGACACTTGTTCCATTTCACACATCTAGTGCCCCTATCTAGATTGGTGCACCACTTACAATGCCCATTTACTACAAATCACTAATTTCATTATTTCTCCCACTTCTATTTCTAATCTAAATCATCAAATTTTCCCTTCTATAAACTAATCTTGATAAATAATTAACAAATATTTGTTTATCTAGAACGTATTCCCCCTCACCCTTCTCATCCAAAAGAATAAATAAATGTCCATATTTATTTAATTGGCTATTTTATGCAATTTTGCTTAGTCTTCTAATCAAATCACATAATCCCCTCCTAATTATTTGCACATGCTTAACAATGATTAGTCAAGGCTTCATTTGCCCAATTCCCCACATGGATACACTTGGCATAATTTGCACACCATATCATAATCTAAAGTACTTATTTTTAAATCTTCTCAAAATACCTCAACTTATTTCCCTCGATCCTTACCATCCACTATATCGCAAGCACATATCCCATCATTGATTTTTGTTAAATCATGGAGCCTCCCACTTATATCAACCAAAGCAAGCCACTTGTCCATCCATCATCCTCCAAAATCTCTCATTCAATATGAACCATTGATCTATGCATTAAATCCTATCCCTTTGTTCCTTGAGCCCAAAATCTATAGGTTGAGGGCTCCCCTTGTTATTTTCCTTCTAAGTTTGAATGTAATGTTATGCTGCTAGTGTGAGCACTTGACATATAAAATCATACATCAACTATCTCTTTGGACATAACCATTACTTACTAATGCAACAAGAAGGCTTGGTAAAGGTCTAATGGTGTGTGTTAATGGTGTGTGTTTATTTGTCTTGCTTCCTTATGTCTAGTCTTGAGTGTTACATTTTGTGTGAATTGGGTGAGTTGCATTAGTTTGATTTTCTCTTTCATGTCACAATATGAGTTAGGCTAAAATTTCTAAGCAAAATGTCTATGATTTAGCCCTTTGTTATCTTGATGCTTAGAGCTTTGGGGTTTGGTGAATTTTTCTATAAAATGGTGAGTACTTTATTTGTGGATGCCTCTACTCAACTCAACATTAATGGTGAACTTAATGATTCCTCCTCTCTTCACAAATCTATAAGACAAAGTTGCCCTCTTGCCCCTTATGTGTTTGTTATGATTTTTTAGGCTATTTATTTTCCTTCGAGGGATTACTCATTATGTGCCTTGTTGAAAGGCTTTGAGTTTGCCCATTTCGTAAAGGGTAATGTTGAGTGGCTGAAGTAGAGGGATATTGAGTTTATTTTAGTCCATGGCAAGGTTTCTAGGAATGTTGATGCTCAACCAAATAGTGCTTATCTTGCTTCAATTTAATGCTGATGCAATGCTTGGTAATTATTTACTTGTTGCAGTTATACCAAGTAGTCATGTCCCTATTGATGTTGTGCGAAGAAGTAATGTCCCTATTGTTGAGTGACTGATAGTGTATGTTTTGCTAATAGTTCTTCTACAATGATTGTGATAATGTTCATTCAACTTATCATGTTGTTCCTGTTAGGTGCTACTTGACTTTTGGGTCCAAGAACGTGAGGACTTTAGGTACTAGTTTCTTAAATAAGGGATTAATCATTTGGATGAGAATTAAAAAGAATGATCAATGCTATCCTTGGTGATTTGGTTGTACTCGTGTTATTTTGGTTGTTGGATATGTTGATAGTTAATTGATTACATATGTGGATGGTTAAATGTACGGTTCTTCTGTCTCTTTTTGGTAACATGTGACTATGTAGACTATTGTTTGAAAGAGCTTCTTTGGATCTTTTATGGTCGTGGCCAGCAGTATTATGGTATGAATATGTCTCGCTGAGATTCCTGGTTTGGTTTCACGGTACATCTTTCGAGTGTTCTATCAAATGTTGTCTCTATGGCTAGTTGGTGGTATATCTCTTGCTTTTGTTCCTGGGCCAGAAGTGAGAAATGTTAATGGCTGCTACTTCTATAGCTAAGTATATGGAATCTGACTTTTAAAGCATATGCACCATGGAGAGGTCTATACATTTCATGTTGGCATATTCCCTTAGCAAAAATATTCATAGATACGTGGATCTGAATAAAGTGCTCCTTGTGGTGAATAAATATTACTATTGAATCTAATCATCTTAGACTCTTGAATCATAGCCTATGTCAACTGCAAAAGATTTTCCGGCTGTAATTGCATTCCCTTCGTCAAAGTGATCAAGGACTATGGTAGAACCTTACAGAGATTCAGCCCCATCATCTCAAGGCTGGGATAGACAGGGCCTAGAAGATGGAATTTGTGATTAAACAAAGGAAGACCATCTAAATTTGTGGTGATATTGAGATCAAGAGCATTCATTATTGTTCATCAATGTAAATATATTCAACTACACAGTGTTTCTCATTTATTAAACAATATCATTTCATAAGTGGTTTTAGTTATTTAAGGCTAAACTTCATTTCTATTAAATATAAGCCCATTTATTTGCCATTAAGGAAATATCCATCCATATTACATTTACAAAATGACACTAAAAAAGATAGAACTATACATCTACTACTAGCTACAACTGGGGAATTCCTTGAAAAACAAAACAGAAACGAAGCTAAACCAATGGTAATAAATCTGTGGTCATTCTCAAAGGCAAAACTTCCATGATATTCTACTTTTCTTAGAGAAATGGGTAACCGAAAGAATTATGCTCAATACCAAACAGCTGTAATCAATGGCACATCACACTAATTACAACAAGAATTAGTTTAGTTAGTGCAATGCCACCCTCTTATTACAAAGATATTTCTAATACCACCATGTTATGTAAAGAATAAAAAATGAGGGGCGGTGAACCAAATGAGGTAATTATGTTGGAAAAAATGTTTTCCCAGAAAACATTTGCCAAAGCTCTTCTGGATTACCTGCATATAAGCAATGATCTTCTCAATCTATAATTAGACATTTCAGCTCAAGTCACTACAAATGAGCTGAACATTTTTATTCTGGTGAAAAGAAAATAAAACAGTTATGGAATTCTGTAGCTTCTGCCAAAGTTTTCTCGTAGGAAAATCACTCTAGCATTAACTAACCATTTTCAATAGCTTCAATAAGTTGGAGGTTCTAGTTCAATATTATCAATCAGCCTGACTTCTCCAAAACATGCTGCAACACATAGGACAACTGGGAGGTCTATTCTTTCCACATGTTGCAATGTTTCTTGGTCAACTATCTGCAAATAAGTTGAACAATTAAATAAGATTTCATATTAATAAAAAAAATCTTTTTAATTTGATAAAATATTTTCCCACGGCAACGATCTACCATGCAGAAGATATTAATTCGGTTGCAGCATTCCTATAATTCTATTAGCCCCACTTTGTCTTCATTATAAGTTCAAACCATGAAGTGGTAGCTTTTCTCATGCACATATTGCAGAAAAGGTCATTAAACCTATTGCATATAAGACTCATTATTAATCCTCAGTAAATGTGAGATCAATAATGAAATTAAATATTTCACATTAGTCATGAGTTCAACTACATTATTTTCTGTATTCCAAGAGGATGTTCTTAGGGGTTGATTCTCTAGGACACAAGTTCCCTAAGGGACAAAGATGGGGAAATGCTTTGGGGACATTCTCAATGCATCTCTCCTCTTCCCAAGGGTGCTCGTCCTTAATATTAAAAAATATAAAATTATTAAGAAACATTTAAAGTCGAATATTAAAAGACAATGAAAAAAATATCTTATAAACATTTTGCAAGAGCAAATTTTTTAAAATAATCTAAAAAATATAAAAATGTTAAAATAATTTATTTTATTTAATCTTTATTTGTGCACCATCATCCCTTAACACTATGTGGAACATAGACAATCTCTCCCTCCCCCTCTCTCTAGATGGAACAAAGGTTCCCTCGCTCTCTCTATTCATGTGTCCTTTCTGTTGTTGCTTGAGATTTGACTTCATTTCTAATTTGAAGTGCTTGCTCTAAAACTTGCCTATGGGTTTGTCCAATGACTTGAAATTATCAATCTTGGACTTATTCCTAAGTTGTTTTCAAATTTACATGCAAAACTTTGGGCATCTCTTAAAGAGGCGATTTGGAGGAAATCCACCTCAACTCGGATTTATGGCCTCAAGCCTAAGCTATACTTGCAAGATTTTATTTTTCTCAAAATATTTAGCATATAGGGTATCGAGAGCTCATTGAAAGATTAATCATGGCCTTGGCAAAGTTGAATGAATTGTTCTTCATAATTCCCAAATGTGATAATAGGATTCTTTCACAACATCAACATATATAATTGCATCATTATGAAGTTTAGTTAGGTAATTCATTTTATTTACTTGGGTAAATTAGGAAATAAGAGCACATCTTGATTCCCTTGATTGATGAGATTCTTTGCCACCTATATCTCATTAATCTCTTTGATTGATAGCAGTTATGTGCCACCTCTCCCCCATCAAGATGAGTTCACTTGGCACCTCTACTCTTAGTATGAGTCAGTTCTCTAGTTCACTGCTCCACTAGGACAATTGTCAACTTAACTTATGCATGCCCCAAGTCCATATATTGTAGTCCATTTCATTTGTTTTACACACCATGAATAAAAATATTGAAATGTTGTTCTCATCTTGTTGTTTTTGTTCTTAAGAAGATCTAATTACTTGCTAGTTGTTTATTAAATCTAACATGGTATGTGAGCAAGGAAATTCAAATGTCAACTAATTCAATAAAGGATATTGTTTATGCTTCTTTTCCCTAAGGCTTATAGTCTTCCAAATTGGGTGTATTGGCAACCACATCATGGGCCCTCACGCTCTTTGGACAAAAATTTGGGAGATGAATGGAGATCCCAATGTACCTCCATTCCTAGAAGATTCTATATGAACTGTCATGTCCCCTTTTTCCTAAAAAGAATACTTACTAAAAATAGTAAGTTTCCACCATCCCAAAATAGTAAGTCAGGAAGGATCACAAGGGACATTGGTAAAAAATATATTTTTAATATTTATATTGTCCTAATCACATTTACATCATTTGGGCAAATAAATATTAAAATTACAAAATGTTTGTGGGACCAAGTTGGAAAATGCATTTGTTATGGAAGTTGGCTTTAATTGGGTGCATGACAACATTTGAATTTAGCAAGTCAAGTTAGGAGTGGAGTTATGATGAAGACACACATGGAAACAAGGGGTTCTTTCTTGGCATGCAAGCATCCTCATTTTTGGGCATGGGAGTTTGGTGCCCAAATTTGGTTGGGAAAGTTCTTGATATATATTTGTTTTGTGTTGCATGTTCAAGCATTCTACTTTGGTAATTTTACAGACTTATGTTGTTCTTCTTCAAAGGCTGAGAAACCATTAAAGGAGTGATCTTCCAGGCTGATAAACCAAGGAGATAGACACTTGCAAACAGTGTGTTTACAAGTCTCCAAAGGCAATTTCATCCAGAAGTTGCAACAATGCTAAAAGACTAAAAGTTTATTGTTCATTTTGTCAAATAGTTGGCTGAAGTTGAGTAGTTTGGTGTGCTTAGTGTAGATTTTGGTTTTCATTTTGTTTTGTTTTTATGTGCAGAAAATATATCTGTATTAGAAGCATTTCATTAATGTATTTTGCTGTTCAGAATTGATGCTTTAAGATTGGGAGTTGTGTAGTGTTATTTGGGGTTTCAAAAGTGTGTTGGAGAGCAATTTTTTGGTGTGGGTTTGTATTGTTGTTGTTAACAGCATTTGTAGCAGATTTCAGAAGTTTATATATGTATTTTGCTGTCCCAGGTGTTGTATTAAGTGCTGGTGATTTTGTATGAATGCTACAATTGCTTTGGTTGAAGTTTAAGCCATTGTTTTGTATTACAAATGGTGTAATTTGCAGCAAGATTGTGGTTACTGTTTTCTGTTGTAAAAGGAAGCAAATTAATATTAAAAATCATGCTTTTTTTGTAGCAAGGCACCTCCATCTCATTTGCAAATAATTTAATAATAAAAATCAGAGTTTATAGGTGAAATTCCATTATACCCGTTTTTTTAAATTTGGTGTTTGAGCAAATCTTTATGGTAAATTTGAAATTTATTTAAGAGGGGATATTACAGTGGTATCAGAGTTGTGATCTTGCCAACTTGAAGGTTTCAAATATGCAGCCCACTAAATCTAATTTCTTTCCTGAAGGTGGTTACTTTACACTCACTCACTCTTCCAACCCCATGGAAGAATTGATTATGGATCCAGCTGTTATGAGGGCTTCATATAACAATATGGATGAGGGTTTCAAGAATTCAGTCCCCTACACTGATTTTTTAATTCACATGCAAGGTATGATGGCACTGAAAGGTTATAAATTACACCCAATTTTGAGTGAGAAAAATCAAAAGGAGATCCAAGATCATAAAGTAAAGGAAATGTCTCTACAAAAAGATGAAGAATCGAAGTCAAAGGTTGAAAGTAATGAATTTTTAATTGAAAAATATATTTCAGTAAATGAAATCTCACGACAAGAATGTGTTATTTTTGATGGATTTAATTCAAGATCAGCATTGCATGTTGATGATGAAGATAATTCAAAAGTTCTAAATATTGTCAAAAAGGTCCCCTTCGAAAATAGTGAAGAGGAAACTCTTTTTGTGCAAAAAGAGAATGTATCTAACATGTAGAATGATGGAAGAGGGTCACTTGTTCAAAGTGAAGAGTTCGACAAAAGGAAAAGGGTAATGAAACTTGGTGATCCACTGAGAGAGTTAAAGAGCAACATTATGGATGGATTTACTTTAAAAAGCAACATTTTGGTTAACTTGAACTCATGAGTTTTGGATCAAGAAAATACAGTTTTTGAAGATTTCCCAATGAAGTTTATTTTGGCAAATGAGAATGAGCACTCTACTTGCAGCCAAAGGTATGAAAATATTTCAGATTTGTCAATTTCTATGCTACCACAAAATTATTTTCATGTTGGAGAGCATGCAAAAGGGGGAAATCAATCTTTTAATATTCAAAGTTGTTTATACATAAGAATATGGAATCCAAGAAATCTCTTGAGGATTAAAAGGGTTAGAGACACTATTGAGTTCTCCATATTTTCCATTTGGAATGAAAGGAAGTTTATGAGGATACATATTACATAAAGTGTTATTGGTGCTTTCTAACCACTTAATGAAGGATCAATATTCACATTTTTTGGAACACTTATGCAAGCCAAGTACCACACTTGAAGACAAGATTTTGAGTAATGGAAAAATGGTGATAGGAAACTTGGATTATTTGATGGTTGACCATGGTAAGGGAAAAAGGAATCATTTTGAGGTTCATTATTTGATGACTAACCATGTTTTACTGTTATGGAAATCAAGTCTCATGAAAGTTGAAGGATTCATAAAGGATGAACTTTTACAAACCATTAGTATCATAAAGGCAAGGAAATTAGTCTTACTATTTGGTAAACAAAAGAAATGTAAAGATTTTCATATCATATGTCCCAGAGCTGCAATGGTTATGTGGTTGAAAGAAAAATGGGTTAAAAATATTTTATACTTGACTTATGTCAATAAAATCTAGTCATACAAGAGTTTGCAACACAGAAGACAATTGGGAGGCCTATGGAGGTAATCAACCCATGTTTTACAATTATTATTTCTGATTTATCACATATATGTGTAGGAGAATATGGTGTTGTAGGAGTCTAGGAGAAGCTACATGGGAATCTAGTCATACAAGAGTTTGCAACACAGAAGACATTTGGGAGGCCTATGGAGGTAATCAACCCATGTTTTACAATTATTATTTCTGATTTCTCACATACATGTGTAGGAGAATATGGTGTTGTAGGAGTCTAGGAGAAGCTACATGGGCAGCGAGATGTTTGAAGGATAAGAGAATGCAATATGTGCTGTCCTTTAGTGAGCACCATAGATTTCATTCTAACATTTCACTACTTCAAAATCAACAAACAAGGATGCTCATATATGTGCTTCTAGGATCATCTTTGGAGATGAGATTTTTGCATGCCAATGCTTATTCTCCAATGGAAATTTCAGACATGGGAAAGAATTATTTTCATATTATGGTTGCTCATGGATATTTTGTAGCCCCTACATGGTTTTCTACTCAAGCTGGTAATTTATGCATTTGTTGCATCATTGATATAGTGTTGACCTTGGTAGCTCTTGTTTTGAATAGCTACAGTTTGTTGCACTTGGATATGGTTTCATTGCATAGAAGGTTATCATTGTTAATGTTAAATAATCCAACAACCATATCTTTTAATTGGAGAAGATTGAGGGAGGTTGTGCAGTATGTATGAGTTGTTTGCATATTCCTAGTGAAACTATGTGAAGATTTGTGGGTATTGTGTATGATGGGGTATGTTGCTGTTATAAATCAGTTTGATGCTAATGAAGACCATTATATGTTTTTATTCACTCCAATCATATCAACTTTAAAGGCTGTGGGTTCACTCTTTCAGTTCAGAGCAAAAGAAGTGTTGGCAGTATGGTGTGATATGGAAGTTTGGTTTGATATTTTGAATAATTATGGAGTATGTGTTGCTATTCCTTAGCACTATTTGCAAATCCTCTTCTCAATTATTGTTGTTATAGACCAGTCCATGAAGATGAAGATAACACCTCTCAAACTGGGGTAATGTATGAGTTTGTTATTGTACATATTTGTATTGCACAATTCAACAATGTTTATTTCAATATTATGGAGGTGGAAGTAGTTGTTGTCTCCAAAATATGTATTTTCTGTTGTAAGGGATGTAATGACTGTTATAACAGTCATAATAGCAGAAAAAATCATATCCAAAACATTATCGAATTCCTCAGAAGTCCCCGGAACAAGTTGCCCAATGACAGTGCTCCAAGACACTATGTGAATTGTTGCGGGAGATTGTCTTGGACATGTTTCAAGGTGGAAACTATCAAGCACATCAGTAAGTCGCCTAATATAGTAGAAGATGCAATAAACTTATTCTCTCCTTTAATTTTGAAATTACTTTTGGACGATCAGTTTGTGCCAGTTGGAGGACTTAGGAAGCGCATAGTTTTCTTCCAAAATGAACTATTGATTGTAGAATCAATGTTTTAGAAATGGTGTTGTATTAGCTGAATGTTATATGGTGTTAATTGTTATTCCTCGATATTATCATTGATATTTCAGATCAGATCCAAATGTTGCATATAACATCCTTCAAGTTGAGGCAAAGTTTGGAACAACTAGTGTTGTTTTCAGCAAAGTGTATCTCCACATTTTGAAGGTAAAAGAGGTAGTTGTTTCCAAATTATGTATTCACTGTTGTGAACGATGCATTGAATATTATAATAGTCCTATGGGCCATAAAAATCAGATTTGTGTCACATTAGGAAGTTTCAGATATTTCTAGTACAAAATACTTAGTGCTAGTGCATACATACCATAGATGAAAAACTCGCGGAAAACTCGCCTAACTCGCGAGTAATCGCGAGGCAAATTGAGAGGCGAGTTAATCGCTTAATAACTCGCAGTCGGGTAATACCAAAAAATCGCGGCACGTCTTTTGAAAAAAAACGCGAAAAAACACAAGTAAACCAGGAAAAACGCGGGCGAAATAACAAAAAAAACATTTTTATATTTTTTGCCCTAAGTTTTTATCCACAAACTCTGCAAACAGCGTTTCATTGTTATTTGATATTTCGTTCAACAGGAGATAGCAGAAAACGCGACGGCAGCTCAGGGAAAAACGTGAGGAAAAAACGAGGCAACAAAAAACGCGAGCTCAGGAAAAAACGGGACCGCGGCTCGAGAAAAACGCAAGCTCAGGAAAAAACGTGACAGCGGCGCAGGAGAAAAACGCAGGCAAAGAAATCGACAGATAAGGAATTAAATTGAAAGTATTTTCTTTGATTTTCTCTACGAATTCAATAGATTATTCTGCATTGAAAATCTCACGAGATTCACAAACAAAAGACCTAAAAAAATTTAAAAATCTATAACGTTTTTGCCCACATAAATTTTTTAATTAATTATTTTGAACATTTTTGTCCAGCGCCAGATCTATCATAATCATATAGTAAGTTTTTTAATTAATTTTTATTTATTTATTGATTTGTAATCAAATATTTGTAAAAAATAATTTATACATACAAAAGACCTAAAAAAAATTAAAATCTATAACGTTTTTGCCCACATAAATTTTTTAATTAATTATTTTGAACATTTTTGTCCAACGGCAGATCTATCATATAGTAAGTTTTTAATTAATTTTTATTTATTTATTGATTTGTAATCAAATATTTGTAAAAAATAATTTATACATATTATATAATATATTATAAGTAATAAGACAATAACTATAGTCTATAATTATAAGAATTTAAAATTTTGAATTTAATTGTTTTTTAAAACTTACAATTTAATATATTAAGTCATAGATTACTCGCCAAATGCTACAGTGGTTTTTTTCCGTGTTTTTTTTCTTGGAGTACCAGCCATGGAGTTTTGTATGGTTTCAGAAGCCTTAAATTGGTGCTAGCGGCGGGGGCGCTGCCCCTCGACCCCGCCCTATACCGCGGCAGGGAGTGCGCCAGGGGCATTGCCCCCGAACCCCGCGAGGGGCGCTGCCCCTCGACCCCGCTGGGGGCGTTGCCCCCAGACCCCCACAAGGGGCGCTGCCCCTCGACCCCATTGGGCTTGCCGAGTACTCTCCAATTCCGAGTATGTAAACTATGTATTAAGTTATTAACTTATAATTTTTAATTTCATTTTTTTTTAACTTATAATTTATAATTGATTTAAGTTATAATATAATTTTTAATAATTTAATTTAATATATTAACTTATAATTTTGAATTAGATTTTTGTTTTTAAAACTTATAAATTTATAATATAATATATTAACTTGTAAAAGAAAATTAAAAACTTTTAATTTAATTTAATTTATTTTTAAAACTTAAAATTAAAAATAATTGAAATATATTAATTTTTATTATGATAAATTGATGAATAGTAGAAAAGAAAATAATAACAAAAATAATGTTATTTAAATTGCAAATTTTATTTCAATATCATATTTTATTATTATTATTGTCTTTTCTAGTATTCTACTATTCATTATTATCAATTTACCATAATATAAATTAATATATTAAAATATTTCAATCATTTTTAATTTTAATATGTTTCAAAATTCAAATCTTTCAAATTTCAATCATTTTTAAATTTTAATATGTTTCATTTATTTTGTTTAACTTTAACTTCACTTTTTATCTCTTACCGTTTATCTTGTCTCTCTTTTGCTAGGTATTTTATTAATGGCTTCTGCAAGTAAAAAGAGTGGTGGCAAACCAAGAGATCCTTGCTGGAAACATGGAACACCAGGTGCAATGCGAGGAGAGGTGATTTGCAACCATTGCACCGTGTCTTATTTTGGTGGCATAAATCGGTTGAAATACCACCTGGCACGAATCCCTTGTCGAGATGTTACACCATGTACAAAGGCACCCGAAGAGGTTGAGATGGAGGCCAAAGCACTCTTTGCAGCATTTGACCAAAGGAAGGAAAGTAAAAAGAGAGCAGCAGAGGCGATGGCAGCCCCATATGCAGATTTCAGTTCTACAGGGTCACAAAGGACTATGGGAGGCTCTTCTTCTCTTGGGCCACGGATACGAGGATTAGGAACTGGAAGTGTGGGCAGCCTCAGTTCTAGTTTTTTTGTTCCACGTAATACTCCTAGTGCACAACCTTCATTGGAAGGTACTTCTTGGAATAAAGAGTTGCAAAATGAGGCGAAGTTCGCATGTGCTAAATTTTGGTTCTACAACAATATTCCGTTCAATGTTGCTTCTAGTCCTTATTGGGAAGGGTTGGTCACTGCATTGACCGTGGCAGGTAAGGGGTTCAAGGCCCCAAGTCTTTATGAGTTGAGTGGGCCATTATTGCAGAATGAGGTCCAAAACACACACAAACTAGTGGAGGAACAAAGGAGAACTTGGGAAAAGAATGGCTGCACCATTATATCTGATGGGTGGACGGATGGCAGAAATAGGACACTCATCAACTTTCTAGTGGCTTCAAGGGGACAATTGGTATTTCTAAAATCAGTTGATGCCTCCAATGAAACAAAAAATGCAGAGACCTTGTGCAACATGTTGGATGAGGTGGTGATGGAAGTAGGAGTTCAAAATGTAATTCAAATTGTGACCGACAATGCAGCTGCATATGTGGCAGCTGGTAAACTTCTAATGGCGAGGCATCCTACATTATTTTGGAGCCCTTGTGCTGCCCACTGTCTTGACTTGCTCCTTGAGGACATAGGGAAACTAAGTTGGGTGAAGAATGTGGTTGAAGATGGAAGGAATATCACAAAGTTCATCTACAATCACACATGGGTCCTAAGTCTTATGAGAGAGCACACTGATGGTAAGGATCTCGTGCGATCAAGAGTCACACGCTTTGCCACCAATTTCCTCACCTTGCAGAGTATTTCAGCTACATTGCCCAACCTCAAGCGCATGTTTGTGAGTGAAAAATGGTTGGAGAGTTCTTATTCCAAGAAGCCTGAAGCAGATAAAGTCAAGAAGACTATTTTTGATGATAGATTTGCCAAACAAATGGAGGAGATCATCAATGTAAGTTTTCAAACTTTGATAGATGATTTAGTTTTTTGCTTTCTAATATTACAACTTGTTGATTTTGTTATTTTTTTTATATTTTAGGTGTCAAAACCGTTGGTTAGAGTTCTACGATTGGTGGATGGGGATAAAAGCCCCATGGGGTATTTATATGAGGCCATGGATAAGGCCAAAGAGGCAATTCAACATTTATATGGGTCAAACAAGACCAAATATGAACCCATATGGCGCATAATAGATCGGAGGTGGAACCGACAACTCCACCAACATATTCATGCTGCTGCCCACTTTTTGAACCCCAAGTTTTATTTCTCTCCTACTTTCAAAGAAGATACAGAGGTTCTTGTTGGCCTCAACACATGTATTGAGAGATTGGTTAGTAATGATGAGCTTCGAGATCTCATACTTGATGAGATACAGAGCTATAAGAAGGTCGAAGGGCCATTGTTTTCTTCCAAAGATTGCATTCGTAGGAGAGACACTCTACAACCAGGTAACAAATTCATGTGTTTAATATTGTTTTACTATTTATGTTAATGTTTAAGTTTATTAAATCCTCACTAAGTTATAAATGACAATTGTTATCCTTGCAGATTTGTGGTGGGAAGATTATGGTGCCACAACGCCTAATCTTCGAAAGGTTGCCATTCGTATTTTATCGCAGCCTTGTAGTGCATCTGGTTGTGAGCGCAACTGGAGTGTCTTTGAGGCCATTCACACGAAGAAGCGCAATTGGTTGACTCAAAAGCGCTTGAATGACCTTGTCTACGTTCGGTACAACCTTCGGTTGCATGAGAAGAAGGTACAAGGGCTGAGTTCACATGAAGCACTTGACCTTGATGACATTGATCCATTCTCAGATTGGACTGTTGAGCCTGATGAGGTCGATGTGGAACCATGGATAAGTGATGAGGAGTTCGCTGAGATGGAGAGGGAGGTAGAGGCAGCTGAATGGGAAGCAGAGGTGGCAGCATATGAGGAGGAAGTAGGCGAGCTTGGTCAGTCAGCAGAGGTTTCTTCACACACACAGCTTGATCCTATCCCTATGGATGAGGCACCTGTCGATGCACCTGTTGAGGCTCCTATTGAGAACACTACAACTATACCATCTACATCAGCACCACCCACACAACAGCGACAAAAGCTTTCGAGTTTCAATCGGAGAAGAAATTTAGGATAGATAATTTTTATTGATATTGAAACTTGAAGTTGATATGTATTGAGAAGTCAAATTTGTTTTTTGGTCTATGATACATTGATGATTGATATGTATTAAGGTTTTAAACTCTAATTTTGATTTATATATGATGAAATCAGTTGATAGTAGATACATTGATGATTGATATGCATTAGACTCTAATCTTGATTTATATATGATGAAATCAGTAATATGTTCTAAAAATTCAGTTTATATGTGTGTTTTTAAATAATATCTTAAAAAATTATGTATTTTCAAATGTTCGATAAATTTGCCGAGTTATTGCCAAGTTTTTCCCCGAGTTTTTAAATTTTTTGGGTCTGCCGAGTTATTGCCGAGTCCGAGTTTTTCAACTATGATACATACAATGGTATCAAAATGAATTAATGCTTGCAGATTTAGTCATTGGGAAATGGTGGTGTAAATGTTGTTGCTACAAGATATTACTTGCTGCCCCTCTAAAAATATTTTGCTGTTATAGATCGGTTTATGAAGCTGAAGGTACCATCTCCCAAGTTGAGGTAATGTTCAAGCTTACTAGTGTGCATTTCAATTATGTATACTTCAATATTTTGGAGATGGAGGTATTTGTTAATTCCAAAGATGGACTTGCTGTTATAGAGGATGCAATAACTTTTATAATAGTCTTAATAGCAGCACAAACCAGATTTACATTATTGGAAGAAGCTACAAGTTTAGCTTATTACATGCTAGCACATATATTCAATGGGAAGCATCTGGTGAGTTTACAAAATTTCTTAGAGAAGAAGTCATCTATTAAGTAAATTCTTGAATGTATTAATGAATGAAAGAAACACCCAAATCAGTAGCTTGCATAGACTGATCCTCAGGGCTCATAGAAGTAGAAGACGGAAAGAAAGGCCCAGTAGTTTCATCAACCACAACATCGCGACTGAAAATGAGATGAGCTATATCTACATCAATCAGCTCGTATGCTTTATGATTCTCACTATAGCCAATGAACATGAGTTTTTGGCTTTTAGAATCCAGTTTAGTGCGCTTGGCATCCGAAATCTAGACATGAGCAGTAGAGCCAAAAACTTTCAAGTGGTTGATTTTAGGCTTTCATCCAAACCAAGCTTCTTCAGGAGTCATCTTCTTAACCGCATAAATTGGAGACTAGTTCAGAAGATAGACAGCAGTATAAACCGCTTCAGCCCAGTATTTCTTAGGAACATTTCTATGCGCCAGCATAGAACGAGCCATTTTAGTAATGGTGCGATTCCTACGTTCAATGACACCATTCTGCTATGGGGTGTACGGTGTGGTAATTTGGCGCTTAATGCCATGTGCAGAACAAAAACTAGAGAAGTCAAAAGAGCAAAATTCCCCCCCATTATCAAACCTAAGAGTAACTATTGGAGAACTAGACTCTTTTTCAACTAATAAGGACTTATATTGCTGAAATATACCAAACATATCTGATTTTTTTTCAAAAAATGCACCCACATTTTTCTACTGAAATCAACAAATAATAAAAAATACCTACAACCAATAACTGAAGGAGTATTCATTGTGTTACATCCCCTTTATCATGAACATGTTTATGACAATGAAATTATGGTCGTTATGTTAGTTACAGGCATTTGTTTTAATGTGAAAAGGAATTGAAGATGAAATAACTGCTTTACATATTGTAACCTTAATGGAAATGTTTTTCTCTTATACTCGTGAATGAATATTTTATTTTATGGGAATGATTTCCTTATACTTGAGAAATAGAATGAGTTGATGTGAATAAATTAAATGTGCATTTAAATGAACATTGGGAACGATCTAACCACACTTCGTGTCAATGGATGCAAGATTGTCGACGCCACAAGAGAAAGGGAAAAATCATCAGGGAGAGGACGTGGTTAACAATGGATCAATTTTATCATCAAACCTAGAGTCGGTGCAAGACAGTTGTGTCGACGTCATGACCTTGGCCATAAGTAATTAAATAAAATTATCGTTATACAAGTCAATTTTAAATATACAAATCAATAATCACCTTTTAAAAGAAATTGCAAATAGTTATTTAATATTAAGTTAATAATAAAGGATATATTTTTAGGCCATCGATTAAAATATGAAATTATTGGAAAGGTTTGGAATCAAAAATTAAATTAAAGAGAAGTTTGGAGTCATCGGCATTTTGGATGGAATAATTATCCCCGCCAATTTGCATCGTGCCTCTGTGGAAACGAAAAGAAAAGACGGAAGCCATGCAATCGCAGGGCTCTAGAAATCTCGGATGGAGGTTTCTTAGTGGATTTTGGGGGGGAGGGATTAATATAAAAAGATCACACTTTTTTTTCTCTCTCTCGGCTCTCTCTTTATTCAAAGGAAGGAAACCTTGATACAGGCTCTTTGTTTTCTACCGTCGGTTTCTTTGTGAACCTTTTCCGCTACTTTCTAAGTGTATCATCATCCGAATTTGCTTTTCAATCTCAAAATTCGCTAGACCTCTCCATCAAATTTCTTTGAATCATCTTATCTTGTGAAGTAAGTCTGACGGTGTGATCTTGGCTTGCGTAATTGTGCAAAGTAAAGGACATGTTGTAATTCATGACTTCTGTAGCTTTCGCTGGTAGCATTCCAGAGGGGGGAGGCTTCATCGAAATTTATATACTATTCAACCAGGCATGTAATAAAATTTGCAATTTGTTAATCTTTGCTTTTTAATGAAAATGATCCAATAGATAATAAGCTTAGAATGTATTTTCAATGGAAATTGATTCCAGTTGGAGGTGCTAATCGAATTCGATTTAAAGGGAGCATTCTGAAATAGAAATGAATATTGAATGATCTAGATTGAATCCTTTTTGTGTTAATTCATTTGGATTGAAGGTCAGCCAAGCTTCCATCGTATGAACTATGCTCTTCATATCCTCGCTTGAGACGAACTTTTGTCTTCTTTTGTAGTCTATTGTTATTGTCTAAGCTGAGAATTATCAACACATGTACTCTTTACTTAACCCTTGAGATCTACTTGTATTTTTGTGCTTTCCAAACTGTTTGGTCCATGTCAGAATAAAGTGGTCAGGCGTGGGATCAAATTCGAATTGAAAGTAACCAATAGATGTGATAGTTAAAAGCCTTCCTAGACTTCAAACAGATTATATGCTTATAAATTGAGAAAAGATTTATTGGTTAAATCTCCTTATTCTCTGCTTAATCTCTGTAAATCTAAAAGAGCAACACCGGATTGAAAACACTATTGTAAATGGAGCCTTGAATAACAAATTAATGGATTTTGAACATTAAAATGCCGAGCAAGGGTGAGAGTGTTGGCGGCACAAGAGTGCCAGTAAGAATAAAAAATCATTGGCCAAGGTATGATGCCAGATAGGCATTTGTCGGCTATCATGATCCAGATATACGTCTGGTCAAAATGATCCTTTTGGTTAGAAGGTACCTACAGAGGATGGATCGACCAGGGGTATAGGTTCATGACACTAGGCTCAAAATGGCATGATGATAATTTGATCCTTATTGATTACCCTTATGAAGGGTTGGTTTCTTTAGTTGAAGAAACTCGGGGGACCAATAGGTCTTGGTTGGGCAGAAAAGCCCCTGATGATGTTTCTCTTTCTCTCAAAGATAAAGTTGTTCAAGCAATTCAGCATAATGATGATCTTATTTTGTATTCTTTTTACTCTTGAATACCAGATACATGCCTTTGCTTATTTAAGCTTAATATCAATGCTACAATAAATGATATTTCCTTTTAGTTAATTGTTTATATGTACAAATCTGCAGTTGAATATTTAGACAGTTGTTTGTTCTTTCCATTGAAAAGGGAAAACCTGAAAGATAGTTAATGTTCTCTGTGTTTTCTGTTACTTGAAATCAGTTAGTCGCTTCCTTTCAGCTGAAACTGAAGATTTATGAGTTAGTTGTGAAATTGAATATGATGTTATTATTTAAAAATTGATTTTCTTTCCATTCAAATTGCAAAGGAAACGTAGCATGAAAGCAAGTTAGTTAAACTTCGGCTGAAACTGGAAGTTGGTTTGCAATTTTTAAACTGTAGAAGAAGTAGAGTGTTACACATTGGGCCACATAAATCAGCGTGAACCAATTGTAATACCTTGGGAGCTTGCCATGAATCACTATTTGAGAATGGAGTCCAGTGCTGCTTTCCAATCTGACAAGCTTCGCATGCTCCATGATTCTGAGTCTCAATGGTAGGTAGGCCACCAACCAAATCATCACAAGATAGCTGAGAGAGATATTGCATGTTTGGGTGCCCATAACGCTAATGCCAAAGGCTGCTGATGGAATTACTCCTAGCTTCCAAAGCGTGCTCTTGAGAATCACCAGAATCAACAAGTCTATAAAGATCATGATCCTCAAGTCCCTGAACAACTGTAGTGTGAGTCTCTCTATCAACATTGTTGCAAGTATGCATGCTGAAAACAATATCTAGCTGAGTAGAGTGAGTCATGATCTGACTAACTAAAAGCAAGTTCAGCTCCATGTCAGGTACGAGGTATACATCAAGAAAAATTAAATTTCATCCCCAAAATGAATCTGCACATTACCCTTTCCGACAAGAGTATACTCCTCACCTCCTCCAAAGATAACAGAGTCTCTAAAGGGCATGTACTCAATGAACCAATCTCGACAATGAGTGAAATGTCGAGAAGCACCTAAATCAATATACCAAGTAGAGGATTAAATAGGATTTGCAAGACTCTTGGCCATAAAAGCATAGAACGCAAATTCCTTCTGCTCAATGTGCTCTGCAACATGTTTTGTTCAGAAGCCAAGCATTTCCAACAATCTTTCTTCATGTGACCATACTTGTGACAATAGTGTTGTGACCTATTTCACACATCGCCCCTTTGCAAATGGGGACCCCCAAGTTTTGGTGTTGCCCTCTGAGTTACCAGTTTAGAGTTTGAAATTTGAGTATAGTTTTTGAGAGTCAGTTTGGCCATGTTAAGAGTTTGAACCCGTTTGTGCGCCTAAACGTCATGCAAGGGCTTGGAAGGTCCAGGAGACGAGAATCGCCTATGCTTTCGGTCATTTCTGACACTTCCTATTTTGTAGGGATTCTGCTTTTTTTTGCTTTTTGCTTTTTTGATTTTTGGCATTTTTAGGCCATTCTGGAGTTCCTATTTTTTAGGGATGCTTTTTGCTTTTTCTATTTTTAGAAAGTTTCTATTTTTGGAAAGTTTCTATTTTGGGATCCCATAGAGCATGAAGTCAACACGCCTCCAGAAATCATGAAAATCAAGGTAAAATAGCAAAAGTTTAGTGAAAATGGCTAAGTTTGATGAAGGGCGCCCAAGAGGTGGATGGCACAAGAAGACCAAAGTCCGCCCATGGCACAAGAAGGCTAAAGTCTGCCCTGGCAAAGAAGAGGCCAAGTCCGCCCTTGGCAAGGAAGAGGCCAAGTCTGCCCATGGCAGGGAAGAGGCCAAGTCCGCCCAAAAAAGTCAAATGGCAAGCCAAGGGGTGAAGTCCGCCCAAGGCAAAGTGAGACCAAAGTCCGCCCATGGCAAAGAAGAGCCCAAGTCCGCCATGGGGAGAAAGGGAAAGATGAATGGAATGAATAGGTGCCAAGTCCACCATTGGACAAAGCAAGGCTAAAATACGCGCCATGGCAAGGAGAAGGGTGAAGTCCGCCCTAGACAAATGGAAGATAAAATACGCCATTGGCAAGGAAATGTGAAGAAATTCGCCCAATTTAGGAAAATAAAATTTTATTTTTCAAAGGCATGAAAAATGGAGAAATATCTAGAGGGAGAAGAGGTTAGGCCGGCACGAAAATCACTCCTCAACATAACGGAATGAAATTCTTTGACACAAAATGAAGAATGTTTGGCAAAGCAAGTATGAAGTCCGCCCCTCTCAGCTTGGATAAATTCCTAAGGCACAAATAAAAAAATGGCAAAGTGGTAGAGAAATCTCCAAGTTCGCCCAACCCAGAAGGAGAGAGAAAATGAATTGTTTGGCTAAGTAAAAATGTCCAGAGGGGCCAGAAGTCTGCCCAAAGAGTTGAAAATTGGCAGACGAATTATTGAGCACATTTTGGCTAGGTAGACAATTGGAAGATAAAATATTTGGCCACGGACAAACGAATTTAGCCATGTATCAACTTTAAACGGGTTGGGATGTTAGTATTTTAATATTTTTAATTATTTCCCAACACTTAGAGGATTTTAATTAAAAAATTCGAAATCTGGAGATTATTTAGAAGATTAAATCATTTTCGCCTAGGTAAAATCAAATTTGCCATGATTTGAAAATTTAAAGCACGTTGGAGAATCAATTTTAATAATTAATTTAATATCTTTTGATATTTTCTCCAACACTTAGGCAAATTTTTAAGAAGTTTGAAGATCTCAGACAAAGGTGGCGCAAAGGTAAAAATTGGAAACTTGCCTCAACGACCGAGAGAAAAATTAGAAACTTGTCAATCGGAGAAGGAAAAACGTTTCTAAAATTGAAACAAACTCAAGAAAAAGAAGGCAATTCCTTGAGAAAATCGCACTTCTCAGCCATAAATGAGTCTCAGCAACTCATTTCTCACAGTTTCGATTGAGAAGAAGTTATCTCTCTCGAATCTTCAAGGAATATATTGCGAAGGAAAAGATAGTGAGAATAACATTGAGAGAAGTCATTTTGTGTTGAAAGACGTGATCTTTAGAAAGAAATAAATTATTTCTTTGCTGAAAATCGCATTTCCCAGCATATTGGCGCACTTCCTTTGTCAAATTTCTAGAAATTTTGATTTGTTTGCAGCCAGAGGTCAATCTCAGAGGTTTGGAAATTGATTGGCAATATGTTTCTACTCTTTTTTATCTTCCACATTCTTTCCGGCACAAGTTTTATTCAATGCTTGGCAAATTTATTTACTTTCAGCTTGCTTTTTCACAGAAATTTTACTTTAAACAAGCTGAAAGTACGATTTTGTCCAACAACACCTTGGAATAAATTAATTTTAAAAGGTCTTGTATTAATTTTAAGTATTTTGTACTTGCAGGTTGAAGATCAATCAGAGAGAGTCATCCCAAGAAGCACAGATGAAGTTTGCTAGCAAAGGATCGCAGCCGAAGACCAAAATAAAGTCAAAATGGAAAAACATTTCAGACACCAATCTTGGCCATATCGACCTCGACGAATTCAAGAGAAGGATATATGGGCACAATGGACCTTTACCAACGCCTGCCGCCAGGAGAATGGTGAGAAACGGAATTTTTCAAGCTGTCGGATTCCCGCCTGCAACTCAATGTGTTGAGCTGATGGTGGAATGCGCACTCCATTATGATGCTGAATTAAGGCAGATTGTGGCACCCGATGTGAGAGTACTGGCTCATCTGGGAGAGTTGGCCATACAAGAGGCTTTTGGCATTCCTACGTACCCCAAGACAATCTACAAAACCAAGGAGGACGTCCAAAGGCTGTATGATGAAGAGCCTGACCTCTGTGTCGCCAACCTCAACAAGTCATGGCTAGATAAGCCAAGACCTTCCTTCAAGAAAATTCCTAAGAAGCTGTTACGCACAGACTTCAAAGAGGATTATGGGGACATCATCATCTTGCTAAACAGGATAGCAGGCAATCCTTTGGGGGCACCTTTCGAGCCATGGATGTACTATTTCATTGAGGACATCACGGAAGGCGTGAAGATGTTCAACTGGTCGCGCATGATAAGTAACAATCTCCACGAGCAGCTTATCAACCTGGAGAAGACTAAAACGTTCTACATGAGCTCCTATGTCATCTATATGTTGGCTAGGACGTACAAATATGCAGGCTTGATCTGCAAAGGCACAGTTGGCAGTGGAGTAAACGAGTTGAAAGCATATGACTATTATCCACAGCTGCAGTTGAAAGAGAAGGCACACTTTAGGCGAGTTCACGACGCCTTCCTTATGTACATCACAAGGATACTCCAGGGAGGAACACATCAACGGCTCACTCATGAGGCCAAAACCCTGATTGGCAAGTACGGATCTTGGTTCATCCAATATCCAAGGTATACTTATATCAGAATCCAGGGATTCACCAGAAACCCGTACCGATTGCCAATCTTCCCCACAAATAAAATGGTCTTGCTTGAAATATTGAGGCAGCTGGAAGAGTTTCAAGGCTTCCAAAGGGCAAAACAGAAGGCGGCAGTCACCTTTTCCTTCTTTATAGGGAACATGCTGGAGTCATGTCCATCATCCCAGGCCGCCGATAGTGCCAGACTTGAGATACAGAATTATCCTTTTACCACTTATCAATCCAGGGGCAATTTTGACCCACATCACCACATCAAAACAGTGGATGGAAGGAGATACAAGCACAGGGTTGAATTGGAGGATTTTTGGGCAGATGTTGCGGATGAGTTTGAGGTTAGGCGAAGGATGTGGTCTAGACTGTCTGTCAGCTTGATCAGGGCAACGGAACTTTGTCGAGTGCCAGATCAGTTGGAAGAGGATGAAAAACAAACGCAGCCATGCTTCGATGGGAGTTTGTCTTTGCCTGCTGTCAGCTGGTCGGAACCAGAGCATGCCGATTTGAATACTTTGATGAGACCTGTCATCAAGTATACACAGTGGTGGGTCGATCAACAAATTTAAGAGCTAAGGCGAAAAAGTATAACACTGACTTATGATATGTTGAGTGAGGCGGAATCCTATTCTTCCAATGCAGACGCATCCCAAGACATAGAAATGATAGAGGCCACCACTTCCAGGAAAAGGAAGGAGATAGCTATGAGTAAGGAGCCAGCTTAGAAACAGGCAAAGCCAAAGCCTTCACGCTCTATCGCATCTAGAAATATTGAGGAGATGCTGGCTACTGTCCATGCTTCACTGGCTGACATTAGGGATCCTTCTCCAATTCCTGAAGACAATATGGAGCCTCAGTCGGACGATGATGCACCACCATCTCCCACGAGCACGGAAATATTGGAGTCTGACGATAATATGGGCACCCAAAATGATGATTTCCAGGAAGGAATGATTTCAGCCCTTAGGGGAATTTTGGACGTTCTTGACAGAGAAGACATGCCGGAAGAAAATGGTGTGGAACAGCTCACAATCCTGGACTGGCTAAGGGAAAGGCTAAAAATACAGGTGCCAGTGGAAGAGCCACAAGAGGATGATACTGCGGACTTCTTGGTCAGACTTACACATGTTGATGTTATAGCAACTTAGGGTTGCACTTCCATTGCACGCATTCCGTGAAAGAAGCATAAATTAAATGGTAGCCTTTCAGCTATTTAATTTATGACAATAACATTTAAACATAAAGGACCGACCCTAATGGTTCGCATGTATTGCTTGTTGCTTGGGCTGACCTTACTTGTATTTATCATTTATTATGTTTCTTTATAGAGGGCCGACCTAAGTTGAAGAGGCGCCTAAATTGTATATATACAAGGTCTTGTATTGTCATTATCATCATTCAAGTTCTTCAAGTAAATTTGCAATTAAGAGCAGAAGTTCGCACCTTCATAGCAGCAGTTCGAATTCAAGGAAGATCTCATTCATTTGTATATCTTGCATCTAGGAGAGGTGCGATTTCATTGTATCAATTATTGGCCATTGCTGGGCCTAAGTTGTAAGCAGATTTCTGCCCTTGTTCTACTTTATATAAGAGAATCATTTGTTGGGTTTTTCTCCCTCAAGAGGAGGGTTTTCCCAAGGTATCTTGCTGTGTTTATTGTCTTATGTGTTGCAATATTTTAAGTGCTTTCAGTTATATAATCTGATCTAAGAAACACTAACATGGTATCAGAGCGGGTTTGAAAAAGATCATGATCAGATTTATTTTGCAAGCACTTACCTTAATCTTTTTCAGTCTATCCTTTCTTCTTGTTTTAAATTTCAAGATGGTGAATGATCTGAAAATCGAGGATAGACTCGAAGGAGTTTCTAACTACACATCATGGAGGTTCAGGATCATGCTCACATTGGAAGAGAATGATTTGGCTAAGTTTGTGAAAACAAAAGTTCCCGAACCTGAGGAGGAAGAAGAAAAGTTGCAGTGGAGGAAGAAAGATACTAGGGCAATGAAAGTGTTGGTTGATTCTGTCAAAGATCATATTGTTCCGATTGTCTTCAAGTTGGATACCGCAAGGGAGATGTTCAAAACATTGGAAGAGATGTACGAAATCAACAACATCAGTCGTGCCCTAACCTTGAAGCAACAACTACTTCACATTAAGATGGCAGAAGGAGAGTTTGTCATCACCTACTTCATGAAGATTTCCGAATTGAGAGATCAACTCTCTACCATTGGTCATATTGTTGATGACAAGGATTTGACCATGTTGGCTCTTAATGGTCTTCCTTCATCTTGGGAATCTTACATTCAAGGAATTAGTGCGAGATCAAAACTTCCCAAGTTTGATCGATTAAGGGCAGACTGCATTCAAGAGGAGTCGAGGTTGGCAGCTAGAGGCACTGGTCAAAGTTCAAAGAACGAAGATTTACATGTTCTCACCTCTCATTCATCGAAGAAAGGAAAAGTTTGGAAGAAAGGATTATTCAAGAGGAATAAAGATAATGGGTCAGATGGTGCTCCTGCATTCAAGAAGAAGTGGGACCTCTCTCGTGTTCAATGCTTTAGTTGTGACAAATTTGGTCACTATGCGAAGGATTGTCCTACCAGGCCTAATCAACATGTTTCATTTGCGGATGTGATTGAGACCTCTCCCCAAAATGATTCTAGTGAATTTCTACTCTAGTCATGGGCCTATGTTTAAGCTGTGAAGGTTGTGTACTAAGCGCAAGAGCAGCATATCGTACTGTGTCCACCCTTCAGAATATTTAAGAGATAAGTATTCTTTGTTTTTGATTGTATTTACTATTCTAGGCTAAAATTCAATTTGTTGAGTTATGCAAATCTGACATTATTTACTTAGGATTATGTGTGACCAGTAAATATTGATCACTGTGATAAGATTCTTTAGATTTATTCATTGCAAGTAGGATCATGCTAATTTGTGAAGATTGTCTTTTGTTTTGTTGAGATTAGCTCTTCTGAGAAATTGAAAGAAAGACATGTCATGATTGATGAATTAATTATCTATTACTCAGGAGATTTTGAAATCCATGAGATAAGTATTGCATGGTTGAATAGTGTTCATGAATTGTTTTTGTAGTTATTAATTCATGCTATAACATTGAGATAACCTGAGCATCAAGCAATCTGCATCTTTAAGTCACAGGATATCTAAGTCATACCGAATAAAGAAATGATCAAGCTTGGAGTCATAGCTTGCAGTCATTGGACTATATTGATGGCTGGAGATATCTCTCGAAGACAAAGTACCTTTAAGGTCGTCATTGTGTTCAAAGTGTGAAGGGTACGGACTGATCTGAGCTCAAGTACAACGTATCACACTATGTCCAGCATTTGGACCTATCAGAATAGTTAAAAAAATAAGTATTCTTTGGTTGCTGAGTTATATCATTTATTTATTCTTTAGATCTTGTAATTAAGAGAGATAGTAGATTCTCTTGAATTGTGTTGTGTTCACTAGCATAAGATCTTTTGAAAAATTTCATTCATGATATAACTTGTACGATTCTTATCTTGATATTTCTTTGGATAATTATGGACTGTTAGTAATCTCTATCTAAAATGCTTCCTGGATAGGTTTAGGGGGAAGAAGATGATAAGAGATTACTTAGTGATGAAAAGCTTGAGGCATCTTGTGAAGAAGTCATGTCAACCAAAGAAATGATCAAGAGGGAGTAAACACTAGAGGGACTGAGTTGGTGGCTAGAGGGAGTAAATCTCCAGAAGTCTTCTTTGCAATCTCTGAAGCCGGGATCAAGAGGGAGTTCTATGACTCACTGAGAATAAGTAAGGGTTGCAATGTTGCAAGGCCGGATGTTAAATTGTTGAAGTACCTCTTCAGCAGTTGGGTTCTGAATTGCTCAAATCAACCTGGATTGGTAGCTCCGCAAACCTATTCAGAATAGAGTGATCTGGGATGCGGTCGAAGAGGACAACCCTGAATCTCTACAGAGGTGTGCGTTGGAAACCATTTCTCTATTGAGAGAGATTTGAGGTGTAAGCCCTTGATAATGCATTTCTCTATTGAGAGAGATTTGAGGTGTAAGCCCTTGATAATGCATTTCTCTTTTGAGAGAGATTTGAGGTGTAAGCCCTTGATAGTGCATTTCTCCTTGAGATTTGAGGTGAAAGCCCTTGTTTCCACCCTCTGGGAGAGCCATGGTGGATGTCATGTGTGTGACTCCATGACAGCATCACGTGAGGGAATCCGTGATGATTTATTTGTACTTGTGTCTCACCCTTTGGAGGAGCCATGGTGAAAGTCACATTGAGGTGACAACATCACATTAAGTGATGAGCACTTGTACATACCATCTATGGAGGTAGCCATGATGGTTGATATCACGATGAGGTGATATTCTATTTTGTTTTCATATTGATATGATGTGTCTTGTGCAGGTGGAAGTATCATCCCTAGCTGAGAGGGAGTGTTGATGTTATAGCAACTTAGGGCTGCACTTCCATTGCACGCATTCCGAGAAAGAAGCATAAATTAAATGGTAGCCTTTCGACTATTTAATTTATGACAATAACATTTAAACATAAAGGGCCGACCCTAATGGTTCGCATGTATTGCTTGTTGCTTGGGCCGACCTTACTTGTATTTATCATTTTTTATGTTTCTTTATAGAGGGCCAACCTAAGTTGAAGAGGCGCCTAAATTGTATATATACAAGGTCTTGTATTGTCATTATCATCATTCAAGTTCTTCAAGTAAATTTGCAATTAAGAGCAGAAGTTCGCACCTTCATAGCTGCAGTTCGAATTCAAGGAAGATCTCATTCATTTGTATATCTTGCATCTAGGAGAGCTGCGATTTCATTGTATCAATTATTGGCCATTGCTGGGCCTAAGTTGTAAGCAAATTTCTGCTCTTGTTCTACTTTATATAAGAAAATCATTTGTTGGGTTTTTCTCCCTCAAGAGGAGGGTTTTCCCAGGGTATCTTGCTGTGTTTATTGTCTTATGTGTTGCAATATTTTAAGTGCTTTCAGTTATATAATCTGATCTAAGAAACACTAACAACACAAACTGCAACCAAGAAACAGGCAAAGAAATTCTCAAGCATACAGAGAGATGAGGCCGGCAATCGAACTATACAGCTTGCAGTGCCTACAATGGACAAACCGCAAGAGGACATAGCCCTGCAGGATTACACCATCACCACCATTGACTTGGGTCCAACCACGAAGGGCCAGGAAATTGAAGATTTGGACAATTCTGTGTCCACTATCAAGTCAAGGTTGGCAAAAGAGGTGGCCAAGAGGAAGGAGTGCCAATTAGAAATTGAGCGCTTGAAGGAGTATATCCAGCATTTGATCAAGCCACTTGATCAGGATAACACGGCAACTCCTCTTCTCCCGAACTCTTCACAGGAGGCAGCCAAGGAGATGGAAGAAAACAAGGTCACAGTTTGAGAGGCCAAAGAATGGATAGCGGTCAAGGGCACAAAAGCTGAGGCGTTCATGGAGAGGTTGACCTTAGTTTACGGCCAGGCCACTTCACTACTCTCTAGACTGGCCGCTTTGGCGGAAGTATGGGAGAGCCTTCCAGATGTGCAGGATAGGATAATTCCTTGCCTTAGGATTCTGAAAGGGATTCCTAAGCAAGAGCTGATAGACGGAGGTGTCATTGCAGCCGGTGCAGCTTATGACTTCCATACTTGGTATTGGGCACTAACAGCACGAGGTGAAGTCTTGGAAAGGGTAAAGGTTGACGGTCTCAAGCTGGAGGATCAGGTTAAAGAAGTCCAGACCAAGATTCTCAGCATGGTTTCCGACATCCTGGACAAGGAAGCCCTACGAGAGCGCGACTTGCGGTTGGAGGTTTTGAAGGGAAAGGTCCAGGAAAACATCTTTGCTATCAATGGACTCATCTTGAAGCAAGACTGAGCCAAATTAACGAACTTCCTGAACATCCGAGAATCCTTTGAGAAGACTGAGCCGGAGTGGGAAAATACCTTTGTCAGGTGCGCCGAGAGCATGGATGGACTAGAATTCAGAATCGGAATGCTTCCACAGGTCACCATGGATGAAGTTGCCTTAATCGTGTCTAGATTCGTCGAACACACAGCAACTCGAGAGGATCGAGATGTGATTCCTTGAAAATAGCTCTGGGCGCCAACTCACTGTTGTTAACCTTTAGTTCACTGGTGTTGTTTCGGGAAACCCTAATTAGGGTTTTATTTGTTTTAATCTCGGTCGTTGGCTCATTTTTAATCTGAACCGTTTATTCAATTTTGTGAACTCTATATAAACTTGCATACACTCATTTGTAATTTGTGAAGTGAGTTGTGTAAGATTGTTGCGACAAAACTATTTCCGTTTATAAAAGCTCTTGTGCATGATTTGCTAAGAACCACTTTTATTTTCAAGTAGTGTGCAAGGTTTTCATATTTCTCCTTCAACACTTAGAGTAGAATTAAATTAGTATTTCATTCATATGTTTTGTTAGTGAATGATAGATTTGAGAGCCGTGGTGGATAAAATTAAGCTCATTCTTTTGTTGAATGGATGATTTGCATTCAATGTGTAAAGTTAGTCTGAGCCATTAAGTCGTGGATGCTTAACTTCTGTTTGTTTTAAATTATCAATTCAAACATGAAAATCATTATCACCCCCATTGAAGATTGCACCCGCTTTGCGTAGTTGTCCGAAGGAGGTGAAACAAAGTGCGGTTATTCTGAATTTTATCTAGTCACTGCCGTCTCTTGAGTTCTTAGGCATAGTTTAGATCTCTAAACCCATCCTTTTTGCCTTTTTTTTTGGAAAATCTAAAATACCCACCAAAAAGAGTCTTTAATGATAAAACTGTCTAAGTCCTAAACTTGCAAGCAAATTATAACGTAAGTCCCCTTGTGATTACCAACAAATCACAACGCCCACTGGCCTTATCCACATGTCATGACCTGACCAGAAGAAACATTAGAGTTATTGTATTATCTTCTAGGTATTTGCAATCACTTTTCAAGAGAGGATAAAGTGTCCTTGGGCATTTTATTCTGTGTTCGGTGGCGTATTCAAAACACACACCAACAAATAGTTACACTAAACATTCTTCTTCTTGGAAGAATATGGAGATTGCACTTGACTAGTCTACAAAGAGGGTTGATTCTTGCCCTTATTCTTCTGAGATATCTTGGCAGGAAAGGCATGCTCTGAGGAGGATGAACTAGCACCGCTACCAAACTATTGTTTCCATCGATCCTGCTACAGAATTTTGTTGTAGAGATTTGGAAACTTCAAATCAACATTTTTTGAGGTAATGTTGAGTGTCTCAATAAAATGCTCATAAGACTTTGGTAGATTCTTCAGAATGATGACTACCACATCTTCCTCCTCCATCTTTCGACCAATCGCCTCCAAATGATCACGGATGTCCTTGATTCTTGTGAGATGCTCTTGCTCGGCTCTTGTCGAACATTTCATGCAAACCCTTCAAATGATTCCAAATGTTTGTAGTTGTTTTGCCAGACGCCACCTGAGGCAGTTGATCATCGGTGACTGAGAGTTTAATAAGCATCGCGGCTTCTCTATTTTGCTCATCAAACTTTTCCTGATCTTTACTCGTCGTTGTAGGACGTGTAGTGTTGCCCAAAACAATTTGGTCAAGGCAAGAAAACAATTTGGTCAAGGCAGGAATATTCAAAAATTGTCATCATGTGCTGCTTCCAGGTATTATAGTTATGGTCGTTGAATTTTTGACTACCTTCCAACATGATATGAGACAAAGAGGCCATTTATCATAGGTTTGTATTGAGTACCTTTACAGAAAATCTGACAGATACAAGGCATAAAACCCCTTAAGCAGAAAATTTGTCAAAAAAGGCCTAAAACCCGAGGTAGCTGGAACATTCAGAAATGAGGACAGAACCAAAGCCAATACCCTCGAAATAAAAGATACCCAGAATAAGAGACCCACAAATTGAAAAAAAAATACTTCACCTAGCAAGAAATTATGAGCATAAATTCACCCAAAAATAGTGCAGTCATGAGTTTTGAAAAAAAATCAAGCAAAATGAGGGCCGCCACAAAAAAACGCAAGCTAAAAACACCAAAAAAATGGCGCTTAGGTTGTGAACAAGGAAAATCACATTTCAGAAGATGGCTTTGAACAGGGAAAAAATGCGTCAAAAAATAACACCCAAAAAATGGGTGGAGAGTTCTTATCGTGCGGCCAAAATGCCCAAAGAAAAAACATGTCCAGAAGAAACCCCACAATCTTTTGAGAGATCGATTAGAATGGAGGTCATTCGGAAAAAAAAAGAAAAAAACACATCTTCAAAAAAAAACAGAACCCTAGATGTGAATAGAGGTCGCGATTTAGAGATAAGACAAAACGTGATTTTAAGAGGTCGCACAACTTCTTTAGACACAAAAAATCACGATTTTTTGCAGTCGGGATTTACTGAAATCTTCACCAAAAAAATCCCAAATGCCCAAAAAGCCAGATGCAATTTTTCTTCGATGATTGAATCTAAAAAATCAGAAAATCGGCACTAGAAAAAATTTCCCTCCCAATCGACCTACTCTAATACCATATTAGGTAAATTCTTGAATGTATTAATGAATGAAAGAGGCAAGCTCTTTATAGAATTTACAATAAACAAATTTAGAAATAAATCTGGAGGTTTCTAATGAAATTGAAGTAAACTAAAATTAAAAAATGGAAAGAATCTAAACTAATAGATTACAATATTGAGCATTAATATATTAAGCAAATATTAATCTAATATCATCCAGATTTGGAATGGGAGTGAATATATCAAAGATTTGCATGAATATTCTTATTGGTTTCACGGTATTGTCACAAAGAAGTTTGAGCTATCAGGTTTGCATAGTGTTCTATGGCAGGAATTGCAATATCTCAGAGGTACTGGATCAAGACATTTTGTGCAGTATAACATAATTTTGAAGCATCATGGTAGAAATTGCTTGCGGACAAGCAATATTTGGGAAGGGAGGACTTGTCATGTCCCCTTTTTTCTAATAAAAGTACTTACTAAAAATAGTAGGTTTCCACCGTCCCAAAATAGTAAGTCAAGAAGGGTCACAAGGGACATTAGGAAAAAATATATATATAATATTTATATTGTCCTAATCACATTTACATCATTTGGGCAAATAAATATTAAAATTATAAATATTTATAAAAAGTTTGTGGGGCCAAAGTTGGAAAATGCATTTGTTATGGAAATTGGCTTTAATTGGGTGCATGACAGCATTTGAATTTAGCAAATCAAGTTTGGAGTGGAGTTATGATGAAGACACACTTGGAAACAAGGGGTTCTTTCTTGGCATGCAAGCATCCTCATTTTTGGGCATGAGATTTTGGCACCCAAGTTTGGTTGGGAAAGTTTTTGATATATATTTGTTTTGTGTTGTATGTTCAGGCATTCTACTTTGGTAATTTTACAGGCTTATGTTGTTCTTCTTCAAAGGCTGAGAAACCATTGATGGAGTGATCTTTCAGGCTGATAAACAAAGGAGATAGAGACTTGCAGGCAATGTGTTTACAGGTCTCCAGAGGCAATTTCATCTAGAAGTTGCAGCAGTGCTAAAAGGCTATAAAGTTTATTGTTCATTTTGTCAAATAGTTGGTTGGAGTTGAGCAGTTTGGTGTGCTTAGTGTAGATTTTGGTTTTCAGTTTGTTTTGTTGTTATATGCAGCAAATATATCTGTATTGGAAGCATTTCATTAATGTATTTTGCTGTCCAGAATTGATGTTTTAAGATTGGGAGTTGTGTGGAGTTATTTGGGGTTTCAGCAGTGTGTTCGAGTGCAAGTTTTTGGTGAGGGTTTGTATTTCTGTTGTTAACAGCATTTGTAGCAGATTTCAGAAGTTTATATATGTATTTTTCTGTCCCAGGTGTTGTATTAAGTGCTGGTGATTTTGTATGAATGCTAAAGTTGCTTTGGTTGAAGTTTAATCCGTTGTTTTGTATTACAAATGGTGTAATTTGCAGCAAGATTGTGGTTACTGTTTGCTGTTGTAAAAGGCAGCAAATTAATATTAACAATCATGATTTTTATCTAGCAATGTGTCTCCATCTCATTTACAAATCATTTAATAATAAAAATCAAAGTTTATTGGTGAAATTTCATTATACACAAAAAAAAAATCGGTGTTTGAGCAAATCTTTATGGTAGATTTGAAATTTATTTAAGAGGGGATATTACATGAACAGTTAAAAATCCTTGATGATTCTAAGAATTCTCCATAGGACAATGATACAGAAGAGGAGCTTTCTTATTGAAAACATCTTGACCTACACCTCCAGTGTCAACAACTTTGCCAATCATTCATACTTAGGCATCAAATGTGGACATATTGGGAAATAAATTCAATGTAGTTGCATGATATGCACTCTAATTCCACCACCACCCTTCCTACGAAACTACAAAGTTCAAAGTCACTTCACCAAGAGCTTCTAATAATCCTTCACAACAAGGCATATTGTGGGATGAACAGTGTTGTCCCATGACATGTACTAAGATTCCACCTTCACCTATTTCTTCTACAAAGTTTAGAGACTCTTCACTAAGGGCTTTTAATGAGATCTTGTGATGAGACATAGTGGGATGAGCAATGTACTCACATCAGATGTAGTGAGATTCCACATCCATACACTACATTTTTGGCACCTATTGTATGTCACTCTCTAAGTAGTCATTCTCTTCAATTAGACCTAGGAGTCCTTACTACATTTTTGTGTTTTCCTCCCAAATTCTCCTTCTTGGAGTAGGAAGACCTTTTACATGCACCTAAAGATTACTACTATCAAAGGGAAGGAATGTTGTCTAGTGCACATGGATTGTCATCAACCTTCGGTTTTATCCTTCCATCACTAGAGCGAGAGGCAACACACTTTTTGGAAGGCTCTCTAATCATCCATCATTCCTCTCCTTGGTAAGGAGTTTTGTCCTACAAGTCTTCTCCTTTTCTTTCAAGGGGTAACACCTTTTTTGTACTTTGGGATTCTTCAAATTGTACATGGGTACCTCATAATGGTTTGTCTTGCCAAGTTTCATTTATTTTTTCCCGAAGTTGCACTTGAGGGGGTTTATTGGTGACTTGGTGTAATTATATAATTGCACCTTATATTAAGTTGACTTAAGTAGTTCATTTTATTTCCTTAGATAAACTAGAAAAATAAGAGAACATGTCCAGCCCCTTGATTGATACAATTCTTTGCTAGCTCTACCTCATTCATCTCCTTGATTGGAGTAGTTAGGTACTACCTCTTCTGCATCAAGATGAGTTCAATTGATGCCATGTTTCTACTTTTTGAACCACTCCTCTAGGACACTTGTCATCTTGACTTGTGTACATCCAATGTCTCTATATTGTAGTCCACTTCCTTTGTTTTATACACATGAATACAGATATTGAAATGTTGTTCTCGTTTTGTTTCTGTTCCTACAGAGATTTAAATATTGTTTATTCTTTATTAAATCTAACTTCTAGAAGAATGATATCTACAAATAGCTTTCCCAGCAATTTTCCCTAGACAAATAAACTTCAAAAAAAAAATTGTGATCTTTTCTACCTCAAAGATAGAAAGATAGGAATTTAATTGGTTAAGCTATTTATTTAAAGCACCAGCATCTATCTTTCCTTCAATGATGGTTAAATCCAAGAAACTTGTACCTTGGGGAGTGTTTTGCCTCCAAAAGGTTTCTTGGTTGATGTAGAGGGTTGCTCAAGAGAAGACTGCACTCATTGCAAGAGTCGTACGATAATTGTCAATCATCTTGATCTCTTGTCATCCAAAGTGACCTGCAATATTGTCTCTTTGTCGCTGCAAACTATCTTCTGGTGCCATGTTGGGTTTAGCATCTTAAGCTTTCACTTGTCTACTATATATTAGGATCATGAGAAACAAGGTAAGATGAAGCGTCATGAGTTTCGAGAATAAGCTTCATGTTAACTAGCCATCTTATGATTGTGTATTCAAAGACAAAGTGACTTCTAGAAATGATGAGACAAGAGACTCTTGCTCTGATGGCACAAGTTCAATGCCCAAAAATAATATGAGGTACAACACCAAAAAATACGTAAGAACCGTGACATCATATTTTAATAAATTCATGAATCTGCAAATTTTGTACAGAATTTTGCGAGGTTATGTATGGCTCAACATAATTGGAAACTAACTCCAAAGAATTAATGGGAAATTCATTGGAAAAAAATCAGGCTTGGGTTAGGGTTCAGGTTAGGGAAAAATCAGATACCATGATACTTTTGGACCAAAAGATTCAGACATTATCAGGAAATATCAGAAAAAAATTTGCAAAACTACAATTTTTTCAGATGAAAATCATTAGAAGTTGGGCTGACCAATTATATCAGAGAATCATGATTTTCAAAAAAAAAAATCAGCAGGGGGTTCGGGTGGTGATTAATCAGGGTATATCGGTGATTTCTGCTATAGAAAGAAGATGTTTGACCTTCCAGACTTTTATATTTTCAGGAGACAATGTGGGAGATGCACCTAAGTTTCTGGTGGGATTGCTGGCACCTTGTGTCAAGACAGAATGAAAATTATGTTGTATGGTTTCATCCATGGGTGGTTGAAGAGATGATCAAGCCAAGGGTGTATGGTGTACATCATTTTCTTAAGGCTAGGATCAGTGCACGATGGTCAGACTCTCAAATCCTCCTAGATAGAAATCTGGAACATGTGAATCTACTTCCTTTTTCAATTTGGGAAAACAGACATTAAAGAAAGGGATAGAAGTTGTCAGAGACCAAATCAGCCTGCATTTATAGATGAACATATGTATATCTCTATGTTGCCAAATTTCATATCATAAATTTGGGGTACTACTTGTATCCAACCTAAATTCTCATGCTCTCCTGCAGCCACAAATCATATAACTTAATGTCTCAAATCTGAGTCTCGGAGAGCTATAAACCTTCCTAGTTAATGCATCTGTGTAAAGGACACGGGAATAAAGCCAAATGAATATATATAAATAAAATGTTAAACTAGAAGTTAGAGAATATTTGATTAGGAGTTTATTGATCTTAATTGAACGAATTGTGGCATGCAGGCTCTACTGTGCTATCAAATAGCTTACCGTGTGTATATTTACTTTTTCCTTATCAAACTAAGACATCTGACTAATCTCATGTTCTGAAACATGCACTAGATTAACCATTTTCTATAATATTGCTTACGTAGTTCGAAGTTCGATACATTCATACTAACCAATTGTCTATCACTTAAATTTGACTCTAAACCCCTTGCATTTTTTATACTTTTTTTTATCATACATCTTTGTCAAGGGAACAGTAATAATCATAAGAATCAAAGTAGACTTTTGTTATTTTCACAAGAAAATTTTAAGCTAAAACTTATAACTCTAAAATCAGTCGCAGTTAGCGAGATTAAACGTGTGCATGGTTGTTACTCATGGAAAGAAGAAAAACACACACAACTTGAAAGATATCAGCATTGTATACCATTTCTAAACTTACCATGGTCAAAACAGGTTTGGAATTTATCAAAATTAAAGCATATGTAATAACTAAAAACAAGATTTTTTGAGTGTTCAAGATTAACCTCTACATAATCAATTTTTCCCCCAGCGTTATGCACAGCCTCTAAAACTGAATGCCGCAATATTTCTGTAGAAATTTGTCCATTGCATACAGCATCTTTAACTTGATTTAAAGATCTACAAATAGATAATGCCTGCAGAAGCATTGAAGATGTTATAATTATCTTTAGTGTAACTCTTATATCGTCAAATAAAATCATACAGAAACTCAATGAAAGGCTGTGAAAATAAATACAAGTCATCAGGGAGAAGCAGCTATAGGATATCCTATCCAAAAATATTCAGTATAACTTGAAGAAAAGAAAATGCAATTTATTTCAAGCTAAGGTATAATGCAATCCATCGCATATGCCATTTTCACATATCCCATCTGCAACAAAAGAAAATTCCCACTTTTTCTTCTAAGGTTTGGTTAGCCTTTCCCTACTTGCATGTGCCTGGCTTTTATGTTGTCTACTACAAACGGCAGAAAAACAATATTGGTCCAATCCATAAAATATGCATAACCTGATATATGCTGCAATTATTCATAAAAAAGCACTTTTTAAAGTAATTTTAATTTACGCAAAAATTGCTGTATATAGTATCATTAATCCAGGCAGAAAAACTATTGGAAAACATCCATTTGTACTGCTAGAATATGGAAGTTACTTTTCATTATCATTCCCTTTGGGAAAAAAATCATTAGATGAATTCACAATATCTATTTTAGGTAAAAAAGTATATCTATTAATCCTCGACATTGAAGGTTTTGTATGCAATTACATCCAATTACCCTATTTTTTGTTCCTCTATATTTTCGGTTAAACAGAAAATAATATGTAAGAGAAATTATAACAGCCTAAGTCTTAGCCTGAACAAGGCACAAGAACTATAGCATTTCATCTACATATATTTCAATGCAATGCATGCCTGCAAAAGAGCAAGGACCATAAGAACAAAGCCAAAGCGATTATGCAAAAGACTCAACCATCCTAGCAATGCCTATAAATTTCAGTCAGTTGAGACTTGGAAAAATCGGTACATTGTGCCTTAGCCTTCCAATTCAGGTTACTCTTGTCACATGAAATCGTACCTTGGTAGAGATAGGTTAGCATTCTAATGACACAATGGGACTGAACTCAAGGTGTAGGACCTTGCAAATGAGGTCAGATCTCCGGAGAAGGCCGACTTCCTTTCTCACCTAGATGCAGCAATGTTGGTCCAAACTAGCACTAAATTAACTCTAAACTAATCATGTTCTACTGACCTCTAGGGAAAAGGGTAAGAAAGAATTCATAAAATGAAAAGGGGTGGTGATGCACCTAGATTAAAATTTGATTCTTCTCGCCTATATTTTGCATAGGGAACCAAAGGAAAACACCATATAACATAACACAACTCTCTGTCATAACGGTCTTCAGAAATATGCATGAAAGTTGGGGCCGAATGTCACTAAGTGGGGTGGAAATGACCCACAATCAATACCTACAGCAAATTAACATAACATACAGACTAGAAAAAAGATAGAGCATTGATGCATATATAGAGGTAATATGTCTTATGCAGAATACAAGCATTGAGAGGAGGTAAAAAAAGTATATTTTATTGATTCAAAGGCATAACCTTGTTTTACAATTGCAAAAAAGCCAAAATGCATAAATCTGCCAAAGTAAACCCAAGAACCCCCACAATGAGCACAAAAGTGCCTTTTATGCCTAGAGAAGCATTGAGAATGTCAAAACAAGTGGTGGGAGAAACAACCCTAGCTGTCATCATAGACCAAGGACCTACAAACATGTGTACTTTGAGATTTGATTGACTAGGAGAGAACAATCTTCTTTTCTAGTTCATAACTGATCAAAATCGCCCAGGAAAGTTGTTGCAACCGTACTTTATGGAGATGGTATACTAGAAAAGGAATGTCAAAAATAGTTCTAACATGAACCATGTCATTGAATGAGCTGTGTGCTTGAATGCAAGCAACAAGAAGAAATCACCCAGAAATCCTACTGGAAATGGTGAGTTGAAAGTGCGCTATGACAGAAAAAGGAGGTGCAGAAATTAAATGAAGCATGGGCGCCACACAATCCATCAGATCCACACCAAAATGACATAAATGCCCTTAGAGAAAGCACTTGGATTGAGCTAAGGCAATTGTAGTGGAGGTTGAACCTTGATGGAGGTAGATGAAACTTGTTTTTAGTCGCCTTTGCTTGTTACGAAATTAGCCCCTCACCGCTTTTTCTTTCAGCCAACTTTGATTTTGGTGAACCAAACTTTCAGTAAATCAACAAGTTTTCAAACTTACCTTGTCAGCAAACTTGCATTTTCAGCAAAATAAAGAGTTTGCAAACTTAACACTTCACCGAAACTAAACTTTAATCTCCTTTCATTCTTTCTTTCAATGAACTAACTCCTTCAAGGAACCTCCCTCATCAGCAAACCAATTCTCTCGACAAAATTGCCCTTTTGGTGAACTAAAGAGTTCACGAACTTAACACTTTGCTGAAACAAATCTTTAATCTCCTTTCATTCTTTCTTTTAGCAAACTTACCTTTTCAGCAAACTAAACTTTCAACAAACTAACAAGTTCACAAACTAGCGAACCTGCCAAAAACTCCTTTGTTTCACCTTCAACTAACATCCCCTTTTGGCGAACTTACCTTGTCAACAGACTTGCCTTTTCGGAAAACTAAAGAGTTCGCGAGCTTAACACTTTGCTGAAACAAAACTTTAATCTCCTTTCATTCTTTCTTTCGACGAATTGGCGAACCTACCGAAAACGTTTATCTAAGAGCTACTTCGTCAAAATTCCTTAAGACAAACAAATTTTGCAATTATGGATTGAATGAATGAAGGTAAACACATAGCCACAGAAAAAAAAAACATCATGGTGACCCATTATGTCTTATCTCAGACCGGTTATCAACAATGGGAAAACAAGGGTGGCACAAAGTGTCAACAGTTACCAAAACATAGTCAAAATACTTATATGAAGAAAATTGTCCAACCAACAGATAAGCAAGGTGACAATGGACAGCAAATGCATTAGTAAATGTTTCCATTTAGGTCATACTTGGGAAGGCTTTCACAAGTTAATCATCAAGAGTATCCTACATTGAATATTAGGTTGATTCTAGGGGTTGCCAAGCAAGTTGAGGGCCTTGTCTGGGGCTTGTATACACTATAGTTCCACTCATTACCCTTAAGAGTTGCTTCAACAAAGCTCTTAGGTGGGTTGTTTGACTCTTGGGCACAAATACACTACTCTTGGAGGTGTTAGATCAGTTTTCTTTTGGCTTTCTTAGAAGTGAGAAGATGCTCAATGGCCTCCATCCTTTGTTGGAGGCATTTAAATTTTTCAGTAACATAAAGGAAGCAATCCTTTTGTTGTTGATTGCAGTTCTTCTGAGCCTGAAAAAGTTAGCCATGTTGATAACACAGCTTTCAAGGAGATTTGACCTGCATTGCCTTTTCATCGAATTTCTTGACTGCAAGCAAGAGATCCATCCTCCAATAGTGACCTAAGTTGCCAATTTGAGTATGGAGGTTTGCCTTCTTTTTGTACCCAAGTTCGGTACACCTAGCTATGGTCATATAAAAACATATTAAGAAATCCATAATTTGCACAAAATATACAAAATTGAATACAGAACAGCTAATAATTGTCAATTGATAATTCAATGTCAAATGTTAAAATTAAATAATCAAAACAATTTACATATGCTCAAAAAAGAGCAATACTAAGTGGTCAATGCCTTATCATCCACTCATTGTACTTCTTTGTTTGAGAAGAGGTGCAAGTTGGAATGCACATTGATCAACTCCTATCTTTTTCGGCTGCCAACTACTTGTACTTAACTAAGTGGATGAAGGAGTTTGTATCTGCTTGTCTAAAGAGGGCACAAAACTCACAATTTATTGAAATTCACAACAAAGTCAATACAAAATTACAATTTTTTAAATTATAAAAGCAAAGCTTGCCAATAGAACATATGAGTTAAAAAATTAAAAATACACATGTGATAGAACTATGATGACAAAAGGCTGTAAGTAAATAGATACTCAGCCATGGGGATAACACCAGAATGAGCCCCCTTCTTGTACTTGTTTCAAGGGACACTATGGGTGTGTCTTGTTAAAGCTATAAACTTCCCAAACTTGACCACAACTATGACCTACCATCATTTCCATTTGGTAACCTACTAATAGATCCTTCATCGCCAATTATGCCATCACATACAGAAATAGGAAGAATAAGTCTATCTTGACCTGTCTTCTCATCTGCATCATTGGTATCTTCAGGGTCATAGTGACTGTCGTTGCAACTGTCAAGGATCCACTGTCCTCTTCTAACTGTCAATTCTCTTAACTGTACTTAGGTGACTTCATAACCCTTTCAACATCTGTCTTCATCATGTATACCAGAGCATTTCCAACTACAACCTTTGATGAAATTCCATTTTCTATAATGCTTTGACAGATGTTCATGCCCCTTCTACTGTCATGTGTCTCTGTCTTAAACCTCAGTCTACTGTCCTATTTTTACTCATTTAGGATTTCTTACTGTCATCTTAATGTTATGCACAGGCCTTTTAGACTGTCCTTATTGCATGCTATAGATCTATAGTCTCACTGCCCTCTTCACTTTTCATAATGTTTTGCAACACAGTCATATTAATGAATCGGTTAACCCTGCCATCATAATGAATCACCTTGACTTGTTGACACTGCATTTTTAGCTACCTACAGTAGCCTGCCACTGTCATGTTCAGAGGTCTTCATGATGCCTAGAGGCTTTTATCTCTGTCTATGTGATTTTGAGAGGACTGTCACTTATTTGCTGCCCCTTGAGTCTCATAGTGTCTGTGATTTTGGGACTACATTCATCAGATTTTCCACACCATAGATCATCATTGTAGCCGTAGGTATCAGCTTTGACATTTTCAATATATTCAGGTGTATCTAACTCTACAAGTTGAGGTGTTCAACAACAGAAATATTAGGAGAAAGACATTTTTCATGAGTCATTAACTTGTCAAGAAATTCTTTTGCAGAGGCAGGTATAAGGTTAATCTCAGGTCTCTGAGATGTGCCATGTTCACCATATGCCTTATCCACTGTATGGTCCACTCTCTGCATCATTCATATTACTGTCAAACTCTTATTGCATGTTACTGTTATCCCTTTTGGCTCTGTCAATTATGTTTACAATGACTACCAAGCTGCTCTAGTTGAGATCAATAACTGATTCTTGACCTCAATATTGATCCTTGCATACTAAATTACCAGGTAGGGGACTGTCACTTACTTGGTTCTTAGGAGATCACTTGTCTTCATGCATGTTATGAACTGCAATAGTATTCCAGCCAAGAGCTCTAAATTGGCCATAAATGTCTTCCAGAAAATGCAAGACTAGCATCTCCATCAACTGTAATATGGTTATCATCGTATACTAATGTGAGTTTACCAAGTTTCCAGTGTGTCGCCAGTGAAGCTGCCATCATATGAACTAAACTGCCCTTTGACTGTAAGCCTCTATGCACAGTCCTTTTGCTTAACTCTGTCTACCTGCCTCATATGAAGCCTTCATAATTCCAATGATACCACTGTCCTATTTTATTAATTTGCCTAGACCTACACATGACTGTCACAGAGTTCATCCTAGATTGGGTGAAAAGAGGGAGTTCACTTATAAGTTGCCCTTTGAGCTTGAACAGTTGCTCAATCCCTCAATAGCCATGTCTTTGACATTAAGTGATGTCCTAAGACGACTATCTTGGAGACTGCCACCAGGAAGGTGCAATGTTGGTACATAAGGTTGTTTCCAGGCTCCATTCATACATGGATAAACTGATGAGTTTGCAGATGATGATGATGGAAACATAGGGGTATGGTTCAGCTCTCGTGGTGGTTTATTTGAAGGTGAAACAGTAAAGATCTTTAACATGGAAGATGGTGAACTTAGCATAGTAGGACTCATAGTTGAATTCATACCCAATGAAGTAGCAGCTTGAGGCGAGTGCACAATTGAATTTCCATGATAGAACACAATTCACTCTACCATAACAATGGATTGAACTGATGAAGAATTACTGACCCCAAGGAAAATTGTTGCAGCATTTAGGGCTCCAATGATATTGTTCAGATCTTGTTGCTTTAGTGTTTTCCAATGCTGCTTCCAAAAGCAAGCTATGCATTGAACAAAGAATCTCTGAGAATATTGGGCAGAAAGGTATAGGTCCTTAGAGCCAGGTGCAGGTGTGCTCAGTTCTCTGATAAGTTTCTGGTTCCGCTGGTAAAAGAAGGATCCTGCATAGACTTCTGCAAAGTCTACGCCAAGTTGCACTTCTGCACTACCACCAACATCCCATAACAATTGAAACCTGTCCTCTGGAATAATTTGGTTCTTTATTTCCATAGGCATGTCAACAAAGTAGTTGACGTGGTCAAATGCAAGTGATAGAAGTTGAAATGGCAGTACCATTCCTCTTTGAGGTTTTCCAATGGAATTTAGGTATTCCAAAACCAATGAACAGAATTTTGAACACCACTGAGAAAGGTAACTGTAACTAGAACTGTGATGGCGATCCAGCAAAAAGAACCTTGAGTAAACATGCCTTTGCTTTTTCCTTAAAATTTCCTTCCCAATGGTGAGTTCATCTATGATGCTATCAGTGTTAGGCTTGCTCCATACTCAATGATAGCTATGGCATTCTGACCATACATCATAAGAGGAGTCCAGTATCCCCATATCCACCAGTTAGGTATAGAATCTTTTGAAATGATGAATCTTCCCAGGACAAACTGAGTTTTCTATAAACACATATACCTTACCCTGTATCATTAGCTGTAAGAAACCCTTGATACCTCCCAACAGATAGGTTTACACAACTCTTCTTGACCCTACTATGCTCTAGAAGACTGATTCAAAACTTTGAAAACCATTGAAACCCAGATGAAACTTCTGACCATTATAGGAATTTTTAACTACCCTCCATCATGCAAATACATGTACTAGCACAGAGATCTTTGCAAACAACTGTAGGGAAAGGTCATGCATGGCCTTTATATTCTTTATGATAAAATCTACATGGTTTCCTCAAGACAATGCAAGGGTTTCAATAGAACAGAACAACAGACCTGCCCATGATGAACTCCACGTGCATGAATTTGCATGGCTGGAAAATGATGATCCCCTAGGACCATACAACCATTTAAGCCTACTTTCACTTACTGTGGATGCATTCCTATGTACAACTACCTTAAAACAGTGTTCGCATGGCTGCTGAGACTGAAACAGTGAAGAAGAAACATTGTATGCATCTCCCCATTTTGTGAAAACAAAATGTAAGGTTTAAATTTCAGCATGATCTCCTTTGTAGCCCTCTGTTACATACAAGAACAGTCTTGGATGCATTATGGAAATCTAAAAAGTCATGAAAAGATTTCTACACGTGATCAATACCTTAAAAAGCTCAACTTGTCCTCATTAAACTCAAACACTTACCAAAACAAACTCACTCCAAAGCTCATGCAACGTGTGGTTTGACTAAGTCTAAAGCTTTTTGAGAGAGAAGCAATCCACTTCTTCCTAAAATGATGTGGTTTGGTTAACATAAATCTTATTTTTTACCCCTGAATCCTTTAATCCATAGTTGAAAAACTCGCCAAATTGAAAAACTCAACTCAGCGAAAACTTGGCAAAAAACTCGGCAACTTTAAAAAATTGCTTAAATTTCATTAAAAATGCGTTCTTTTGCAAAATTCAATGATAAGATGCATCCAATGAGTCAATAAATGATTACATAAAAGAAACAAGTTGAGTCTAGTTGTATTTGATTTATTTGAAAGCAAATTGGGTACAAAATGGCATCCTCATGTGGAATGCGCCGGTACTAATCGTCTGAAACAAAATGAAAATAGCAAATTGTTTTTGTGAAACTGAAAATAAATACTACATTAATATATTTTACAAATTTACATCTTCCTCTTCCCATGTCTAGTGAAAACTAGGGGAGCGGTAGAACTAGATGATATTATAGATGAATACTTGTAGGCAAACTTGGAAACTTGGACTTGGAGAGTACCTAGAAAATCAAATGAATTCAATGGGAGTTTGAGGGCAATGCCCCCAATGGGGTCGAAGGGCAACACCCCCAACGGGTTCTAGGGATAACGCCCCTTGTGGGGGTCTGGGGGCAGTGCCCCCAACAGGGTCAAGGGGCAGTTTCCCTTGTGGGGGTTTGGGGGCAACACCCCCAATGGTGTCAAGGGGCAGTGCCCCTTGCAGGGGTCTGGGGATAGTGCCCCTAGTGGGGTCAAGGGGCAACGCCCCTTGCAGGGGTTTGGGGGCAGCGCCCCTCGCAGGGTCTTGGGGCAATGCCCTAGACGCACTCCCTATCACAATACAAAGCGGTAGGGTGGGGTCGAGGGGCAAAGCCTCCGCCACCAAACCCAAATAAAGACCTCCAAAACCAAACAAACCTTCATGGTGTACATCAATTTGCATTAACAATAAAATCCAAATTAAGACCATCAAAGCCACACAAACCTTCATGGAACACATCATTTTAGTGTTTTTTCTGAAGCAGAGCAAATGAAAGAGTGAAAAAAAAAGTCGAAATGACCTTTTTCCATCCGCGTGGGTTTTTGTTTTGGTCAAGTGAGTTTTTTCAAAAAATCAGCGAGTAAATGGTGCAAAAACTCGACGTGCAAAATTTTTTTGCAACTCGCAAAGTTTTTTGCGAGTTTTGCATCTATGCTTTAGTCCATATTTTAAAACAAAGGATTAAAATAGACTAACAATAAAAAAGTGAGATCAACTACATTATTTTTTTGCACTTTTCTACATTCTTAAATTTTATATTCAGTTAGAAGCTTTTCAAACTCAATCAATACATTCAGCATTACAAATGAGTACATATGTAATTATCTATGATTCTATTGTATCCCCTGTAGAAATCAGCATCTATGTATATATCAAAAATTAAGAGTAAAGATGTTATGACAACCTTGAAATGGAAAACATACTTGTTCTCGCTCCTTTGGGGATAGACGCACATTGCGGGAGCTCAAAGCAAGGCCATCACAATCTCGTACAATTCCAGAGCCAACAATCTCCACAGCGAAGTCCAAATCTCGAACCTGCAACGAAAAAAAGTTATTCAGTTATTTCACTTTAGAAAGCTACATGTAATTTACAAAAGGAGATTTGGGGACAAACATGTATGGAAAGAAATAGCACTGATGTTTCAGATCTCCTTCAAGACTCATTACCAAAACAAGAATAATGAAATATCACAGATCCAGAGATCTTTATACAAATAATTTGTTATAAGTGCATGAAGGCTAGATTACCTTCTTCCAAAACAATTATTTAAAAACAAATTCACTCAAATTCATTATTCATGTAAAGTTGTAAACTGAATTAATAATGAAAACACAAAATTGCAGTTCATGACAAAGACATTTAGTAAGAACACAGAAACAGATTGTTACCATTAGAAACCAATGCTCAAAAGTCAAGACCCTTTCTGACTTGGTGTATCCCCAGTCTCCAAGAATGTCCCAATCCAATACCGCCATCCATGTACAAGCTGTTACATCACTTATCAATTGAAAAGCATGCCTGAAACGGCAATAGTGAGGTGAGTCTACCTACCAATTATTTTTGCTTCACCAATGCAAACTCCACGAGTCATGGAATACATTAATGAGAGGGTTGCCATAGTGTCAGTTTAGGTCTGTCTCACATTTTGGGGGAATTACCAAAATGAAAATGGAAAAATCCTCTAATTGGGTTCCTTTATATGTTCTCTATATTCCAAAATTGCAGAAAAGCAGGAGCAAACTAAGGAAATTGAGGGCAGGCAATCATTTTGATCCCACTTTCAAAATTGAAGGGAACAGAGGATAGAAGCCAACCGAGTTTTAGTCTATCCGAGGTTGGTAGCCTGCCTTCTCTTGTGCAGATTGGTTCTGAATAAAGGTGTATGGACATTTCTCTGTGGATTTGCCAATAAATAAATAAAATATTGAATGGGATGAGATATAATTGGGCTTTGTTCCTATCAAATATCAACTCTAATTTGGATAGGGTGAAGAAGGAGCGATAAGCAGGAAATATCTCACTTGCTACTTGTTGGCACTTTTGCTTGACTAGAAGAATGTAGCTTCTTTCCCAAAGTATGTCTGAGTTTATGAGTATACAAAACAAATGGTAAGCAGGCATCACCTGATGAAAGTCAAGGTGAAACAAAGTACAGAAAATACAAGAATAGAAAGACCCGTCTTCATTTAAGACACAAAGTCTGGCTTTGAGCAATTTATCGGCATCTATCTTAATCTGTGAATAGTGAACACGAGGATGAAGAATCAATGAAGGCATCCAAGGCTAAGTAATTGGTAGGAAGTTATTCATTGATGATTAGCCTATAAACTTTGGCCTTAACCTATTAGCATTTCTGAAGATAGCAGGGGGAGGATCCTCTGCGAATAAGCCGAGGAGAAAACATTATGAGGGAGCAAAATGATTGTTTTTAAGGCATCTAAGCAGTTGCAGACTGCAAAAGAAGCTGACCAAAGCCAACAAAAGAGAGGGAACAATGATATTTGGAGGTGTAATGCTCTGTGGAACGTAGGAAGGGCATGGAGACGACAAAGGAAGCGGACAAGATGTGCTCCAGCTGAAGAGGAAGAATGGTGATATGATTATTCAAAGGATTTAGAGGTTGACAAGGATGTTTTTCAAATGTGAAAAGATGTTGAAAACGGACCGCTGGACTGCATAAAGATCATGAGTCTGACCTGATCGTCCATCAGATTGGCATTGAGGTACGGGGAGTCATGGTAAGGAAGATTCACAAAAACATCAGAAAGAGATGTCAGACATCCAACGTGTTGTTCATAACATGGGGATTCCTTTAAGTCGGGGTTTGAAGAATGTCTTGAGATAACTAGTGTAGAAAACGGGTATTTTAAGAGTAAATTAATCTACAAACACCATTTAAAGAAGATTACATGAACACGAATATACTTGGCGTTTCATTCAACTGTGATGTGGAAGCTGATCAGATTCAGAATAGATAATGAACTCATAATTCGTAGTTTGTTCCAGATACCACTTGTAAGGACAGTAATCTGTGTGTCTAACGTATTCTATGAACTATTAACTGCATGTAGATTATGAAAGATAGTACTATGCTCCAGTGAATAAGAAAAGGGAAAATATTTACAATATCATGGCCAATCCTACAATAAATTCAAAAGGGTAGTTCTCAATTTGTTAAGGGCTTCAAAATGCCTTGTGATGAAGCATATAGACTTTGGCTTTGGGATAATTTCCTTCTGTGCTTCATGTTTCCAGTACAGAAATCAATATGAGAATTACCATATTTGTTAGTAACTTACGATCGAAATCCACCGGTGGAGTTACTTTGATTGTTAATGGTCCCACCAGGCATAGAATCGTGCCTAATCCTATATCCTAGCATCCCAAAATGCTCTATAAAAAATAAAATCAAGCCTAGCAATAAAGCCCAACACCCACACTTATGTAATGTTGTACCCCAACGAAGAAGATTATTCATATGAAAAATACGGGAAAAAAAATTCAGCATTATGTTTTACCATGCGACAGATGAGGCGCCATTGTTGATAATCCTTCTTACCGAAAACAGCAAAATCAGGTTCCACAATATTGAACAGCTTGGCAACAACCGTTGCAACTCCCCTGAAGAATATAGGCCTAGATTTTCCACAGAGTGGTTTCTCCATCTTTTCAACTCTAATCCATGTCTCATGCCCATTTCCACTCTTATCATCCAAACAAGAAATACACCCACTTGCAATATTATCTTGCCCCTTTCCAGCTCTTGCATTATCTTCCCTTACATAGAGATCAGAGGGGATGAATACAGCATCCACACCCAAATCCTTCAGCTTACCCAAATCGCCCTCAAAATTTGATGGGTAGGTAGAAAAATCCTCTCCAACTGCAAATTGAGCAGGGTTGATGTAAATTGAAACCACCACTCTTGGAGCTCTCACTTTTGCCTCTTCTACAAGTGCCAAGTGACCTCTGTGAAGATACCCCATTGTGGGCACCAGGCATATTTTTTCTCCTTGCGCTCTTCTGGTTCTTGACCAATTTCTCATGCTATTTTTATCTCTAATTATTTCGATGTCCTGCCCCATATTTCACAACTCTAATACTCTGAAATGCTCTGAAATCGGTTGACAGCTGAGTATGAGAATTAAAGACTTTTTATGGCGGAGACATAAGAATTGCATTTCATTGGCCTCACAACAACTATCCTGTTGAATTTATATTCAACTGTCAAACGTCACGTGCCGCACCGTTAGCGTAGTTTACCTGTAAATTTGCTCCTATTGCATTTGTATCCAACTGTCATATGTCAAATGCCTCACGTTAACGTTTGAAAATAATGTTTACCTGTAAATTTGAAAAAAAAAAACAGTTTTTAAAAATTGAATTATTCGAAACGTGTTCGTTTGTTTTCAAAAAGTGGTGTAAATTGACTCATATTTTTATGATATTTTTTATGAGTAGTTAAACATCTACAAATAGTATTTTTAAAGATCTGATTTAGCATTCATTCTTTTTCCATATTAACTTATATATCTTATATATAATCTATATAATATATGTCGAGATTTATCATTTTCAGCGTATATTATATAGATTATATATAAGGTATATAAGCTAGTTTAGCGCAGCACACAACAAACACATGTCAATATTAATTGAGATATATTATGTATTATGATTATATTATTATTTATTAATTTTATATTATATTATAATATAATATTTAATATATTAAGATTATATTATTATTAGATTAATAGTAATGTTATAATATTAATATATTATATAACAATATATTACATTGTATGAATTATAATGATATATTTGATATATTAAGATTATATATAATCTATAGATTAATAGTAATTATATTAGATTAATAATATTATTGGTATATTATTAATAATATTAATATTGTATTAGATTAATAATAATTATAATATTGTTAAATCATTAATTATATTACAAATGAACATGTTTTCAAATTCTTCGTTCTTGAAGCATTGGTTCTTGCATTTGTTTTGACATAAGCAACATCCAATCGTCGATTGTGGGATTCACATCCTTAAATTTTGTTAGAATTTGACGAAATATTTGTTGTTCTTCGTTTTGTCCATCTTGTGGAAAAACACAACTTAATGTAATGACCATTTTGAATTCTTCCCATAGTAGCTTTTCTCACCTTTTGCTTTCATATGGAGCCATGTCATTTACTGGAGGTAATTGTGCCAAGTCTCCAACTAAAATCATGTAGATATGCCTGAATATAAAATATTTAATTAAATTGATAAGTAGGAATGTGTATAGAAGGAACTCTAATAGAATTGAATAAAAAATATTGTAATGTAAAGTTATCAAAGTTAGCAATTTTAATCCATAACTCACCTCCAAAACTTTGGTTACTATTTTTTGGGAATGCTTGTTGAAGCCTGGAATCTATGTTTTCAAGCAATCTCTCCCCAAAGAAACTTATTTCATCTATCAATATGTATCTAACATGTGATATATCTTCTTGGAAAGTTGTAAGTTTTGTCCCTTCTAATTCATTGAAATCTCTTAATGGAATTCTTAGCTTTGAATGAATGGTTGAAGCACTAATGTTGAATGTTGCAACTCCAGTAGGCATGAATAGAAGTAGAGGAGATTGTTTGGGAGAAGAATTTTTTTCTAGTGCTAGGTTATATAGTGTTTGAGCCTAGCCTCAAACACTACAATTAGGGTTAGGTTATGTGTTTTCTTTAGGGTTAGGTTTGGGATTAGGTTTATGGTTATGGTTAGAGTTTAGGGTAATCTCTAAATTTAAGTTTAAGTCGTAGTTGATTATTTTCCCACAAAAGGAAATTAGATCCATTTTTTCTCATGTTCATTATAGCCAACTATGGCGTAATCTTAAATTTAGACCTTTTCTTGAAACCTAACATCATATCCCTAATCTAACCATAAACCTAACCCTAATCATAAGATTGACTCATACCCCGACCTTAACCCTAGCCCTGACAATAAAACTTATCCTAACCCTTACTTGGAAAGTAAACCATCATTCTCTCATTAATGTAACTCTGGCCATAACTTTAACCCTAACACTATTTCTCAAAACCATAATCTTAACCATAACCCAAATCCTTTTTATCACAACCCTAAACATAAACATAACTCTAACCCTAAACCCTAAACCATGATCTTAATTGTAACCCTAAACATAAACACAACCCTAACCCTAAACCCTAAACCATGATCCTAATTCTAATCTAACCCTAACACTAACCTTAACTTACACCCTAACCTTAACCCTAATTGTAACCCTAAACTAAAGACAAATGCTACACCCTAAACTATAATCCAAATCTTAAACCTAGCCCTAACCCTAATCATAACCTAACCCTTTTTCTTGAAACCTTAACCTTGACCCTAACCCTCACCTTTATCCTATCTTTATAACCCTAACCACAACCAAAACTCTAACCCCAACCCTAACCCTAATTACCTAACCCTAAATATTTTTTCTTTTATTAATTAGTTGCATTCACTCTAATAACCCTAAACCTATCCCTAAACCTAACCCTGGCCCTATCCCTAGCCCTAATCCTAACCCCAACTCTAAGCCAAATATAAAAACAACCCTTAATCATAACAATAACCCTAAAACTTAATTCTAAATATAACCCTAATACTATAATCCCTAATTGTAATCCTAAACCCTAACCCTAATTTCATATCTAATCCCAACCATAACCAAAACTCTAAATCTAACCCTAACCATAAAACATAAACCCCAATCTAACCCTAATCCTAACATTATTTTTCCTAACCCTAACCCTAACTCTAAACCTAACACTAACTCAAACACTAAATCCTAACCCTAATTAAATACCCAATCATAACCCTAAATTGTAACCCAACCCAACTCTAATCCCAATCATAATTGTACCTCTAAATCTAAACCTAAACCCAAGTTTAATTTAATTATATCATATATTATATCAATATCTACATTTTAATATATATAATATTAATTATATTACTATATATTTTGATATATAGTATATTATATTATCTACATTTTTATTTATTCTATTTTTTAATTTTCAAATATTTTTTAATATCCACATTATATAATATATAATATTACTATATATTTTAATATATAATATATTATATTATCTACATTATATATTTTAATATACAATCTATATTAATATATAATATGTATAATATAATAATATATGTATTATATTATCTATTTTAATATATAATATGAATTATATTATTATCTAATATAATATATTATATCTTTTTTTATTTTTAGAAAAAGAATTTTAAAGATACATATTTTTTAGATTTCTTAATTATTATAATATATAATATATCTTTTTATGATTTTTAGAAAAAAAAATATTTTTTAAGATTTCTAAATTTTTGAATATGTATTATATTCATTATATTATATCTTTTTTTTAATTTTTAGAAAAGAATTTTGAAGAAATATTTTGTTTTTTAAGGTTCCTAAATTTTCGAATATGTATTATGTTATATTATATATTTTTATTTTTATTTTTAGAAAAGAATTTTGAATAAATATTCTATTTTTTAAGATTCCTAAATTTTCAATTTTTTTTGTTTTTTTGTGACGAATGTGGTGACCTCCTATAGGAGCCAATGTTGTCATTGTAGGGTTATTTGAATTATTTGAATAAATATTTTATTTTTTAAGATTCCTTAATTTTTAGATGTTTTATTTTTTTTGTGAGGGATGTGCTAACCTCCTATAGGAACTCGTGCTACCATTGTAGGGTTACGCCTCTCGACGTAATTAGTAAGAGTTAAACAAAATAAAATAGTTTTTAGAATAATTTATAAGTCGAGGAAATTGTTATTATAATAATATAATTAAATTATAAATATTAATAATAAAATATTTTTTAAAATTATTAATAAAAAATAAAAAATAATTATTGTTTTAGATATAAATATTATGTAAAAAATAAGAAAGGTATTATATTTTAATAGTAGGTTTTTAAATATGAGAAGGATGTTAATAAAATTATAGTAAATTAGATTATAAAAGTAATAATTTAGTAACTTTATTAATTTAACATAAATTTTATTAATTGGTATAAGTTTTTCATAGTCTATAATTCAAATTGTGCAAGCTTATGAATAAACTATGTATGTTAGCATCATTCATATGTATTATAATACTTTAGTTAACATCATTTTGAACACTTAGTTTTAAAATGAACATATTTTGCTTGAATATATATAAGCATAGTGTGATGGTTAGGTTGTAGTGTTGTGGTGCTTGTCATTAAGGTTCAAATCTCATTGGGGTATTATTGTTGAATGTTTATATTGGGGATGAGGTCCTTCATTAAGGTTCGAAGCTTTGGATCAAAAGTGTTTACCCTTTTAAAATATATATACAATATAATTATATTTATATTGTTTATAATTAATAATTTAATATAAATTTATTTTTAATATATTGTTTACATTATTATATTTATTATAATACCTTAGTATATCTCATTTTAAACAAAATAAAAATAAAATAAATGTATAAGACTTCAATTTTCATTTAAGATCTCAAATATTTCAACCAATCAAAACAAAAGTTAAAATATATTATTGATTCATAATTAATTTTCTTAGGTAAATAACTTTAAGAGTTTGAAAAAACCCTTATTTACCAGAATAAAAAAAGCTATCCCTTAAAGAAGAATAATAATTGAAGGGGGAAAACCAAAGCAATGATACACTAAGAAGAATGGTGTTTAATTTTAAAAAAAATGCTTAAAAAAAATATTCATAGAAAGAGGTGAAAAGTAGGATGAGAAGAAATGGAGAAAGGAAGGAATGAAAGTTTAAAAAGAGTTAAAAGGGAGGTAATAAGAAGGTAGATGTGGAATAATTTAAAATGATCAAATAAGAGTGATAAGTCTAATATAGTTGATAAATAAAATAGGTACATGAAGTTGAGCAGGGGGTTTTATATGCAAGCATGTAAGATTTTGAGGGGGTTAGCAATGTAAGTCATTGTTGATGCATTTTGGGAAGGTTGTAGGGTCATGTGGAGCAAGCATGGAAGTTATTTTATGTGATTTGAATTTATTTGTCTATAATTCGCATTTTTGAACCTATTTTTTCCCTAAAGAAATTTATTTTTACCTTTTTCTTCTATCTCTTGGTTATGGTGGTGGTATCTAACATGAAAACTATTAGGGATCTAGGAGACCCCCTAAATTTTGTCTTGAAAAAATGATCTTAATGGGGATACACCCCTTTCTTCTAGACACATCAATGCGGTTTAATATTTTTACATGCAACGAAGGAAACCAAATTAGAGTAGCATTTGGGACCTCATCTAAGACCCAATGGTTGCTTAGAAAAAATCAAAGATCAAAATTTCTTGGTGGTTAATCCAAAACCTACAGTGAATGTTGTTTTCCATTTGGTTGAGCATGCATTAATTTCTAAATTTATGGGTATTTGTATCTCCTTCCCTTTTTTGGAGGCCTACACTAGGAAGAATTGGAACTTGAAAGTAAACATGAAAATCATCTTAGTTGTGAACGAATACTTCTTCATGGATTTTTTCTCAAATGGTGGATCACAACTCAATATTTGAAGGAGGCCCTTATTTTCATAGCTAAGAAAGATCATTTATCAAACCTAACATGTAATTTTTGATCCTATGGAAGAAATCTCATCTAAGATCCTTGTATGGATCCACCTCCCTAGGATTTTGATGGACTTGGGGAGACATGACATAGTGTAGTCCATAGTAGATATCATTGGGAAACCTTTGGGTCCTTCTCACCATATGTTGGACCAAAATATTAGAATTTTTTCTCATTTGTGCTTAGAAATCAAATTGAATAATCCACTTCTTGAATGTGTGGAAATTGGGATGGTAGTTTTAATTGGATCCAACAATTTTATTATGAAGCACTACCCTTTCATTTCCATGCATATCATGACTAGACATTTATAGAGAAAATATTCAAAATTGAGGCCCCAAATTTAGAGGCCCTCCCCTAAGGCACTGGTATCCAACTTGAAGGTGAAACGAAAGACACCAATGCAGGTTGATGAGCCAGATGTAAATATGTTTATCCCTATGAAATCTCTTTTAAAATGGAAGTCTTTTAATCACCAACATATGGATGCTTCTAAAGGAATTCCCAACAATAGATTTGATGTTCTTGAAAGCTTTGAGAACACAATTACAATAGCATAACAACACTATGACTAGTCGGGACATGCATGAACTAGGCTCAAGTAATATTTCAAATATTTTTTACTCAATTCCTTCTTTAGAAATGCAAATGTCGATAGTAGAAGGAAAGGCTCCTATTTCTAGCCACTTTGAAAAAAAAAATTTGGGCAACAAAAATTCTTGGAAACAAATGTAGTAGGGGTAAACCATATCTTGTTAAATTCAATACAAATGATGTCAAATGGAGTCAATGACATCAAATACTATGCATGATGTATGGATAAAAGATGAAGGGAAAAAGAAAGCATCCCTCATGTTAGCTCTTCAACAAAAACAATTAAGAAAGGGGGTATTGATAAGGGATCAAAAGCAAGAAGGAAAAAGGATCAAGAAAAGGTTGATTTAATAAGGGAGTTGCTAGTAAAATTAGATGGCATTAAATAATTGACACTTATTTCTCTAATCCCTTGAAATGATTGTGATATCTTGGTGTAGGTGTAAATAGGTGTTTTACGTTTCTAGTTCTATAATAGGTCTTATTTACATGTTAAGCTTACTTAAGTCCTAGGTGTTTTTCTAGAAGTCATAGTTGTCTAGAAATAAGATCTTATCATATTTCATCTATTTGGATTTTTTTTAATGCTTGTGTCCTAGGTCATTTAATAATTTTGAGGTAGTTGTCTCATTATACAAGATTAAAACACATGTCAAGATCTTGTCTAATCATATCTCATGTATTTTCCTTTATAAGAAAGACATCATATGTACATCTAAAATGAATCAATCCAATACCATTACAATCTTGAGCATTGCATATTGTGTCATATTATCTGACATCCATTGTTGCAAATTTATGCTCTTGTTTTTCTCTCTTGTAGAAGGTAGATTTTGTTTTCTTAGGTGATTCTAGAGGCTTGAGTCCTTGAGTGACTTTAACATGCCGTATCAAAGTTATCTATCAACTCAAACATGGTATTAAAGCTTCATATTTGCAAGACCCCTCTCAGATCTATGAGAGAATCAAGCTTTGAGGTATTGCAAGGTTATAAATATTGGTGGATCTTGAAAAGTTGATTATGTTCTTCTCTTGCATCATATGATGACCTACAAAATCATAAAAACTTGAAAGAAATACTACATTTGGGGTTTTTTATTTTTTGATTTGTATTGAAGGTTCATTTTGGAGAATTTTGGGTCAAAATAGACCCTACCATTGAATCCAAAAGGCTCCAAATCCCCCATTTTCATATATAGTACTTCATATTTTTGTGGCAGGAAAAAAATCAAATTCTTCGCACGACTAACTTAAATTTGATGGCCAAACGATCATCATTGGACACTATATTAAATTTGATGTTCAAATGACCATCATAATACACTATCTTAAATTTGAGGGCCAAACGATCATCATTGGACACTATATTAAATTTGATGTTCAAATGACCATCATAATACACTATCTTAAATTTGAGGGCCAAACAATCATCAACAAACGCTTCTCCAATGTGCCCCCTCTCCATTAGTGGTTTTGATTTTGTAATCTAACTTCAGAAGGGCATATCTTGGTCATACCTAGGCTCCTTTTTGTGAGAAATTTCTTTTATGTGGGGTAGAATTTCATGATAATCATAGTGGTGAAATCATTTTTTGATTTTGGTTCCTAGTGTTTCTAGAAATTGTAGATTCTCATAGATTTTGAGCCATTCTCGTTTTGGGAACTTCTAGGGCTCTGTTCTTGCTTCTACGATAATATTTTTAGGTTATTTTTTTAGAAGTATATTTTTTCATATACTTTTAAGTGGTGTGATCAGATTGATCTCATTTTGTGTGAAAAAAATACTTGGAGCTTGTGGCCAAATTTGGCATTTGTAAGCACTAAAATCAAGTCTAGTTTGTTGTTTTAAGAATCTAACACCTGTGATCACACTAAATATAAAGTGCCACAATCATATATTTTGGTGGGGTCTTATGATTGAATAATTATGGGGTAATATTGTGTTTTTGGTTGTTTGATTCTCTTGATTTGTCTATTGTGTGATTAAAGTTGAGAAGTTTATCATGGCTATCACAATGCATCCATCCATAATTGAAATGAATAGAGGGAACTATAAGGCTTGGAAAGATGGTATAATGAAGCCTTTTAAATGGCTTAACCTCTTTCCCTACTTGTATGAAGTGATTCCTAAACCACCAAATGATTGGGAGAATAGAGAGTGTTATCTTAAGAATAGTTATATTCTTGGAACAATGTGTCTTAATGTTGATACCAACACAAGGGGATCCTCTCTTATTTTAAATCTCTTATTTCTTCTTGGATGAAAATTTGGTTCATATATGGAGATCCAAATAATGATCCACTTCCCAGATGATCCTATTTTTGATATGAAAACTCCTATAGATGATTGTGATAATATTCCATTATGATGAAGATACATTAAAAGTGATCAACTATTGGAAAATTATTGAGCATCAAAGGGCCATAAAATCTTCTACTTCTCCTTCAGAGGCTTCATGTACTCCAACATCAACTAATACAAATGTTCACACTCAAGAATCTTGTTTGGACACATCATTTTGGGATGAAAAATATAGTCCTATAACATTTATTGAGATCTCATATCCTCCATCTTATGTTGTATTTGATGATGTTTGTGTTGCCCCAGTTTTAGCCTCTTGTGATTCAGTGCAGTAGGGTCTACATTGTCTTCCAACTACATCTACATGGGATGAGTACTTAACGAAAAAAATTGGTTTATTTTTGAGTCCCACATTTCCTATTTGGTAGACACCATTGCTTGCATACATTTTCTCTTTGATGGAGATAATTCTTCTCTAGTTGTTGTAAGGGAACACTCTGACACTCTTGTTAATTCTCTGCATGATCATCCTTCATAGTTTGACTAGAGTGTGGATAATTTTGGACAGCATTTGGAGGAGGCTTCTTTGTCTTCAGAGGGGGTATATTTATCTTTAGATTGTGTTCTACACTCATCTCTAGGAGATTTTGGATTGTCCTCTTCAACTATGTGGCCTAGAATGCCTATTTGGAGTGTGTCATCTTTTGGCATCAACATGGAGACACTTGAGCATAGTTCAAAGACATCACACATCATCATTATTCCCACATATTCCTTTTAGTAATGGGAATACATCCTCCATATCATCTTGTTTTTGTTTCTTCCTAATGGGAGGAATGTTGTTTAGCAAGATTAGATCATCTTTAACATTTAATATCAAGATCCTATCATCATTGCAAGAGACTCTACTTTGAGGATGGTTTGCATGGTATCTCTTCTTCTCTCTTATTGGGGGGTCTTTTTCCTTATATGGGGTTTTATCCTTCTCATTCATCATATAGAGAATCTTATTTTTATCTCTTTTGGGAGTAGTTTTGCCCCACTAGGTTTTCTCCCTTTCTCTATTTGTGAGAGATTGTATTTGTACATGAGTACCTAACATAGCCTAGTATTCGAGACCCATCTTTGCATCATTTGCATAGTAATATACTCCCTAAGTTGCACTTAATGGGGGGTGTTGGTGTAAATAGGTGTTTTACCTATCTAGTTCTCTAATAGGTCCTATTTACATGTTAACCTTACTTGTGTCCTAGGTTTTTTTCTAGAAGTCTTAGTTGTCTAAATAAGATCTTATCATATCTTATCTATTTGGCTTTTATTTAATTCTTGTGTCCTAGTTCATTTAATAATTTTGAGGTAGTCATTTTATTATGCAGGATTAAGACACAACTCAATCTTATAAATAATATTACACAATGAAATTGGTTTATCTCATTAAAAAAATAGTAGAATTACTCTTAGGAACAAGAACCACAAAGGTAGAATTCCAACCTTTTAACATAGAAAACCTATATCAACATTAATTAGGGACCATCTACACATTCTTGGCCACCAACTCCAAAAATCATTTAAAGAAACCAATTTAAAACCTATATGGACCTAGAGCCTTTCTAGCTTCCAAAGAAAAGGTAGCAACTCAAATTTCCTCTAGTTTTAAGGTTCCAAGGATCTAATTATTTTGATATTTTGAAATAAGAGAAGGTATGTTAGATAATTTCAACTCTTGAGCCTCGTGATTATCCCTCAAGACCAAGGCCAACAAATACTTACAGAAATAAACTCTAATCCTTTTGATAAATTCAACATCACTAACTTCTAAACTCAAAGGGAGATGAATACTAGTTGTACCCTATTAGTCTACTTCTTGATATTAGTTGTGAGATAAAATAAATTGGTGTTATGATCCCCCTCCAAAATCCATTTAACCCTTCATTTTTGTTTCAAAGAATTTCCTCAATTTTTAGAAGATTGTTAAGATCCACCCTTAGACTAAACACCTTATTTCTAGTCTCCTCATCTTGAAAATCCTTGGAAAGAGATGCCTTGACCTCTTGAATCTCTTATTCCACCTTTAGTTTTCTCCTGAAAAGATTCCCCATTTTATATTTATTCCAATAATGAACTCTTTTATTCACTTTCGTTAGCCTCTTTTAAAGAAAACACCCTCAACAATCATTCACCTCTACTTTCTACTGGTCTTTTATGCTTCAATAAAGTCTAGATTTTTAAACCAAAAAAATAGCTTAAACAAATTGCCCTTGGGTTTCCTAACCCCGTTGATAGAAACTACAATAGGCCAATGATCTGAACTAATAAAGTGAATAAACATAACCTTAAAGGCAATGAGGTACAACAACCAATTCAAATTAACCATAAATATATCTAGTTAATAGGGGATGCTATGTCTATTACTCCAAGTGAACCATCCTTGCTTGAATTTGATGTCTACTAAGGAACAATCACCATAGAAGTTCCTAAAGAACCAAGAAAAAATAGTCATTAAGCATCCTCTCGATTTCTCCTTTGAGCTGAAGATTACATTAAAATCCCCCCAATCAACAAATTATCATATAGAAATAATTTATTCCTCATATTCATCATACCCTTCCATACCTAAGCCCTATTAGACTCAATATTAGCAACATACACATTTGAGACAACCATCAACAATATATTTTACAAACCAAAGTACTTTACACTAAAATATAAAGGGGAATCAGCCACCAAGACCCCAACAAGTTTTGACTTGTCCCATAAGATGGCCAAGACATGAAACAAATCTTGAGCATCCACCATAATCCTTGATATTTTCTTCCAGACACAAGGTACCAACCCCTTTAGGACTTCCACCTTCACCTTAGTTTCCTAAATAAAAATTATATGTAGAGCCTCCCTATCAATCAACCATTTCAATAAATGACCCTTCTTAGGGGCATTGAGCCCTCAAATGTTCTATCTCACAAGCTTCATGCTTTATTAGCACCCCAGAGGTGTTTGCCTCCACCTAAAGTTGTAGCAAACTTTCAAATAGATTATTGAGTTCCATTATCCAAATCTTCTAAAGCTATATTTGTATCCTTATTGGCATCTATTTTTCTATCATGGGTGCTATGCACCCCAATATCCAAGCCAAGGGAGATGGATTTTTTACCACCATTCCATTTACCCATTTGAGTAACCATGTTCCATTTTAGGCTAGACTTCAATCCCTTTAAAGGGTCTCTGATAATATCTTCATCGCTTCCCTCTGAAGCCTAAAAATACTCCTTATCAATCTTGACCTAACTAGGGCTATAATTTCCAACCACCACATCTACCTATCTTGTAGTTCCCTTCACCTTAGGGGCAAAGTCAAGGAAAGGATAATAGGCATAAACTACCCCTTGAGGGGGAGTTGGAATTTCTGACATTTGAACTAGAATCTCCTTCCCAATCTCACTTTCCTCAAGTTTATCCTCAACCTACCTTGGAGTTTCCAATCTCAAAGTAGGGATCTCTTTCTCACCATCCTTTGGCTTATCTAGAACCTTGACCTTGGCATTGACCTAGAGAGAGGTAATGTCAATCTATCTTCCTTACCTATGGAATCCTAGTATTTTTACAATGTGCGCACTTTCCAACCCTTAAAACAATAGATAAGAAGACACTCATAGTCTAGCTCTTGAGTCTAATCCACCAAGACAAATTTTAAAATAATTATTTATTTTATGGGCTTTCTTAGATCAATATTCACATATATTCCAACACAAGTCACCACTTGTTTCCCTTTTGTAGCTAATTAGATTTGGAAAAAATGACCCACCAAGTCACCAATGAAATGAAAGACCTCCTTCAACCATAACTCATACTATAGTTTGTGTAGATACTTGAAATTGTCCTAGCTTGTGACTAGCATTTTAACACTAATTATCATCTTTCCCTAATGATTAAATAATGTTTAGTTATTTAATTATTGTCTAATGTCATATTCCACTATTAATTAAATGACTTTATGTTGTTTAATTAATTCACTTTATCATTAATCTTTCTGATTAATTAAACAAATCCTATTTATTTAATTGTGTTCTTAATTTTTGCCAATAGTGGCATGGTATGATGGTTAAATTATGGTGTTGTTCTTGCCATCAAGGTTCAACCCCCACTGAGGGTGTAATTGTTGAATGTTTAAACTAGGGATGAGGTCCCCCATTTGTGACTTCACTGATTCATAGCTCTAGGTCAAAAGCGTTTACCCCCTATTTTAAAAAATTATGTCCTTAATTCCCTATTCTATCCTGATTAATTAAATAAATCCTATTTATTTAATTACGCCTTTAATTATATTATTCCTCTAAATTAATTAAATAGTTATTATTAGTTATTTGATTAACATTCACCACTTTCTAAATTAAATAATTACTTTAATTATTTAATTATCCCCTTTCTAAGTTAAATAATTACTTTAATTATTTAATTATCCACATTCACACTTCCTAAATTAAATAATTAATTATTTAATTATCCTATATTCTCTCAACATTATCCACTTCCTCAATAATAAATAAAACATTTTTATTTATTTATCCGATTTCCACTTGCACATTCCTCAAATAATTAATTGTTTAATTAATTATTATCTCATGCATCCCCACCTTGTTCGTAATCAACACTCTCTCTCAGTCGACTAGATAATCAATGTCAGTCTGCTAATCAATCAAATTAGTTTACTCCTACTTAGCGAGAGTTAATGAAGCAATAAAATCCCTTAACTAATCAATCAATTCCCCATGCAAACAATTAACTGAAATTTTGCAGCCAGTTGTAGTTAATTAATTCATTCATCAATTCCTCTCAAGGATTCTCGTCCCTTGATCTTGATCATCCACCTCTTAATCTTGATCGTCCATTCAAATCAATATTTTCTATAAAAGCAACCCTTGTTCCTCTTTGAAGGCTAACCACGAATCTTCGACATTTCGCATATGTTCATCTTATTCATTCATTTGAGTTGAGCAAAAACATAGTGCATACATAACTAAGAGAAAAAGCAAGACAAAAAAGAACAATGGAGGTAAATCAAGTTTGACACAAGGAAGGTAATTGTATTGTTTGTTATTTGATTTCATTGTGTTAATTGTACTTCATTGATTGGATTGGATTGAGTTTGGTATTTTTTTTATAAGTGAACACTTTTGACTGGAGCTATGAACCAGTGAGGCCACATTCGTGGGACCTCATCCCCATCACTTCTCCAACATCTCTCCTCTTCCTCTCCTCCATCTCATCTCTTCTTCTCCTCCGGCTCCTCCAACTCCACTCCTCTTTCTTCTCTCCTCCTCTCCTCTCCTTCTCTCCTTCCTCTACCTCCTCTCTTCCTCCTCCTCACTTCCTTCCCTCAACTCCTCTATCTCCACTCCTTTCCTCCTCTCCTCTCCTCCTCTCCACTAATCCCTCTCTTCCATCTCTCCTCTACCTCCTCTCTTCCTCCTTCTTCTCATCCTCTCCTCAGCTTCTCTGAAACCACTCCTATCCTCCATCTTCACTTCCTCCCATCCTCTCCTCAGCTTCTCTGACTCCACTCCTCTCCTCCATTTCTCTCCTCTTAGGCTCCACTCCTCCTTGCTTATCAATTTTTTTGACTCCACCATCCTACAACCATTGCCTCCTACTCACACCAATCCTCCACACCACTGATTCCTCTATTGTCTCAAGCACCCATCAACTCTGCCACCCATCCTATCGTCGACTCTCCTCCTACCACCTTGCAACCACTAGCCTGTCCCTTCATCTGTCGAGCTATGTCTACCTTTGCTATCAACACCTCCTTCTTCCATTTGCAGCTTCCCCGCAACCTCCCTTTCAATGCAACTCCTCCTTCATTGACCCCATAACACTTCCCACCAAGCACGTCCAACATTCCACCCTTGTATCCTTCGTGCGCCTGTTTTTTCCCTACACCAACGAGCATACCCACAAACCATTGTGGGATTGGAACCTATAGTGGTTGTATTTAGTTCATTAGTATTATTATTAAATCTCACTTTTTTATCGATAAAATGGTGAACCCAATGTGAAGCTAACTATTTTTTATAAACTTTTGAGAAATTTTGATACATAGGAAGAACACTGCATCTGATGAAAACAACAACACATATGTTGAGAACAACACCACATTTGTGGGTGTGATGCATGCATAGATTTTCATGTCGCATTTGTCACCTTCAACATTGCATCTGACTGTCATTGATTTTTTTATGTTATTTTCTACTAACGTTTGTTATTTCATTAATTACATAGGTATGACAATGGTTTTTTGATAATCTAACATTTGAATGAATCATTTTGGGTTGTATATTGCTTCATTTTTTATTGATTTATGCATCTATAAGTTTTTTCATGCAGTCGAATAACAACACCACAATCGTTAGAAACTCCACTATAATATTTTATCAGAGAGTCGCATTAGTCTGCCAGAGAGCCACAACTATTGTTATTATGCACTGCAACTATTTGATTGTGCACCACATTTGTTAGGATTTTAGGTACTAACTGTTTTTGCCAAATTTGTGGCTACCACTGGGAAAAGAAAGAAAACCTTGAAACTACTGACAATTTATTGCAGCTCATTGTTTTAAGACAAAATCTAAACATGTTAATGAGTTAATGTAGGTTTGATCGTCAAAGAATATCTACAAAAACCTTGTATTTTCTTTTTATTAGTTTAGAATTTTTTGTTTGGGCTTAAAATAAGACGAGTGTTTTTTGTGCTTGGTGAACCTATAACATGTATGCTCTTCCCTTGCACCTAGCGCGATCTAGGGAAGAAAAAATGTTATTTGTTCATAGTCTTGTTGTTGTACTCTTGAGGAGTGGTGTTATCGTATGCTCTCCCCTCATGACTCCTAAGAATGATATTAGGGATCAAAAGGTACACCATATTTATTTATTTTAGTAAGAGACCTGCTTGGGGGCCTTATCACCCTAGGCTTCGATCTCAACCGTTGTGTTCAGGCACGGTATAAAAAAGAGGGGAGAACAAAATCTGTACCCTCAAGTGTGGCCAACATCCTTTAAGCCAAGCCCCATGACCCTCAATCTGCCGAGACAAGGAGGCGAATAGTAGAGAGGAGACCCCTCTCGACTTAGTCATATCGAACGAGTTCATTGTTAACTAATTTTTCTACTACGAACCTTGTAAAATTAGAAGCCTAAGAACCTTTTTTGTCATCATCTTATATCAATGCAATGTGAAAGTATCAACAAGTGAAGTTAATTGATATGTGTTGACCCTTGTTGAGGTGACAATAACCCCCTACAAGGAAATTTTCCTTCCAGGATAAGAGGTGTCAAGGTGGTACATGACCTTAGCATACTCTAGTCGTCTATTCATTGGAAGGTATTTTGGAGTGGGCCTGATATAAGCTGATAAACCTGATCTACCCACTAGATAGGCAGTGTATCTATGATATATTTTTATTGTCAATACCAATAAAACCAAATAGTGTGATCTTGTGGAAGAAGACACACAAAATTTATCCTTGTCACTAAAATTCAAAGTCACAACTATTCTTGTTTGCTATATATTGAATTTTCTATGTTTTTACAAGTGTCTTGAGTCGAAAACTGAAAAAATCAAAGTCATAGAGTCACTTAGGAAATTGTTATTCAAACAAAAGCCAATGCACCACAATTGTTAACCTGTGTGCCACAACTATGTTTCTGCAATGCAAAAACTGTGTGATGCATTTGTTAATTCCTAGGATGCATATGTCTTTGTTAGAAAACCATAACTATCTCTGTTTGCAATGCAACTGTCTAAAACTAAACTGCATCTGTGTCAAGAAAATTTGGCAGAGTCAAAACCCATAACTGTTTAAATTAGCAATGCATCTATGTTTGTATCATAATTACTAAGTTTTTCAATGCATCTGTTGCAGTCTATGGTGCAATTATCTATTTATGTACCGAATTTATCAGTCTCTATACCACATATGTCTTATTCTCTACCGCATTTGTTACATAGATAAATCAGAGTCTATTTCAGAAAGTACATAACACTAATTTTATTTTACAAAAAGACCAATATCAAAATAGATTATTTTTTCAATGTTTATCCTACATTTCAACAACTTTCTAGTTTTACCTAGATTTAAACTTGCATCCTTAGCGTCATCTCAAGTCTTAGAATTTTGTCTTAGCATCTTAAAATAAAAAAGAAAAGAAATTTAGTGATCAGTCTAGAGTCATCTCTTGAAAGTCTTAAAACCTCATATTTTTTTAAATTCATCCCATCAAAAAAGTAGGGTTTTAACTCACAAGTCTAGTTGAAATTTGACTTTTTATCAAACACCATCATTTTTCCTTCTTTTTAGGTTTAGGAATTTTCATTATATTATCAAATTTCTCCCTCTTCTCCCCAGGGTTCTAACATTATCAACCTTTATTGTCATAAAAACTAGTTCATGATCCAACTCATCCAACTTATCTCCAATCTGCAAAGCATTCAACCCAGTAAATTTTTATCTTGACCCTGCACTTAACTACACAAATTCATCCTCATTTGGTATTCCATTTGCTAACTCATCAAATAGGTCTAAACCAATTGAATAAAGCAACTCTTGAGCTAAAGTTTCCAACTCCTAATCAGATTTTATAGAAACCAGACACTTTGATACTTCATTTTGGGTTTCCCCTTCTTCAATAATGAGTGAAGTTTTGTTAGCAGGTTGGATTCCCTTCCCAAAAATTAGTTTTTTAGTAATATCATTCATATGTTGTTGTGAAATTTGTGGAAGAGTCATAGTATACAAATGCAGAATCAGTTCTATGCTCTTTTTCAAAAGAGTAAACTACTTTTGTGTTAGAGCAAGTTGGAAGCATGAAGAATCATTGTTTACACCAAAAACTATCATTTCTTGTTCCTTAGTGACCTTTCCTTCTATATATACCTTTGACTATTCTTGCCTCACTACTCCAATATGTAACTTTGATTGTCGCTCCTTAGTTTTCTGAGAGACTACCTTGGACGATGTCTTTTCTTGGCATACCCTCTCCTGCTTCTCTAGCATTTTACATTCCTCCCTTGTTGTACAATTACTACTACAATGTTCCAGAGAATGACACTTTGTGCAAGTGTTTTTAGGTGTTTCTACTGTGATATGTTGTGTCCACAAGCCATATTTTGATGTTATTTGTATTTGAGCAGGCACTGGCTTTGTGGCATCTAACATTATATAGACCCTTACCGACTTTGATGGACTGTGAAAAAAGACTTGTCATGTTTAAGAAAAATCCCTATTTAATTTTCCATTATTTCTATTAGTTGTAGTTCTCTATATTCTAGTGCTAAAGCCTGTAATTGTATCCAGACAAGTCTAAACCTAATGGCTTGACCATCTGGCTTAAATTTTGGAGACCAAGGTTGCATATAAAGACCAAATCCCTTGAATACCCAAGAATTAACTTTGTATATAGAATCTCTATCGAATTTCTCATGAAAAAGCACAATAAAGACACCCTTTTCTTTATCAAGATAGAAAACCTTTGAAATCCCTACCCATTCATCAAATAGAAAATCTTGTAAAGCATCTAGTTCAAGCGTGAGATTCCAGAACTTACAAATTAAAGCTCTATTATGCCAATCTTGTATTTCAGGTTGCAACAAATTTTTCAGCAGGGTGATCTTTATAGTACCCTTTTGATCTGAAAGCAACATTTTCTCACTCCCTAGCCTCTTCTCTTGAATTGGTGTCATTGCTTCAGAGTTTTATTTTGGAGCAACCCTTCACCTCCATTGCAAATTTTCCTTCTTCTTGCGTTGAGCTGCCCTTTTTGCTTTTATTTTTGTAGAAATTTTCTTCTTCCTTTGTTGATGCAAAAGGGTTGAGCCCTTTCCATGACCCTTTTGCAAACCATTTTCCTTATCGACAACCCTTTGGTCTTGTGAGGGATATTTATTGCTCTGCAAATGTGTTTATTGACCTTTTGAGTTGAAGGAAAATCCTTTATGTTTGGGCTTGTTGCCATCTGATCTTGCTGAAACCTTAAACAATGATTCCTTTGTATTTTTGTTTGATTTGAAATCCACTTCACTTTCTTTGTAGAGTCAATTCAAAAACCCTGGATTAGCTTCATATTGCCTTCATTGTAGATTTTCCCTTTGTGAATAATGAGATATGTCATCTTCACATATATCTAGAACTTCATGTTTGCTTCTATCTAAGTGTCTATGAGAGCAAAACGGGACCCAATTTGGCTTTGTAAATTTGTGCCTAATCGCATCAATCCCACGCCTTGCATAATACCAGATTGTATTGCTAATGGGTCCACGAGCATGAGGAATATGTTTGTTGTGGTCACATGAGTCACGGGGAGGAGGAATCTTGGGTCCACAAGCATGAGGATTCTTCCTGTTGTAGTCACGAGGGTCACGAATCCTATCTTTTTTCTGAAAAATAGTTGTTATTCTGCCATGTTCGCTTTGAGAAGTAGCAGTTATTCTACCATGTTCGTCGCCCTTCTTTTTTCTTTAATAATCAAAAATTATTTCTACATAGATTCTTGTTTGTAGCTTGGTTAATAAATTTTAGTATTGTTCATACTAATTATAGTATAGTTCATAAATTTTATATAATATTCAATCCTAATATTTATTAGTTTATAGCTTTACTCAATGTCTTTATTTTTCTTTATAAACTAACAATAATTGTTACCCTATCATCAATAGTAATTTCATTTCTTTTATAATAATTATAAATTGTCAATATTTAGAATATTTTCAATAATTTAATAATTCCAATTTATAATATAACCTTTATTAAATTTCTTATCATAGTATTTATTTACTATAATTAACTTAATACTATTTATAACTTTATGACTTTAATGTGTAGTAATATTTTTCATTGCAATATAATATTCCTTTTTTCACCATAATATCAAGTACTTATTTTATCTTTCTCTTCTTATTGCTCTTAATTTATTTAGTTTTATAATTTCTAAAATCAAAATTTCCCCCTTTAACTCTAATCATTTTCATTCTTGATATACTTACATCAAATTTCAATAGAACCCTTTTATTATCTAGATCATTTCATTATTTAAAAAATTAACCACATTATTCTTTTTTAGATTTTTTAGTCTTTCGCTCTTTCTTTTTAAATTGTTTACTACTATCCTTGAATTTTGTCTTCATATTATTTCTTGCATCGCCTTGACTTATGTTATGGAGGGGAAAGGAGAGGAGTCATAGGGGAGAGGTGAAAGATAGAACAAGGAAACTAAGAGTGGGAAGATAAACACAAGAAATATGGGAGGGCAAAAGATGAGAGATATCAAAAGACATGGAGTTGTTTTATAAAAAAATAATAGAGGTTGTAAGAAAAAGACTTAAATACCATCCTTCATGATGGTACAAATTAATTGATATAGGAGCATCGGGCAATCCTACACTCTAAAAATTATTTGTTTTTAATTTTTTTTGTGGTTTCTTGTTGCAAATTGTTTTTTAGCACTTATTTTCAGAACATGAAATTTTTTATTTATTAAGTTGATTAAGTATTTTAATGTTTTAATGTTATCTTTGGGTGAAAATGGAGCCAAATTATTGTATTTATTGGCTTAAAATTTGTAATTTGGTAAAACTGTAAGTTGCACATTTAATGTGCTGAAAAACCAAAATATGCAAATATGAAAACTCAACACCCAAGTTGGGAAAATTAAGTTGTGGAATATTTAAAAATGGCTTGGAAGAGAATCTTAAGGCCCATGTGTAGCAAGGATCTAATCAGGTTGCTAGGTTTATGACGAAGAGGAAGAGTTATGTGCATCAATTTTAGGAGTTATGAAATTTAATACCATTTTTCAATTTTACTTCCATAAAAATTCCAACGCCTCATTTGGGGAGGCATTGGAAATATTTTATTGATGCTCTTGTAGGGAGAAATCCAACAGCTAGGAGTTGAGTGAAGAAATGTGGATGAAGGGTTGTAACAGGAATTGATAGGAAGAAGTCGAGAAGGAAGATACCAACAACAACAACAACAAGAGTATTGCAAAGGATTTTAGAGGTGATTTTGCAAGTGTTTGAAGTTGATATGAATTAGTTAAGTTTTGATTTTGTATTGCACAGTTGAATCTTGTAATGGATTTTCCAATATTAATGAAATTTTGAAGAAGAATTGTTAAAAATCTAAATTGTTCCTTTAAGTTTTCAATTGCATGTGTTTCCAAATATTTGTATGAGGATGCATGTTGTGTTATGACTACTTGGATGGGTTGTCTGAAAAGACCCTCATTCTTGTACTACACCATTAATGGGTGATTTTAGATTTTAAAAAATATTCTTCTTTAATTAGGATTTGTGTGTCCTCAAGGAAAATGTGGTGCTTAGTGTTAATATGGACCCTAGAATTGAGAAAAATATATGCGATCTTTGTTAGAAGGGATGATGTGTTTGATGATAGAAAAGGGTTTGAAAGCAACTTGACACTTTTCTTAGGAAAAATTATGAAGATATTATTGAAGATGTTTTCTATAGAGGGGAGAGTGTCAACATAGACAACCTTAGAGTCATCGAACTTTGTAATAGAGCTAATGCACTTTTTAGTGAGGTTAAATACTCCATTGATGCATTTATTGTAGTACCCATTTAATTTGACCACATTATTCCTTTTTTATCTTAATTAACATCTATTTTTCTCTCTTTAACTTGTTTACTCTTATCCTTAATAATTTTTTCATATTTTTTATTACATTTCTTGAATAATATTGATCCTATTAAATTTTTTTATCTTTCTTTCTTTCATGTTTATAAAATTTATATATTATAATTCCCTTCTCAATAATTATATAATTTATAACATGCTATCATTTTAATATCTCTAATTTTTCATTGTTATAATTTAATAAAATTTATTACAATCCATATTTTTCACCCCGGTATGTAAGATGGTACCAATTCAATTTTCTAATATTTGAAGTCTAACACGCATATTTTAAGATAATATATATGATAATTTGAAGAGGAGAATATATGTATACACTAACATTATTTTTAGGCATTAACATATATATATATATATATATATATATATATATTATATCTTCGTACTCATATGTGATTATTGTTAGTTAAGTATTATATTTATTCATTCTCTCTCTTATAACAAGCCTTTTCTTTGATTTTTGATTCCTTTCTATATACTTTCTTATATCTACTTTCACACATTTTTCTCTTCACTTCTCATCATTTATGTAATTAAGAACATATTAATAACTTCAACTTTTGGATAATTTATATTCTTCATTTATCATGATTATTTCTTTATATATTTAATGTTTAGAGGTAAATATTTTGTAATTTGTATTTTTTTTCCTCCCTTCTTATCTCTTGCTTTCTATTTCATCTCTTCATTCCCTACCCTTCCTTTCTTTTAAATTTGTCAAATTTACAATCTAAATCATAAGTCACTCCTCACCTTGATGATAGATCATTGAACGTGATATTAAATATTGATGAAAAATTACACATAATTGAATCTAAAAGCACTTGAATCACTCTCCATATTCTTCTTGGTATTAATCCAAATACCCATGGAACAACTAATATTAGAACAATCAATATCAATCTCATTGAAATCACATGTTATGACAATCAACCTAATTTTTCCTCATATTATACATCCAATCTTTCTTCTCTAAAGTATCACTAAGTTTAGTAATGGAACCACATAGATAGGGCACAAGTTCCTTCCACATGTATTAGGGGCCCTTCTCATCAAACCTTGCAATTAGATGTGTGAAATGCAATGAGAGAAGGATACAACCACATATGAATCTCATATAATACATAACTAGCAATCACACCTTGGTGTGCAATGGGTACATCGAAGAGGTGTGGAAGGTCAATTAGAGAAAAAAATGGTTTATTTGTTGCATACATTTGTGTAGTACATGAGGTCAATTGTTAGGTCATTTGGAAAATGATTTTGTTTATATATTATTATTATTATTATTATTACTATTATTATAGTATTAATTTTATTTTATATTTTTATTATATAATAATAATATTATATATATTTTTTAATTTTATGTATTAACTATTATATTCACCACACTAATCTTAAATCAGAGTAATTTACTCTGTCTAGTTATAAACTTCTCTATAAATTTCTCTTCAACTATTTATGCGTTTGGATTAGATGCCTTCAAAATCTAGATTTGTCTAAATTTATTTCATTCCATTATTTAACACTTATTATTAGTTGTTTAATCTAGTCACTTGCAACTAGAATTTGCAAACACATACTCTCTAACATATTAACGCACATATAGTTTTCTATCGGCATAATCCTTGAACCTCCTTCAGGTACAAGTGTTAGTATATATACCTCTCTCTATATAGAATTGTATCCTCCTCTATCTCTCTTCCTTTTTCCTAATCTCTCCAAAGATCAATTAAACTATCATTTTTTCTATATTTTAATTTAATTTGATCTATATAAAAATATATTAATTATTAATTATAATAATTTCATATTTATGTTTAATAATTTTTATTGAAGAATATAATATATAATAATAATATAACCTATATATACTATTATATACAATACTAAATATAATTATATTATATATAGTTTAATTGTATTATATATATATATATATATATAGTATTAATTATATTTTATATTATATAAAAATATAAGAATTATTAATTATATATATCTATATATTTAATAGTTTTGTTAAAAAATATAATATATAATAATAAATAGTACAATTATATATTTATAATTAATTTTTTATTATCTAAAGTATAAATTATACATTAATTATGCTAATATATACTTAACTTTGTAGGGTAAAGGATGTCGTAATGTTAAAACCTAAATGTGCTCATTATTAGGATCTTGGTCGTAATTTTTATTTTAATAAACATACTTTAAAACCCTCGTCAAAACCTTATTTTCAGGTTGCAGCTCACTAAATTGGAGGAGTGAAAGGTCAATACCAACGAGGAGGAGTTTGGAGGAGCATAAACCAATGATGGTGGGAAAGTAGTTAAAAATGGCGAAAAACAACCAAAAAAGTGGTGAAAAATGATGAATGGTTGAGATTTGTTTAATCGTCTTGCATAACATATTTGAAAATCCTCACTGTCTATAAACAAAAAAAACTCGTGAACTTCAAATAAATAAACACCTTCGATGTAATTAGATCTTTATATTACTGAAATGCAAGATCAATCAAAATACCTCTAAAAATAACTTTATAAACAATGTATATACAATAACATTGTCATACCTCCTCTCAAAAATACTTAATCAAAACATCTCTAAACTTTATAAATAATACAATTACAAACTTTATTTGTTATTAAGAACAATAAAAAATTCAATAGAATAAATTTGATCACATTTAGTTAAAATCAACCTCACTCATACATGAATCTTCAAAAGAGCTTTCTAACTCCAACAAAAAGTCTCACAATAGATTAAAAAAAACCCATTTGCAAAAAATAATCCTTCAAAAATGCTTATTACACTTTGATGCCCACTTACATTCAAGTGGTATTGAACTATATAATAATGAGATATGATTAAGAAAAAGTGAAGAGCCAACTAAGGCTCCTTTTATAGATATATTTTTTTAAAACAACTTTATCCATAAATAATAAATTAAAAAACACATTTCCCTTTAAATATCCCACCACTCAATTACATATCTTAGACTCACTTTATACATGGGTCAAAGAGACATACTTAAAACATGATGGAGGACAAATAAAAAATGTGGGTCCCACCTAGTTAAACATAGGTACACGTCCCACGTGTAGAATATTGAGATCCTATCAAGTGCATCAGATTCTCCGCATGGATTGAGCCGCCCAAACTGTACGTTCTGGTGAATGGGCCCCACTTTATTGACCGCCGAGGAGATCAAGCGACGTTGAAGGGCGGCGCCGTACTTTAATATAAATATAAAAATATTCATTATGTTATAAATATTTGTTATAATAATTATTAATATATTGTAGATAATATGTCCTTTAATTCTCTTAAATATATGAATTTTAGTGATGGATAAAGTAATTGGTCATTGCACCAAAATTTAATTCTAAAGTAAAATGTTGAGATAATTAGTTTTCAATTCTTTTTAACTTGTTTAAAGCTTAATCTAAGATTGGTTCTACAATTGACAATGCATTAGATAGTTAGTTAATTGTACATCTTCTATCTATAGAGTTATGTGCTTGAATATCAATGAAGATTTAAACCACAATACACATGCATGGTAGGGCCATAAATTTGGTAAAGGAGTCAATGCATCACCAGGGGGAGAGATAATAGGGAAAGGAGCATATTGTGCTCATGTAACCTTGTTTTAGAGCCATATTGCTAATTGTGTTGTATTGTTGTCTTTTAGAGTTTTAAAATGTACATCAATAGTAGAAAGATCTTCATTACTTCTTGAACAACCTAAAGGCTAGAATAAGAAGCAAAACTCTACAATCAATCACATTAATCATAATTTATTTTTAATTCAATAATTTTTTCAATATTTTTAATTAAAATGTTGCATGTTAACTTTGTAAAAGATAAATATTTAATTTAGCTAGACAAATTTCTAACATGTAATTGATTGATATATACAAATAGTAATAACTAGTCAATAAATTCTCATTAGAATAGTATTTTCTAAAAGCAAGTACCAACAAACATGTAATAGCTAGCATTGACTAGAATAGCTTACTTTGGTGCTTTGAATATGCCTCCTTTTAATAAGTAAAGCAAAAATTATTGAAGAATATAGTCAATTTTTGTGGTATCCATGGTATTTGTCTCAATTCTAATCATTTATATGTTTAAAATTTCTATAATACTTAAGATTAAAAAAATTATTATAGTTGAACTATAAAATTGATAAGGGGAATCATACATATTAAGAAAGATATCATGTGGATTTATTTATAGCTTATGTTAGTGTCGTCACTTTGTGCCTCCCATTTCATTTCCCCATCAATTATAGTCGGTCTCAGAAATATTAATAGGTTTATCATGCTCAAATATCCCTCTAGTAGTTGTTTTATCCCTTTGCTAAGATTCAGTCAAATACCCATTTGAAAAAATCTCAAAAAATGACTAATTCCTCCTCTCTCTTCTTTTGGTCCTCTTAGAACTTTGGGTCCCAAAAGACATTTGGACTTAGTTCAAATTTCTATTTCTGTTCCCGATACCTGCTTCTTCTTTGGTCCCATCAAAACTTTAAGTCTCAAAAGTTCATGTCGCTAAGTTCTTGTCGCCTTGGTCCTACTGAAACTTTGGGGTCCAAATGTTTGTTTCATTCTTGATCCTTCTTTTTTGATCCCTTCAAAAATTTAAGTCCCAAAATTTCCTCTCGCCAAATTCTTATTGAATCAAGTTCATGTTGCCTTGGTCCTGTCAAAAATTTGGGTCTTAAAAGGATATTTAGACCCAAGTCCAAATGTTTGTTTTCATTCTTGATCCTTGCTTCTTCTTTGGTCTCGTCAAAACTTTAAGTGTTGAAAGTTTATGTCACCAAGTTCTTGTCGCCTAGTGTAAGGTCTCAACTAATGCTCAGTCAACTTGGTGTTAGACACACAATTCAAAGGAGGAGTTCCTAGTTGAATAGCTCACTAAACCCTTGAAAAGGTTTCATTTAATTATCAAATAGGGCTTCATAAGCTCTTGATGATGTTGGCACTATATGTGCATTCATGGACCCTATACACCCTATATCAGTGAGTATAGTTGGTTTACACATGTACAAGAAAACAGTAAAGGTTGGAAAATTAAATGAAGCTTAACTTGCAAAATAGAGGAAATAACTTAATCTGCTATCGATGTTATGGGTACCTTCAGCTTAACACTGTAACTGTTAACTGCTAAACCTAAAATCTACAATTCACTAACACAATTCACTCTTCTAACTTCTTGACCTCTCTAGAGAATGACTCAAGGACATTACAGAGCATAATTCATGATACAAGATATCATTCATGTGCATGTAATTGGGAATCTACTTTGAAATCAATGCAACAATGTAAACATCTAATTTAACAACATAAATTAAGGTGGGTGAACAATACCTTGAGTGACCTTTGCTCGAGTTGTTGTACCTACAAGAGAAACCAAATATGTGCTACTTGAATCAACTAATCATAATAGTAAACTAGAACATATTTATTGCATATACCTAAACTCTACAATCGGACAAGAATCTTCATAAATTTCTCATTCATGAGTGCATAACAAAAAACTAACAATAAAGTATCATCTGTGAAAATAAAACTATAACTGTCAAAACATATATCTCTAACTAGATCTGCTCTTCAACCACCGATCCATCTATATAGGCTCAGAAGGAGTTTTATTTGCATAAGGACTAAAAATAAAAATTAAATGCAGATGTCCACTCTCCTTCAAAATAGAGAGAGACAAAGTCTTTGCAATTGAAACTATAACTAAAAAAGATAGAAGAAGACAAATAGGATTAACACTCTACCGTCTCGGTTTGACAGAGACATGCTCTGCGAGAACAGTCACATTTGTTTCCTTATCAATACAGGCTTCTTCTTCCTCTTGTCATCTTATTGGATGATCTGGTGACTCACTATTGACCATTTCAATGATTTCCTTCATTATTTCTTGGATCTATCATGTTCTCAGCGTTTTGGGATTTCCCCTACAATTTGCCTAAAATCCTTTGGTTGTGGGCTGGTCAATCCAATTATTGGAGGCTACAGTTCTTCTGGTTGTAAGAGGTTGCTTTCATCTAAAGTATACACGTCATTAATCAACCATGAATTAACATAGAATCATTTTGAATTTTATAAATATTCACACATTTATCCATGTAAACATCATCATATCATAATTATATTTCCACATGGTAAAGTCTGGTTTAGGATGCATAAAAGAAATAAAAGACATATAAGATTCATGATTGTCTGTGATATAAGTAGCTTGAAATGTTAAAATACATAAACTGAAAGGAAGAAAACTAGCTATTTCCTAGGCCCATCATTTTCCCCAAATAGAGTATTTTGTTGTCCTCAAGCAACATTTCAGATCAGAGGTTGTATTGGAGAGTCATTTCCCTGAAATCTATCACCACATCAAATCCCTTTGCCTATCTCAAATAGTAGCCTTTTTGACATGAAATCCTTACCAGCCTCATATTCTCTCTCGTTTCAATTTCATCACGATTCCCCCCTGTCTAATGTGGCACTAGATATAGGAGAAGAGGTGGATGAAAGGTGAGTGGAAACCATTTCAGTCCATTATCCCTGGAAATTTCTATATACTTTTGAGATATTCTATTAATGGCTATAAAATTATACAGGGAGTGCAGTTCCTTTTTATTTAATTCAGGGGTTAGTTCTTCCCATCTCTTCTTCACAAATTGGAAGGCTTGATTAATGGGTCTTGTAGTTAGTTGCTTCATCCTTGTGTAGTCATGTTCCCTGATACTTATTATTTTTCTTCCCGCACCTCTATAATCCAAGAGCTCTAATCATTGATCAATGACTGTGTTGGGGTCTTGTGATTCTTTCCTCAATTGCAGAGCAACAAATTTCTCCCTCTCACTGTATTCTTGTAAGATTTCACCTCTCTGATGCTCATTCCTAATATAGGAGGCTAATGCTCTAATTTGTAAATCCCCTACAAACATTAATGGATTCCATTTAGTCTGATCCGAGACAGCAAAGTTATGCAAGTAAAACTCACATAACTGGTCCTACATGTCCAGTGTAGAGTCAGAGAAAGTATCTAAAAATAAAAAATTCTATTGGAGAGGCTGCTCAAGTTCACCGTGCTTTGTTTGGGGGAAAAGATCAGGCCGCTTGACTTTCCATTGGATAGGTAATTGCTCATGATTAATTATTATTATTTTTTTAATAGAATTCGTTTTGTTTTGTAATAGTTTTTTAATAGTATAGTTATTATTATTGTGGATTAATTATTTACAATATATAGTATAAACATGTGGTAAGATTGAATATTATAAGTACAAGTGTTATAACAACAATTGGACAGGGTGAAGGGCCTTGCTTAATTGGCTAAAGAATTTCGTTGCAGGAAAGAGGTCATGAGGTCTAGTCTCCCCCCGTCTTCGTGGTATCAGAGGGCGTGTTGCACCAACATCATTGGTCACATGAAAAAGGTTTACAAATTGAATATTATAAGCACAAGTGTTATGACAACAATTGGACCCCACACAACTATTGACCCCTATTGTATTCTAAGAATGAGAATTGTAATAATTTAATGGCAAGTGTGGAAGTTTGGTGGATGCTTATATACGAATAACTTTTGAACCTTTATAACTCATTTGGTAGTGTACCATGACCCTATTCTTTCACTTTTATTTGTTGGGATAATGTAGTCTTGTTTATGCTTTAGGTTCCTTCTAGATAATAACCTCAATTTTTTATTAATATAATATATTATTATATTGGTAAATGTAAAATAATATAAATATAATATAATTATACTTATATTAATTATTATATTTATTAATTTAATATAAATATAAATATTAATTATGTTAGAAATATTTGTTATAATACTTATTGTAGTGTAGAAAAATGTATCCCTTTACATTTTCACACTTAATTGAGAATTAATATTAAAATGGACTTAATTGTGCCTTATTTTTGGTGTTGTAAAGTGTATCCCTTTACACTTTCACACTTATTTAGGGATCCTTTAGTTAATTGAGCTTAATTTTCCTTAATTGGCCCCTTTAATTCAAATCCAAGCCTATTTAATTGCTATTTCCAAAGGGGAAACCCGACATTCATTAATGCCTTAACATAACACTTCTCATTGAGCAATGTGTGTCCTAGGTTAGGGACCTAGGACCCATTCACCCATGGGCGAATGGGTCCTCCTTAGACTTAGGACCCTAATTTAAATTATGTTTTTGGCGATATTTTAACATTTTCAAATCCATATTTCAATGTCGACTTGTGAAATTTGAATTTCAGGGAATTAAGGATAATTATCTATAAATACAAAGTTATCTCATCAATTCAAGTAAGCTAGCGAGAGGTTAACTTTACGAGAGCCAAGATTATTTTCAAGAGCATTCAAGAGCAAATTTATCAAGGATTTATTGTAACATTCAAGATCTCAAGCATCATGTCAAAGTTATGTTGCATAATGCTTGTTTTTTGAGCTAACATTGTGATGTAGGTTTCAAGATCTAATCCAAGCATTCAAGTCAAAGATTCAAGTATCAAGATCCACATCCATTGAAATTATTCCATGCAAGTTGCAGACCTTCATTCCATTGAAGTTTATTCAAGGGTTTGGTGAGTTGTGACATTGAGTTGTTCATTCATCATTCCTTTCATGCTATTTTGTTTCATTACAGGGTTTAATTACCAAAATACGGTTTGACCAAGGAAAACCCCCATTCACCCAAAAACAAACATTCCCCCCTCTCTTTGTGTGTTGCAGATTTGCAGGTTGAAGAAAATTTGAAGATCTCAAAAGTGTAGAATTGCAAAGTTGCATTTGTTGTCACCTTTATTGTCATCTCATGGAAACTCAGATCTCGGATTTATTTTTGACTATCTGACTGTAAAAATTGGGAATTTGGAAGTGCAAACATAGGAACAGAGAACCTAGAAATAGATTTTGAAGAGCCTTACCCAAGACCCATTCACCATAGGGCGAATGAGTCCTTAAGAAACTTCTGAAAACATCATTTGTGAGAGCTACACAACATTTATCCTTTCCAAATTTTCTAAAAACATTGTTGGTTCCTTCACTTTTATGCTTAATCTACTAGATCCAAGTGATAGATTGCAATTTGGAGTTGATTTTCTATTTTTAATCTTTCTCCCCAAAGTGTTGTTTGACCTAGACCCTTGTCCTAACACAAAAAGGAAATCTAAAGATTCCTCCATAGAATTGATTATCCTAAGGGTAGTTAGTCAATTCTTTGTGGGGATCTCATTTCCTAATGAAATTAGAGAAGTAAGACCCCTTTTCCCTCTTTAGATCCATTTTTCCATTTTGGGAAACCCTAGGAGCATCCCATTTTTCTATGTTTCACTTATTAATATGTTGTACATGACGTGTTCTTTAATTTCCTTAAATATTTGGACTTTAGTGAGGGATAAAGTAATTGGTCATTGCACCAAAATTTAATTCTGGAAAGTAAAATGTCGAGATAATTATTTTCCAATCTCGAATTTTGTTAGCCTTTATTAATGAAACTTTTCGACCTTGTTTAAAGCTTAATCTAAGATTTGGTATCTATAATTGGGAATGCAATTAGATAGGTAGTTAATTGTGCATCTTCTATCTACGAGTTTATGTGTTTGAAGATCAATGAAGATTTAAACCACAATACATGGTAGGGCCACAAATTTGGCAAAGGAGTTAATGCATCACCAAGGGGAGAGACAATATGAAAAGGAGCATATTGTGCTTGTGTAACCTTGTTTCAAAGCCACATTGCTAATTGTATTGTATTGTTGTCCTTTAGAGTTTTAAAATATACATTAATAGTAGAAAGGTCTTCATTACTTCTTGAACAACCTAAAGGCTAGAATAAGAGGCAAAACTCTACAATCAATCACATTGATCTCTATTTATTTTTAATAGAATAATTATTTTTTGAATATTTTTAATTAAAATGTAGCATGTTACTTTGTAAAAGATAAATATTTAATTTAGGTAGACAAATTTCTAACATGTAATTGATTGATAGATACAAATAGTAATAACTAGTCAATAAATTCTCATTACAATAGTATTTTCTACAAGAAAGTATTAAAACCACCTATATAATTCTTTGAAACATGTAATAGCTAGTATTGAATAGACTAGCTTACTTTGATGCTTTGAATATGCCTCCTTTAATAAGTAAAGCAAAAAAAATTGAAGAATAGAGTCAATTTTTGTGGTATCAATGGTATTTGTCTCGATTCTAATAATTTCTATGCTTAAAGTTTCTAGACTACGTAAGATTAAAAAAAATATTATAGTTGAACAACAAAATTGATAAGGTGAATCATACATATTAAGAAAAAATAGCATGTGGAGTTATTTGTAGCTTATAGTAGTGTTGTCACTTTGTGCCTCCCATTTAATTTTTCATCAATTATAGTCGATATGAGAAATATTAATGGGTTTATCATGCTCAAGTATCCCTCTAGTAGTTGTTTTATCCCTTTTCCAAGCTTCAGTCAAATACCCATTTGAAAAAATCTCAAAAAATGGCTAATTCCTCATCTTTCTTCTTTTAGCCTTGTCTGAACTTTGGGTCCCAAAAGGACATTTGGACCAAGTCCAAATGTCTGTTTTCGTTCCTAATCCCCACTTCTTCTTTGGTCTCGTTGGAACTTTAAGACTTGAAAGTTCATGTTGCCAAGTTCTTCTCCCCTTGGTCCTGTTAGAACCCTGAGTCCCAAAGGAAATTTTCTCGATCCTCACTTCTTCTTTGATCCCTTTGAAACTTTAAGTCCTGAAAGTTCCTATCACCAAATTCTTGTTGGAAATTTGAGTCCTGAAAGGAAGTCCAAATGTTTATTTTCATTCTCAATCCTCGCTTATTTGGTCTTGTTGAAACTTTGTCTTGAAAGTTCCTATCACCTTGGTCCTGTTAGAACTTTAGGTCCTATTTTTTTTTTTTTATCTCAATCCCCGTTTCTTCAAAAATCCCTTCAAAACTTTAAAACCTGAAAGATCCTATCACCCTAAGTTCTTGTTGCCTTTGTCCCATCAAAACTTTGGGTCCCAAAAAGATATTTGGACCAAGTCCAAATGTTCGTTTTCATTCCCAATCCTTTCTTCTTTGGTCTCGTAATAAATTTAAGTCTTGAAAGTTCTTGTCGCCAAGTTCCTTTCACCCCAAGTTTTTGTTGCTTTGGTCCTATGACAGTTTCAGGTCACGAAAGGACATTTGGACCAAGTCCAAATGTTCATTTTTGTTCTCGATCTCCACTTCCTCCTTTGTCCTATGGAGACTTTGAGTCTCGGAAGGACATTTGGACCCAAGTCCAAAAGTCTATTTTCCACTCCTTGTTCCCATTCCTATCACACCTTTAGTCGTGTGGACTTTTGGACAATCTTAACAAATTTTCATGTTTCGACCCAAAAATCACCATTAATGTCGCAACAAATTCACCAACTACCAAATTTTATTCTTGGAGCTACAAGAATGATTTTAAATGGATTTTCTACCAACTCCAAATGGAGAAACTGGTTCCCATGCTTTGTTTATGCTTTCTAGACCACTTTCTATCAGAGTTCCATGCCTAGTTATGATTTTGTTGCAGATTTTGTGGGAGTTTTTATACCTTATCCATGGATTCATCATTGTGGAAGCATGGATATGATGTTAGGACCATTTTGGAGGACTTTAAGCTTATGATTTGAATGGGTTTCTTGCATAGTCACATACCCTATCTCTCTCCTATTACCTCACATGATATAAGGAAATTTTGTGCTCATTATAAGGGTTCTTTCTTAGATTTTCTCTAGAAAAACTTATGCAACCTTTGCATTCTACAACTATAAAATTAGATTTCATGCCTCTGTGTCAATAAAATCACCATTTTTACCTCTTCTCAAGGCTTGTATCTTATGTAACATTTGATACCTCTATGCATGCATGAAATTTCATTATTTTTTACAAGTTGTATGATTATGTTAATTTGTTGTAAGTGTTAATTGTGGATAATCTATAGCCCTTTTAGAATCTTTCAGACCCTATTCTTCATGCTCTCTTCTAAATCTGGTGAAATAGAGAATTGTGTGAGATTATTTAATAGTTTTTTTGATACTCTGTGCAATCAAAGGTAAAAAGAAACATATTCAATCTTGGCGCATCACCATATTTCTATTTTTTTGCATCCTCTTCTCCCTTTTCCTTCTATAGTTTGATAGATTAGGATTAGTGTAGAGTTATCTAGTGTTGGGTTGGACCGGTATTGTTGTACCTAGTTTTTAGAGGAAGCCAACCTTCTTCAAAGATTTGACCTCATCTTCAATGTCCCACACCTTGAGGTCAGTTCCATTGTGTCATTGGAATGTTGAACCCAATGTTCAACAAGGTGTAATTTCATGTGAGAATAGTTTTTGGCACGCCTGGTGGGAAAAATCAAGTTTGTTGAATTTTGATTCATCCTATTGAGAAAGTGAAGTTGTTCTTAGCATTTTTCAACCTTAAAGAGGCATTCAAAAAAGTACTTGGTGAATCTAAAATCAAAGTTGGTGAATTTGCAACAATCATTAATATTGGTTCTAGATCAGACCTGCAAATTCATGCCCAAAAGTCAAACAAGAGCATCTTCTAGAGTTATTTTTTAGTACACCGAACTATCATTTTCTGCTTCTAGAAGAAGAAATATACATTCTTTATCACTAGTAAGGGGAAGCAAGGGTTTTGTAACTCCTTCTCCTAGAGCCCAATCTATACCTCCATTTAGTAGATTGCATCAATCTAGGACTCCTACCACTTAGATAACATACCATTATTCCATATGGTTATCCCTAGAAATCAAGTGTTTGTCACTTTTAATGGTGGTATCCCTCTTGTGTTAGCCCAAAGGAATGACACACCAGTGAATGCTTTAAAAGGTATTCCTTTTTTCACTAGTGAGACAACTACTACTCTAATAGAACACATTCAATATGTGGCCAATATATGTTTTGTGCATAATATCATAGAAGACAATGTGGCTGTCAAACTCTTAGCCACATCTTTGAAAGAAAAAGCATTACAATGGTACAAAGGTTTGCAGCCTAATTCCATTCACAACTAGGATGAGTTAGATGAAAGGTTATGTGAACAATTTGAGGACAAGAGTGATCAATTATCCTTGGTGGAGCAATTGAAAACAATTAAGAGGGCACCCTATAAATTCATGGGAGATTTTAACTTCAGATTTCAAAAGACTTGGGATAAAATCCCTACCTTGGTGATTCCTTCTCCCAATCATGCCTTCCTATACTATTTAAGGGCTTTTAATAGTGACGTGGTTGTTATCATATAGTCTATGGGTAGGGTGACCTTGCCAAATGCATATGAAATTTCCATTAGGGTAGAGAATTATCTAATACAAGCTAGAAAATAGCTCCAAGGTCACCAATGCCTCTATTCCTGGAATTTCTTCCTCAACTGCCCATATTGGCTCCTATTCCAATTGCATCTACCAATAAACCATCTATTTGTGTTGCACCTCCAAATGAATTACATGAAGCTAAATATTTATTGTAAAATTTTGGTAATGAGTTGGTGATAATAAAGAGACAAAAAGCTCAAAATAACGGACCTTACCAACCGTGAAATCAAAATTATCAACAAAATAAACTACCATACAAGGAGAAAAATCAATGGAATTATGCCAAGCCCTTGAATAGTGTAAATCTATCCACTACCAAAACTTCAAAGGGTCTTGTTATAGTTCAAAATAACTTAGCCCAGGAACATGACTAGTGTTATCCATGCAATAAACCATATAATCAAAATGCTTTCCAAATGGAGAGTTTGTGTAATATCCAATGCTTCAAAATAAACCCTCCACTTCAAGACAATAGTTTGATGCAAACCAAGTAGTTTTTGGTAGTCAAGATCACATGCTATAAGACTCTATATTGGTCAATTGGTATGAGGCAAATTTGTGTGGTATAAACCAATTAAGTGTTGATGTAGTAGCTCATAATACAATATTAAAGAAAAGAGCAGTGGATAATGGTACATCTCCCACAACCGGTCAAGCATCAACCTCCCAACATCCTCAAGCCACTATAGTTGTTGTAACTATATGTAGGACAATTGTGCTACAACCAAATTAGACTATTGGTAAGAGTAACAAAGCACATGAACAACCACAAGTCATCCAGAAAGAAAAGTTGTACCTTGCTATTCCAAAGGTTTCATCTAAGGTTCTTCATCCTCCTTTCAATATAGTTGATCAAATGAAGAAGGACAACCTAAATTTCACCATGTGGGAGGCTCTGGCCATCCCATATCAAAGGGATTTGATGCAACAAGCTTTGGAAGGGCTCACGAAGCTAAATGATATGCCAAAAAAAAGAAGGAATTACTCCATCAACCAACCTAGTGCAACCTAAGGAAGAGGGAAATTCAAGTAAAATCAGTAAGTCGTCCCCATTCTATTTTTCCTTAATTATTAGAGATCATATAGTACATATTTATATAATTGACTCAAGGGCTAGCAACTCTATTATGCCAAAAAAGGTAGTTGATCTTCTTGGCATTAAATATGAACTCGTGGCCAAGGGAGTTGTGCAATTGTATGGTACTTCTATCAATATAATGGGCATTATTAAGGACCTAAAATTGACCTTGCATGCATCCCCTGGTTGCACTATGTTATAAGACATTTCATTCATTGACCTCTCTGCCTTCTTTACCATCTGTTTGTCCAAAGAGTTCACTGCTAAGATAGGTGGATATCTATCTTTTGATTGGTCTCATATGATATTTAGGACCAATTATGGTACCAAAGTGACCATCAAAGATGAACCCATTACAAAAGATCATATTGAACCCTACACTTCTAGCCCCATGAATATGAATTGCACATTGCACAAACAAAAGAAAGAGTGTATTGTTCATGAACTTTCCACTCTTTTGGAAGAGGTTCCTAATTGTTTGCTAGATGAATGGGGTAATGTATTTCAATTTGACCCACTCATCGAAACAAAGGATACCAATCTTGGCATTTACTACATTCATTAAGAGGATACTCCTATCCCAATATCATGAAAACTTAAGGAGATCCAAAGGGGTTGTGGCATCTATTTTTTGATGGCTTTAGAAAAAAGAATGGTGCAGTTGCTGGTGTAATGATGGTATCCCCAAGTAAGGAGAAGTATTACTTCTCTTTCAAACTTCAACTTAGTTGCACTAAAAATGTGGTTGAATATGAAGTCCTCATTCAAGGTCTCCAACTTGCACAAAAAAGGAAAATAAATTGTTTCAGGTCTTTGGAGACAATGAATTAGTTGTCAATCAAATCATAACTCAGAGCATAACCAAGAATAACATGCTCAAATCCTTAAAGCACAAGGTTTGGGATTTGATTGAGGGTTTTGATGGATTTGGCATCCAAACTATCCCCAAAGGTTTGAATAAGCATGCTGATAGACTTGCATCAGTTGGTGCTCAATTCGACATACCAACACATATTACAAGAAATATGGAGCATACTATTAGGTTTGTTGTAAGGGCAGCTATTCTAGACAACCACTTAAATTGGAAGGTCTTTGAAAATGATCATAAATTTTCAATATTCTTCAAGAAGAGGCAATTTTTTTTGTTAAAAAATAGTCTAAGTTACAAAACTAATATGAAGATCAGATTATGCAACTAAATGGTAAAAAATTTCCAAAAGGTCTCATCACTCTTGAGGTTATCTTTAATTTAGATGACCGGTTGAAATAAAAGAAAATGAACCTAACTACAAAGAAGGGTGACTACAAGCCAGTTGCAATTGTAGAAGGAAGATCTTTGAATATGGGGAAGGTATGTTCTAAAGGTGAAAATGAAGCTTTCATTAAGATTTTTTAGGTTTACGATGATGTGATTGCTTGGACCTATGAGGATTTAAAAGGTTTTGATCCTAACTTGGTCCATCACACTATTGAGTTAGACCCAAATGCTAAGCCTATAAGACAAAAAAAAAGACCTATCAATCCTAAGATTGAACCTTTGATGAGGAAGGAGTTGACTAAATTAATAGAGGCCAGGATCATATTTCCCATAAAAAATTCTTCATGGGTGGAAAAATTAGTCCATGTCATAAAAAAGAATGGGAAATAAGGCTTTGTGTTGACTTATGAGACCTAAATAGAGCCTCCCTAAAGGATCACTATTCTCTTCCCTCAAAGAAGATTATGCAAAAGGTTAGTGGTTCAAAAATATTTTCTTTTTTAGATGGTTACTCAAGCTACAATTAGATTCTAGTCTAGGAATTGGATCAACATAAGACAACATTTACTACCAAATGGGGTGCCTATGCTTATTGCAAGATGCCTTTTGGTTTAACCAATGTTGGTGCCACCTTTCAACAAGCCATGAACATGGCATTTCAAGGTGCATTCAAAAAATTTGTGTTGGTCTACTTGGATGACATAACAGTCTTTTCAAAACATGTAGGTGATCACTTCAACCACCTTAAACAAGTGTTCAAGAATTGCAGGGAGTATGGTATTTCCCTAAATATAAATAAGTGTGTCTTTTCCACTGACCAAGGAAAACTACTTGGACACATTGTTTCTAAAGATGGTTTGGCCATTGATCTAGTGAGAGTGGAGTCATTCTTGTCTATTCTAGTCCCTATCCACAAAAAATGATTGCAAAGCTTCTTAGGAACAATTAATTTTGTGAGAAGATTTATTCCCAACCTTGCTGCTTTGATAAAGCCTCTCACATCCATGTTAAATAAAATGGTCTTTAGTTGGACCAAAGAAGGGAAGGATAGATTTGATGCTATCAAACAAGAAATTTCTTAGGCTCCTACCCTTTTCAATCCCACTATGAAAAGGACTTAAATATTTACTCTTTTGGAGGAGAAGCAAGCATATCAATTATCTTGACATAATTGAATAATTAAAATCTGGAGTAGCCCATTACCTTCTTCAATGAAGGGCTTAAATACTATGAGATCAAGTATAGCTATGTTGAGAAGCATGTCCTTGCTATTGTTAGGGAATTGAAAAAATTCACACATGTTGTCTAACAATAGTATCCAGTTGATGGTTCCCCATGCTAGTATCAAAGAGTTTATTTTGAGCAAAGTTATGAGTGAAAAAAGAGTTGGATGGGTCACTAAGGTTATGGAGTATTACGTTGATATTAAGATCACAAAGCTCGTGAGAGCCAGGGGGTTGTATGAACAACTTGTATCAACATTTGAGACTCATATAGAGGATTCCCTTGTGTTACAGGAGCACCAAGTACTCAAAATTAACACTGAGAACAGTTGGGTAAATGATATGACTACCTTTTTGCAACAAGATAGACATCCTTTAGGTTTGGATAGGACCAAAAGAAGACATTTTATATTATAGTACATCCCCTATGTTTTATAGCTGACATGATTTTTAAAAGAGATCTTAATGGAGTGTTGTTTAGGTGTATTGAACAAAATCAAGTTAGTAGATTGCTAGAAGAATTCCATGATGGATCTTTAGGTGGCCATTTTTTGTGAGGATCACTGCTACTAAAATAATGAGGGTTGTATATTATTGGCTAACCCTATTTAATGGTTCTCATAGATGGGTGAAGAATTGTAGGAAGTGTGCTTTCTTTTTTGGAAAGCAAAAGTTAGTTGCCCTTCCTCTTCGTCCCATTTAGGTGGACCAACCATTTACACAGTGGGGGTTGGATTTTATTGGTATGATAGATACATCATCTAACATTGGTAATAAATGGATTTATTAGGCACATAACACTTCACCAGGTGGACAGAGGCGATTGCATTAAAGTATGCTACTGTGACTTCAATTTTGGAATTCCTGGATGAAACTATGACTGGGTTTGGTACCCCTTCCACCATCATCTCAGATAATGCCAAAGATTTTGTTGGTACCCAAATGAGTGATTAGGTAGTTAAGCATGGTATATATTTGAAAAAATCATCAAATTATTACCCTCGAGGTAATATCTTGGTTGAGTCTTCAAACAAAAACCTCATTAGGATAATTAAAAAGACTATTGAGAATAATCAGAGGATTTGGCATGGAAAACTAAAGATATCCCTTTGGGCTGAGAAGATCACTCCCAAGAGAGCTATTGGAGATTCCCCTTTCATGTTTATTTATTGAAGGAAAGAAAAGATACCATTATCACTAGAGTTGCCTTCTCTTGAGTTAGCACATTAACTGGAATTAACAAAAAGTGATTCCATGATAGTGAGGTTGGCAGAGCTAATGGAGTTAGAAGAGACTAGGAACAAGGCTATGTAGGCCATTGAGACTCACCAAGCATAGGTCAAGAGATATTTTGACAAGAAATTTATCCATAGGATGTTCCAGGAGGGATATTTGGTGCTAAAATGGGATACAAAAAGAGACAAAGTTGGAAGACATACCAAATTTGATGCCATTTGGAGTGGTCCATATGTCATCACCAACTGTAAGGAGGTCAATACATTCCATCTCTCCAGATTGGATGGTGAAGTTCTCCCAATTCCAATTAATTGAATTCATTTCAAACCCTATTTTTGAAGGGTTTTGAAATTTCATGTACATATTAGCTTAGTTGTTGCTTTTCCAAAAAGTGTTGCTACACACTCTACATTCTCCTTAAGGGAATGTATGATCTAGGTGTTTTTTTTCCTCCAAGTACAAGCCTACACATATTGTTTTGTCATGTTTATTTTTGAGGTGAGCCAATTTTTGAAAGTTCCCCTTATGACTCTATACCCAATGGACTGATAAGGCCCCTCAATTCCATGATTAGTAGGCAATCATCCCATAAAAATTGCCAAAATGTTGTCACTTTGTTCCTCCCATTTCATTTCCCATTAATTATAACCAATCCAAGAAATCTTAATGGGTTTATCATGCTCAAGTATCCCTCTACTAGTTGTTTTATCCCTTTTCCAAGCTTTAGTCAAATACCCATTTGAAAAATTCTCAAAAAATGGCTAGTTCCTCCTCTTTCTTCTTTTGGTATTGTTAGAACTTTGAGTTCCTAAAGGACATTTGGACCAAGTCCAAATTTCCATTTTTATTTTTGATCCCCACTTCTTTTTTAGTCTTATCAAAACTTCAAGTCTTGAAAGTTCGAGTTGCCTTGGTCTTGTCAAAACTTCAAGTCTCAAAAGGACATTTGGATCAAGTCTAAATATCCATTTAATTTTTGATCCCTACTTCTTTGATACCTTTGGAGCTTTAAGTCCCAAAAGTTCCTATTTCCAAGTTCCCATCAAAACTTTGGGTCCTAAAAGGATATTTGGACCCAAGTCCAAAAGTATTTTCATTCTTGATCCCAAATTATTTCCAGTCCTATCAAAACTTTAAGTCTTGAAAGTCTTGTCACCAAGTTCTTGTTGCCTTGGTCCTATCAAAACTTTAGGTCTCGTAAGGTTCATTCTCGATCCCCACTTCTTTGGTCCCATCAAAAAATTAAGTCCCACAAGTTCCTATAAACTTGATAAGGGAAATGTATCCTATATATCATGGGTCTTTCTTTAATACTTCCCATAATGGTTATTAGCAGATCACATTATTTTAGTTTGTGGTAACCCAAGATTGCATTCAAGTATGTAACAAAATTGGTCTATAGTTTAAGTTGTACACTTTTAAGTAACATTCATAAGGTTTAGAAAATCTTGATCACTCTCTAGAATAGACTATTAAACATGGGTTGTGCTTGAATGCACCACATAATTGATATAACACAACCACTCTGCATATCAACCAGAGTTATAGGCTCTTTATTGTAGCAAGAGGTAATAACTCTTGGATCATTCTATCATTACATTGTAACCTGTTAAACTTGAGTCAACCTAAATGCACCCCATAATTTTTATACCACAGGTGCATTGAATGTCCATTGAAGTAATTGGACACCTGATTGTGATGATAATGATTTGTACATGAATTGTGCTCATATGAGTGCCTCCATTTCTATCACAACATAGCCACATTAAACTTGGGTCACACATGAATGCATCTTATATTTGTTATAACACAACTGTGCCACATGACCAATAGAGTTATGGATCACATAATTACAACTACAAGAATTTGTTCCTCGGTTGTGCTCTTATGGTGATTCCATTATCGTTATAGCATAACCCTTTAGACTTATATTGCTCAAATCCTTACATTGCTTATTTTCTCTTTGGATGGATGGAAATTCAATGGTATGGATTTGTACATAGGTCATTCTCATATAAGTGATTTCATCACCATTACACAATAGTACATTGGAATTTCCTTTCTTGAACCTTTACTTCATTTTTTATTGTTAGGGTTTCTTAGTGATTATTCCAAATTTCCACGTGGCATATTGATAAAAGAAACCAAGCAAAAAACCATTTTGGTTTTAGTTAACACCTACTAACATAATTATGGAATAAATGTTTGACATCATTACTTTGAGTGTGAAGAATTTTGTTTTTTGATTATAATACATTCATTGAGAGTTGTAGTAGAAAGCTTCTTATTGTGAAACCCATCCTATAAACTTGCTTTAAGCTACATTTAGGAGGCTTCATGTTCTTATTGTGATTTATACAACTTTTTTTTATAGTAAATGGCATTGGATTCTTTCTGAAACTAAAATAATTTATTAATTATGATTTTATGATGATTAAATGTTTTATTTAGAAGGGGTTAATATGTGGCATTTTTATGTGCAGGAAGAATAGATTATGATGTAACATTTAGGTATGGAAAAATTGGATTGCTATCAATGACATAAACAGGTTGGTTGGTACGCTTCGGGAGTTCATGCGAAGGAGGAGCTTGAGATAAAGAAGTACCAAGAAACTGGGTATAATGCATGCGCTGAAGGAGAGTACCTTGAGTCAGTGTGAAACACTTCTAGGTGTTTTGGTCCAGAAGCAGAACTTGAGTGTAGGAATACAAACGTCGGTGGACTGAAACATTAGTTTCCACCTAATTACATCTTAGGACTCAGTCGATTAATTTGGATTCCCGGTTGATCACTCTAAATATCTGACATAGAAATTTCCTACATTCTAAAGATAAAATCATAAATCTGCTTGGCCCAATTTGAGGTCTCAATATTATTTTGAAAAGTCTTGAAAGCTAAAACTGCTGAAGAAGGTCGAGTTTATTGACTTATTCATAAGTTTTTCTGCCAATTGTCATTCACCATGTGCCTTATATTGATTTTTCCTTTGATTTCTTCTCATGTATCTGTTAAATTTACCAATATTCTTGTTCTTATAAAAGACCGGGAGATGTTTCATTTTAGTTAAGTTCAAAATTTGTGGATGTCGGAGAACCAAATTATAAGGATTTTTATTTTTAATTATACTTTCTGACATTTGGCTTGATACAAATTGTTACTTTAGAATTATGGTATTGTTTTTTTTCTAATATTTTCAACCCTCATTTCATGGAAGAGCTTTGAAGACGGTTCCTTCAGATGGAGACTACACTTTTTCGTTATAGGTTCTGTCTAGAAACACCAGAAGCTTAGATATTGTCATACTTAGAGAAAAAGTAGGAGTTATGCAATGATGAGATACTCATTTTTAGAGCTTTGGTTAAGAACTTTAAATGTTTGGCTATGTGTACAAAGAATGTTCATGGAGGAGTGAAAACTTCCTTACAAACCAATCACCACAACAAAGTTTGAGGTGAATTGCACCTGCTATTTTATGTTGATATGGATATGTTCTAACCTATAGTTAATTGTTGTAGCATAAAATATAGGCTAAATAGTTGTTCATATACCATTGTTTCTAATTCAAAATTGCTATACCTTATTCTAGGAGAAAATCACAAGTGGAGTCTATACATAAGACACCATTGTTTCAAATTCAAATTTTTTGGCTCTTTCACAATTGTTTGCTTCATTTATTTGATCTAAGACAACCTGCTGTATAGAAGATGTTCTCAAAATCATAGTAAAATCCTTTATTCTAGGAAGATTATTCAGAATCTTCCCATCATAACAATGAACAAAAGCATCAGTCATTAACCTGAACTTTGCAAGAGTTTCATCAAATTCTACTTTTCCACTCTCTTTTCCATTCTGAATTTTATTTCCAGTTTCATCCATGAAGACCTTCCTCAACCTGTAGATCTTGATGTTATCCATAACTTTACCAGGTGTCGAGGATAGCTTTGAGTTTTTACCCAAGCAAAATTTGACAAAATTCGGCCTTACTAGATACAATTTGTTGAAAAGATCTTTGAAGTTATTCTGGAAAAGAGTTCCTGAGAGTATAATGCACAGTTTTGAATTAACCTTTTTGCATGAATTCCATATCTTTGATCAGCTATTTCGAGCTTGATGACCTTCATCAAGAACGAGAAAACCTAGGCTCTCTAACAATAGTTTTCTAATATGCTTAGCCTCTTCAGGAAGGCTCACATTTGTCTCACAATTTAGGTATACAAAAATATTGTAGCTAATAACAAGCACACTTTTTCTTCTATGCCACTCATGAAGCATCACCAAACGCCTCAAATTTTATAATTTTTTTCCCATGATTTGGTTGCTCTTAGCCATTTTTATAATTTCTTCATATTCATAGTTTGAATGAATTTCATTCCAAAAGGTCCTTGATCTATTTAGCATGTAAAATGGAATGTCAATAATCCACTTCTTGAACTCCCTTTCCCAAGGGAAAATCATTTTTTTTGGAGCAATAATCAAAGGCTTGCTTCTAGGAAACAATTCCAAGTAGGTCTTTAGAAAACTTATTTCTCATGCTCCGGGTGCAGGCACAAAATTTCTCATTATTTCTCATGCTTCGAGCACATGAAACATAAAACTTATAATGAGAAATATTTTTCTTTTTCCCAGAGCATTAGAAATAAGTTTTTTAAAGACCTGCTTGGAATTGTTTCCTAGAAGCAAGCCTTTGATTATTGCTCCAAAAAACATGCTTTTCCCTTGGGAAAGAGAGTTCAAGAAGTGTATTGGCATTCCAGTTTACATGCTAAACAGATCAAGGACCTTTTGGAATGAAATTCATTCAAACTATGAATATGAAGAGATTATAAAATTGGCTGAGAGCAACCAGATCATGGGAAAAAAATTGAAAATTTTGAGGCATTTGGTGATGCTTCGCGAGTGGCATAGAAGAAAAAGTGTGCTTGTTATTGGCTACAATATTTTTGTATACCTAACTTGTGAGACAAATGTGAGCCTTCTTGAAGAGGCTAAGCATATTGGAAAACTAATTTTAGAGAGCACAAGTTTGCTCATTCTTGATGAAGGCCATCAAGCTCTAAATAGCCGATTAAAGATATGGAATTCATGCAAAAAGGTTAATTCAAAACTGCACATTATACTCTTAGGATCTCTTTTCCAAAATAACTTCAAAGAGTTTTTCAACACATTGTATCTAGTAAGGCCAAATTTTGTCAATTGTTGCTTGGGTAAAAACTCAAAGCTATCCTCGACACCTGGTAAATTTGTGGCTAACAATAGGATCTACAATCTGAGGAAGTTCTTCATGGATGAAATTGGGAATAAAATTCAAAATGGAAAAGAGAGTGGAAAAGTATAATTTGATGAAACTCTTGCAAAATTTAGGTTAATGGTTGATGCTTTTGTTCATTGTTATGATGGGAAGATTCTAAACAATTTTCCTAGAATAAAGGATTTTACTATTATTTTGAGAGAATCTTCTATACAACAGGTTGTCTTAGTTCAAATAAATGAAGCAAGCAATTGTGAAAGAGCCAAAAAATTTGAATTTAAAACAATGGTGTCTTATGTGTCCATCCATACATCCATCCATCCACACAAAAAGGTTTTAGGAGAAAATCACAGGGGAAGTCTATACCTTATTCTGTCAATCTCATTCTTGAATGGTTGTTTATTACGGAGGTGTGGTATGGTTGGTGATGCACAACTTAAAGATTGCTATGATAGTGCTATGCTTTCAAGGAAATGAGTGCATCTGTCTCTTCATATTTTTGGTTCACTTATTGTTGGTTGTTGGTGATTCTCATTACATATCAATATATTCGTTATTATCTTGATCTCCTTTGTGATCAAAAGAACAATGAATTTCATTGCATAGCTCATGACCATTTTGCAGTGCTATGATCAAGTGATCTTTTACCTCTTACTCATTGTGTTCTCAATCACCATGTGAAAATGAATTAGACAACATATCTTTGTCACCATTTGACAACAAATTTCATTTGTTTTGGACTGTTTGTTATGATTCAATAACTGTTTGACAATGTTCTTTCTTTCTCAATCCTATATGATAGATGGCAATTCATAGTTTGCAACTCTCTAACAATGATATTCCTTTAAGTGATCTCAGTCACTTAATTCAATGTGTTATCTTCTTCATTTCTCAGTGCTAACAATGCCTACATATTTTTTTCTCAGTCATAGTTATAGTGCTCTTTCATTTGAAGATATTATGTTGCTTAGACAGTAATGTTTCAGTGAATTCTTATTTTGTCTTTCAAACGTCTTGTTGCACTTGTAGAGTTTTGTTGTGCATAATATGTAGTCAAGATTAATTCAAATGGAGCTCTTTTGTAGAGGCAGTAGGATACCGATGTCAATAAAATAACAGTGTTAGTGAGAGGTATGACAGTAGATACAACGAGAATGGAAGGTATAATGTTTTGATAGTAAAAGAATCATTTATCTACCACCAAGTGAAAAGTTAGCAATTGCATTTGGTTTGTTAAGCATGGTCCCTGGTACAATGATTAGAGTTGTTAAGAACCTTCAAATATGTTCTGATTTTCACACTACATCTAAATTCATCTCCAAGATTGTTGCAAGATAATTTTTTTTGAGAGATGTGAACTATTTTCATCATTTTAAATAGGGACAATGTTCTCATGGAGAATATTGGTGATGCTAAATGAAACAATCTAAAAAATAGGCTTTCACTATAATAATGTGCACTACAATAGATATCCAGTAATAATGAAGGGACATCCATCAAAGCATAACAATAGGGATTTTTTGTCATATGTTGTAGTTACAAGTGCTCTGCTAGATAGACATGAAAATGCGGAAGCATAACAAGGCAAATTAAATGTTTCAAAAAATACCTCAAAGAAATGTGATATCATGGAATGCGATGATTAAAGGATATGTTCAAAATGGTTTTTTTTTAAATTCCTTAGAAAATTTTAAGAAAATTCAACCAATGGGTGTATATCCCAACTCCTCAACCTTTGAAAGTGTCAACGTATACCTCTACCACAACACCACACTGTTTTTTGTTGGCCTTCGCGGTGATGCGGGAAAGCCTGAAGTCTTGCTTTCCCACATCACCACTGACATGACTTGAAGATTTTGCGGGAGAGCGGGTGCCTTCCATGATATCACATTTCTTTGAGGCATTTTTTGAAACAGTTCGCTTGCCTTGTCTATTCTTCAATGTTTTCATGTATGTCTAGCAGGGCACTTGTAACTACAACATATGACAAAAAAATCCCTGTTGTTATGCTTTGATGGATATCCCTTCATTATTATTGGATATTTGATGTCGTACACATTATTATAGTGAAGCCTATTTTTTAGATTGTTTCATTTAGCATCACCAATATTCTCCACAAGAACATTTTCCTTGTTTAAAATGATGGAAATAGTTCACATCTCTCAGAACAATTTCTCTTGCAACAATCTTGGAGATGAATTTAGATGTAGTATGAAAATTAAAACATACTCGAAGGTTCTTAACAACTCTAATAGCTGTACCAAGGGCCATGTTTAACAAACCAAATGCAATTGCTAACTTTTCACTATAGTGGCAAATAAATGATTCTTTTTTCTTCTATTCCACAACATTAAGTAAAAGTCTTGAATCTAGAAATATCCTGCCACCTTCATTTTCCAAGCCAATTTCTCCAATTTTGCATAGCTCTCCCATGTTTGTGGACGTGATCTGTCTCCTACATAAAAAAACATGTACCATTTTATGCCCTTCAATCCAACTACATGCATATATCTTTTTAATTCCTCTATCTTTCATCAATCTCCTTACTATTTGAACCTCACCACACCTACCCACTTCTACATAGATGTTTTAGAGAAGAAACATAAGTTGCAACATTTTTAGGATCCAACTAAATTTTGTTGGAATACTTAGCCTATATTCATATATGATCCACATGCACCAAAGGTTTTTACTGGCATCTTAGTAATAATGTTTAGGGTGTCATCAAGATAGCCAACATGGGCATGAAGGTCAACCATGCACACCTAATGGTCAACTATATACGTAATGCAATAATGGTTACTGACCTTTAATATTATCATTAACAAAACTGATAAATATTTAAAAGAGGATCTTCTTTAAAATATGCTTTCAAACCTGGCAACTGTTTTTGTTTGTTTTAGTTTTGTTTTACTATATTGGAGATGCACTAGGCACTCTTCATGTTACATACTTTTTGGATTATGCGATTTCTTCAATTCCATTGGCCATTCTTGGCCTCTAGTCGACATTGATATCTATTTTATTTCAATTAAAATTGGGGTCTACAATTGGGATATTTGCTAGGGAATTCAATTGGGAGTTGGGTGAATTAGTAGGGTTTTGGGGTTAATGTCTTCATTTTTAGGGGTCACGGGAGGAAGTGAAGTGGGACTTTTCTATGGTCGAGAATGGGATGACCTTCCAACTCCTAACAAAGTAGCCTAGTTGATGAAGTCAGTGTCTGTCAAGAAGATAAGGATTTATGACTCTTATGTGAGAGTTGTTACTTGAAACACATCAAACATTTTCCATAATAGTTTAATGTAAATCAAAATACCATTTCTTGGAAAGTTGTGGTTCTGAATCCTGATTTCCTTATGTACAGGTCCTTCAGGCATTTGCCAACAATAGCATTGAGCTCATGATTGGGATACCTAATTCAAATTTGTTAGTTTTTTCACAGTACCAAAGCACATTAGATACATGGGTGACCAAAAATGTATTACCATACTACCCTAACACAATGATCACTTATGTAATTGTAGGGGCATAGGTGGTTGAGAGCATCATCAATGTCTCATCCCTTGTTGTCCGAACAAGAAGACCTCTTGGGAGTGTAAAACAGGTTTCCCTATTTTTAAGCATGAGAACTTAGTCAATTTTAGTTCCTATATGCTCTCCCACACTTGGGATGAGATATAGGACCCTTAGGCTTCATTTTTCAAGTATTTCTTTCATGTTTTGGAGATGTATAAGCAAAAATAGAGCATTGTAACTTAGATTTCTCAGTCACAGCCCCGAGATACACACTTTGTAACACATTTTTCAAAGAAAAGACATATTTAAGTCTTGTATCTGCTGTAAGAACACCTTTTCTCAATAAAATTTAGTATTTTTCCTTCTTAATAGCTATTTCATTATGTGCAAATGAATGATTGATTATGTTTTTCTGTGTTTTATGTTTAAACCTCAAAAGCATTGTCTCATTTCCAACACTTTTAGGTAGAAATCAATGAATAAAAATAATTAAATAAACAACCAATTAATTGAATATACTACCAATTGACAGAGCAGTGAATAAATATGACTAAATATAATGATTATGCAATTAATAAACAATGTATCAATATACTACTAGTTGATAGAAAATAGTGAACAAAAACAATTAAATAAACTACCAAATTGATCAAAATGATGATTAAAATTAATGACTAAATGAAAAGCATCGAGACATTTAAGTCTCTTCCATGTTGACCCAAAAGCTTCTTTATCTTCTCTTTGTGTGTCATTCCTCCATTGTGTTCATTGTTCCATGAGTATTTAGGGAATGATATCACTTCCAAGCTCTATTATATCACTATAGCAAATATGTATACTAATCCCAGAATCGTGGATCCCTCGGTGTACCTTTTTATGTTATTCATGGCATTGTATTCTAGGGACAACCCCTTATCATGATGTAGTTTATTTGGAAACATATCATTTGAATAAGGATTTTCAAATAATATCTGTTGATTGTTTGTTGCATGATATTTAACATTTATATACTATAAAGTAATTGCTCACAAAATGGTGTTTTGCAATTTCTGTAAAGTGGGGGCATACATTGGCATTATTTTTGCTTCACTTTGTTCATAGGTTGAACTTAGTGTTGCATTTGAAAATTTACATTGTGACATTTTTTCTTCACTTTGTTCATAGGCTGAACCTAGTGTGAGCAACTTGACATTTTTGGCTTCACTTTGTTCACAGGTTGAGCCTAGTGTAAGCATCGACACAACATTTTGATCATTTTTGTGGCACCTTATCAAGGTTATCAGGGAGTATAACTCTTGGTATGGTTTGGAAAATGGGTACACACCTATAGACTTGGTGCATCCTTCCCATTTTGCCACTTTGTCATGTGCACACCTTGTAGACATAGTGTGTGTCTCACATTTTACCTTGTCTTGGGGGCTCACCTAGTGAATATTGTTGGTGTGAATAAATTTCTTGTACCTAGTTAATTCACCCACTAGGGAATTAGGGGACATATTCAAATGTTAATTTTACTTAGGATTATAAGATTACTTCTAGAAGTCTTATTTGTCATATCTAGACTTTATCTTATCCTAGGTAGTTATGAGTTAGTTGTCTCATGTTATAGGATTAAGACACTTGTCATGATCTTGTCTAGTCATATCTCTCACATTTCATTTATAAGAAAGGCCTTTCATGTATATTTGTATTCAATCATATGCTCAATCTTGTAATGTTGCATCCATTATTGCAAATTTATGCTCTTACTTATCTCCTTTGTAGAAGGTTGTTTTTGGTTTTGCAGGTGATCCTAGAGGCTTGAGTCATTGAGTGAATCTAACATGGTATTAGAGCTACAAGCCCCTTATCATATTTGGGAGATAATTATACTTGAGTTTTTTGTTATGGTGCAAATCTTGGTGGATTTTGAAAAGTTGAGTATGCTCTTCTCTTGCATCAAATGATGACCTGGAGAATTAAAAAAACTTGATAGAAATACCAAATTTGGGGTTTTTTTATTTGTGGATTTATATTGCACATCAATTTTGGAGCATGGTTTTGCAAATATAAGCTCACTATTGAGTTTAGAATGTCCAATAAATTCAGATCTAGCTTTTATTTCACTCAATTTGGCCATTGTATGATATAGTTGCAAACTAGGGTTTGAAGCTTAGATCTAGTGAACAAATTTTTATACCCAAATGAATGTTGCCATTGCATTTAGATGGCCCAAAAACCCCTATTTTCATATAAAATTTATCCATTTTTGATAAATTTTATTTTTGGCAAATTTTTATTTTGCTAGGAAGGTCTTCACTACAAGAAAAAATCAACATTTTAAAAAAAAATTCATAACTTTTGATCCAAAAATTGGATTTTGATGAACAAGATATCATTGGAAATTTGGTTTTGAGAACTTTTCAATGGTGTGGGTTATTTTTCAAAATTTTTTAGTTTGATATCTGTTTTTATAGCTTGAAGTCAGATCTTGTTTTTCGGCCTACAAGCTCATAACCTTTTGCTCCAGACTCTGTTTTTCTTGATTCTTGGGGCATCGAGAAGGTATTGAGGAGAACTTCAGTTTTATATATGCACCTTTTGTAGATTTGTTTCCATAACTGGAAGGTTTCAATTTGAAGCTGATTTGGTACTTTTGGATACATTGTTGTAAATTTGTAAAAAAAGTGTCAATTTGTTTGGGACAAAGGGTTAATTTATTGTATTGCGAAGGGAAAATTGTTGTTCCTTTATTGTAATATCTGATTTTATCATGAATTTTCCAAAATTTATAAGTTTCTAACCACATATAAGTATCATGAATGGAAATCACAAATGGGGATGTTATTGTTAAAATTGAAGTTGCAAAGAATCACATTTGGCCAAGATCCAAAACCCACAAGAGCCACAAAAAGAAGAAAATGGTTTGATAGAAGAGATGAAGCAATCGATACTCCTTTTTTGTTCATTTCTCCAGACCTTAGATATCATGTTGCATCTTGCACACATCGTAATCAAGTTTGGACTATCTTAGATAGTTTCTTTGGTCAGACAAATAAAATGAGGAAATTTAAGTTGGAGAATGAGCTAATGAGTCTAAATCCTTCATATTTTGACAATATCCAAGACTTCTTCTCTAAGCTCAATTCTCTAAGACTGTAGTTATTTAATTGTGGGGTCACTAAAGATGATGAACAATTGATTCTTTCAATTATTTCTAAGCTTGGTCCTGATTATTCAATGTTTGTTTCTATATTTTATGCTACAATGGATGTCCTTGGAAATGCATAAAAAATGCCTTCTCTTGATTAATTTGCAGCTCAACTCACAAGGGAACAAGCAAAGTTGGTACACATGGGCACATTGAAGTCTTCCACATCTCATGCTCTTTTTGTAAAGGATTCAAAGGCTTCAAGTGGAAAAAGTAAGAAGTAGAAGAAGGACCCCAAGTCTAATGAGCAAGGTAAAGATTCACCTTCACACAACACTCTCGAGTCCACATCCTCTTCTAAAGAGGAATCATCTAAAAATAAGAAGTTCAAATGTGCATATTGTAAAATATTAGGACATGATAAGAATAGATGTTATAATAAGAAGATTGATGAACTCACACACCTTCTTCAAAATAATAACATTCAATTTCCCTCATCAATGTATTCTACTTCTTCTTCAACATCTTAATCAGTAGCCCCTTCATCTTCACAATCAGATAATACAAGATCTACAACTGGGCTACACACAATGAAAGGACAAGCACTCTTGGCCTCTATAAGTCCTAAATCTAATAGATGGTTTCTCGATTCAGGGGCATCTCATCATATAGCATCATCTATGGGAATTTTCTCTTCTTTTGAGCCTTGTAATTCACCTCATATTTTGATGGGTAACAATACTTATATGAAGGTAAGTGGGAAGGGAAGGTAAGTGGGAAGGGTTCTATTGACATAGGAGAGGGAACTTTTAATGATGTACTTTGTGTTTCTTATTTGTCCACTAATATCCTTTCCGTTTATCAAATTACCCATGGTGGTCAAGGTCAAACAGTTGAGTTCACTCCTAATAGAGTGTACATAAGGGACTTGGAGACTAGGGATATTGTTGCAATCAGGATGGTTGATCATTCATCTCATTTGTATTCCTTTTCACATTTTGCTTCAAAAGAATATAATGTTCCTTTGAATGAATTTCACACTCCTTCACTGAGTGTGAACCATGTTTGTGAGAAGTTTGGTCATCTAAACATTGGTATTCTAGAGACCAGTGTTGAGCCTCCTAATCCTCCACATCCTACTTCTTCATCCATCAGTGCTTCTATTCAACAACATGATAATAGTTTTTCAAATCTTTTTTTGTGGGATGAATATTTGATAGGTATTTCTAACTTGTTAGTGGAGTCTCATACTGCAGATTTGGAGGACACACTTGAGAGGGTTTCTCCCCTCTTTTATGATAGTTTCAACACAACTATTATCCCGTATTTGTTGTCTTTGGAGATTGAAATTCATGAGTCTCTTCATTCTCTTGATTTGTCATATTTCTTGGTTGAGCTTGACCATGATTATGTTGTGTCTTATTCAAGCTTGGAGACTCCTAATCAGTTTTCAGAGTCATACATGTTGAGATTTCATCCTTCCTCCTTTCAATTGGACATGGAGTGGTTGCTTCATCAGTCTATGGATTTTTTTCTTCCTAAGGGAAGATGTTTTTCTTGTAGACATTAGATCATCTTTTGTTTTCAAGCATTCCTCATTGGCATTGGAGCTTCTTCATTATGGGGGGATATCTTGTATCTCTTTTTCCCTCTTATGGAGGGGTCATTGATTGTATATACGTGATGGATGTAGTCCTTGGGGGTATCATTGAGTCCTTCATACATCATATTGTTTTTTTCTTTTCTCTCTCTTAGAGACGAGTTTTATACCATTAGGTTTTATCCTTTTCTCCATTTGTGAGAAATTGATTTAATTTTCATTGTAAATGGGTACTCAACATGGCCTCATAGCTGGGACCCATATTCATCTTCATATTTGCATAGTTTGTATAATAATCTTCTCCCTAAGTTGCACTTAAGGGGGGGGTGTTGGTGTGAATAAATTTCTTGTACCTAGTTAATTCACTCACTAGGGAATTAGGGGACATATTCAAATGTTAAGTTTACTTAGGATTATAAGATTCCTTCTAGAAGTCTTAGTTGTCATATCTAGACTTTATCTTATCCTAGGTAGTTATGAGTTAGTTGTCTCATGTTATAGGATTAAGACACTTGTCATGATCTTTTCTAATCCTATCTCTCACCTTTCCTTTATAAGCAAGGCCTTTTATGTACATTTGTATTCAATCACATATTCAATCTTGTAATATTGCATCCATTATTGCAAATTTATGCTCTTGCTTTTCTCCTTTGTAGAAGGTTGTTTTTGGTTTTATAAGTGATCCTAGAGGCTTGAGTCCTTGAGCGACTCTAAAAAATATCATACTTCACTAGCCCTTGTGAGTAATGTATTTTATGGATACATAGGATAATACAACTTGCTAGTCCATTTCTTTTCTTTTTGCATTAATTTTGACATTGTATTTTTGTGTATCTTGTCTTGCTACATATCATATGATACATGTGTGTTCCTTTGTGCCTATGTTTGTTTTCCATGGGATCTTAGATACTGGGGGCTTGATCACCCTCCTTGATCCTTAGTTATCCTATCTCTCTAACATTTGGACAATCGAATCCCTCTTGACATATATTTCTCTACTTTAGTGTGAGTTTGAGTGTAAATTCATACTCTCACTAAAGTGGGAGCTAAATGTAGTGTAGAAAATTGTATACCTTTACAATTTCACATTGTTTTGGCCCCTAATTTATTGGACTTAATTAAGCTTCTAATTTTCCAATTTATGCATTCTAAAGCCTTATTTTTACCGTTTTCTGAAGGTGAACTAACATTAAACAAATAAATTCAATCATTAAATCACCTGGATCAAGTGTGTCCTAGAAGTTTGGGCCAGGACACAAATTCAAATATGTTAGTGGTGGTATTTTAATATCCAAAATTCAAATATGAAGTGTCGGCTTTTAGAATCTATTTTTGGGAAATTGGATAAACACCTATAAATACCTAGTTGTTTTATCATTTGAGATCAAAGGAGGGGAAATAACACACTTTATGAAGCAATTCAAGAGCAAATATTATTGTCAAATGCAATTCAAGAGAAAATATTATTGTCAAGAGCAATTCAAGAGCAACATATCAGATCATAGCATATTATAATTAACTTACAATACAACCGAATGGAGCGTTTGGGCAGGAGTAGGAGCGGGGCTCCTAGTTTGAAATCTTTAGGCGATATTGAGGATGAAGATTCAAACAAAGACTTAGATGATTCAAGTTCCTGGCTCGGTTGGGTTTTGCGCTCGTTGGAGTCTTTCGTTGCCTTGGCTCCTGACTTTCTTTTGGCCTCTATTCCTGCACTTGTTTGGGGAGGTGAGGCAGTTGTCTCTCTGGCTTTCAGCTGTGGAGGTATTGCTTGTTCTCATGTTTTTCTCTGTGACTCTGGTCTTGGTCATGGGTGGTCTTTGCTGGTGTCAATCTTCTTCTTTGGTACCTATGTTTTGGGTGCCATTATTCCTTTTGTGGGACATTTCTACCTTTTTGGGTTCCCCTGGCCGGTGGGTGTTTCTTTATTTCTTGAGTCGTGGGGGTCTTTTCTTTGTTTTGGGGGAGTTTGGACTCCTTTCTCCCTTTGTGAAGTCTTCATGCTACTCTCCTTTGGGTTGATGTGTTGGTGTGTTATTGTCTTCCCCTTTGGGGCTTCAAAGTTTTTTCTACAGAGGGAGGTTGCTATCTTCCAATGGGTTGAGTTGTTACTATTGCTTTTGTTGAAAGCTCAGATGTGTTTGTTTTTATTACTGGTGGATGAAGAGTGATCTCAGTTTATCCTTAGTGTGTGTGTTTTTTGGTTGGGCGATTTTCAAGATTTTATCTCAAAACCTAGATGTTGTCGGTACCTTTGGTGGTGTGGCATTGGGCCCCTTCTGGGCTTTGGTGTTTTTACTGATGCTTGGGCTGGGGTTTTCTTGGTCTCTAGTGGCTTGTTCTGGGCTATCCTCATTTACCTAGATTTTTGTCAAGTGTTGGAGTGCTTTGTGTGGGGTATTGTTTTGGTGTACCCTTGGTGCTAGTTATTCTTTGGTGGTTGAGTGTCTCTTCATGCCTTTTATATACACCCAATTGAATTTCAAGTTTCATTCTGATATGGTGGTCCTATTGATCAAGCCTTTTCTTTTGGTTCACCTTTTGCTCTTGTTGTTGGGATTTCTAAAGGTTGCTATGAGTGCTAGTCCTACTAGAGTGTTTTCTTTTGGTTGGTTTTTGCAGATGGTGTCTTCTCTAGAGGTGAAGTTTGCTCTTGTTGAGGTAGAGCTCGCTCCTTTTGAGGTGGAGTTGTTTGTTGCAGGACCAGTGGAAAGTCCTCTTCTACTTTTCTTGTTCCTCTTGAGGTGGAGCTCACCCCTTTTGAGGTGGGGTTGGTTTGAGTAGGATTTGGGTTGCTTTGGTGGGTCAAGCTCTCGTATCTTCCTCTCCTATAAAGGGGGCCCTACCCTATGGAGGTGGTGTATGGGTCGGTTTTCCAGTTTGGTTGGAGCTGTAAGATGACTGATATCTTTTAGTCACCGATGTTTTTGGGTTTAGGTCCCGACCAAAACCTGTTGATGGCTCTCTTTTGGGTTTAAGGTCCTTGAAAAACCTAGTTAGGGGTTTAATGTCCCTTCAAAACCTTTGGGTTTAAGGTCCCAGGTAAAACTTGATTGTATTTGGTTA